>CM017444.1:32270367-32402692 GCA_007726485.1 Eragrostis curvula
ATTCACTATCCTCTATGTACTCTGACAAGTATTACTAGGATAGGATCTGACCATGCACCACTTGTCCTAGACTTTGGAGGGGGGGAAAAAGATGAAGGTCAGACAGTTCTTCTTTGAAAAACAATGGTTAGCACATGACAGGAAGTTTTATGGAAAGGGTGAAAGAGGTATGGGATAATGTCAAAGATAAGACACCTGAAACTGCTTACTCACTGGACATATGGCATGGGTGTACTAAAGCATTGAAAATGAACTTGAAAGGGTGGGGACAGAATATCAGAGGGGAGTTCAGGAAAAGAAAGGAAGGCATTATGAAACAGGTAAAGGAGATAGATGACCTATATGAATTGGGCATAACTTCTGAAAGCATGTGGACTGATAGATATACACTGGAGGAGGAGATGGAGAAAATACTCAGAGAGGAGGAAACATACTGGCAACAAAGGGGGGGGGGGGGGGGGGGGACATGTCTTTTGAAAGGAGACAACAACACTGGCTTTTTCCATATGGTGGCAAACGGAAGAAGACACAAGAGACAATCTTATCACTGGAAAAAGGGGGTGAAAATATAACTGATCCTAAGGAAATTCAGGATCACATATATGATTATACAAGCAATTGTTGGCTCTGAACCAAGAAAGGGGGTGAATCTAAGCAATGAAGCCTGGGTGAACATGACAAGGTGTCAAGGGAAGAAAATGATCAGCTAATCAGGCCTTTTAGTGAAAAAGAGGTGAAACAAGTTCTCATGGAGATGAAGGATGATACTGCTCCTGGACCTGATGGGCTAAGTGTGACTTTTTATAAGAAATGTTGGGGGTGATAAAGGATGAGATGATGAGCATGATAAATGATTTTTATCTTGATAGGCTAGATATTGCTAGACTGAATTATGGAGTCATTACCTTAATCTCAAAGGTAAAAGAGGCCAATACAATTAAACAATATATGCCTATCTGCCTGCTGAATGTCAGTTTCAAGATTTTCACAAGACTCGTAATGAACAGAATGACCAGCCTCATGGATAGAATAGTTAGCAAAAATCAATCAGCTTTCATAAAAGGGAGATTTATCTTGGACAGTACTGTTATTCTGCATGAGGTGTTGCATGAGATAAGAAAGAAGAAACAAAAAGGAGTGATACTAAAGATTGATTTTGAGAAGCATACGACCGAATCAGTTGGGAATTCTTGAAGAAATACTGAGCAGAAAGGGATTCTGCCAAAAGTTCATAGACTGGATCATGAAGACAGTGAAGGGGGGAAAAGTCTGCATTAACATAAATGGACAAAATGGAAAATACTTCAAGACATATAAAGGACTGAGGCAGGGTGACCCATTATCACCAATTCTCTTTAATCTTGCTGCTGATGCATTGGATTTGATGTTACAAAAAGCAAAGATGAAAGGACACTTAAGAGGTGTAGTACCACAACTAGTAGAAGGGGGGTTAACTCATCTGCAATATGCAGATGACACTGTGATTATGGTGAATTATGATGAGCAGTCTATCAAGACAATGAAATTTCTGTTATATTGCTTCGAATGGATGTCAGGCCTCAAAATTAACTATCACAAAAGTGAGGTGATAGTAATGGGGTGAGCAAAGATGAGGAACAGGAAGTTGCTAATATGCTAAACTGCAAAGTAGGGGAACTTCCAATGACCTACCTGGGGGTGCCAATAAGTGACAGTCACTTGGGAATGAGCAAATTCAACTTCCTAATTGGAAAAATGGGGAAAAGACTCCAACCATGGAAAGGAAAGCATATGTCCTCTGGGGCCAGGCTGACCTTATCCAATACATCACTAGGGAGTCAGCCGACTTACATAATGGGATGTATCTTCTGAAGGAGTGTTTCCATCAAAGCATGAACACAGTAAGAGGACAATTCTTCTGGAGGGGAGCAGAAAACAATTTCAAGTACCACATGACTAAATGGGAGAATGCCTGTACACCGAAGGATCATGGAGGGCTGGGTATTGTTAACACAAAAATAATGAATGAAGCTTTGCTGGTCAAGTGGATCTGGAGGTTACAAAAGAATGATCATACTGATTTCTGCTGTAACCTGCTGAGAAGGAAATATCTACAAAGGAACCTTTTTATCTATCATCAGAAAAAGGGGGCTCTCAGTTTTGGCAATGGCTTCACTCAGTCAAAAAGCATTTCTGTAGGGGGGCAATTTATATAGTGAATAATGGCATGAATACAAGATTTTGGGAAGATGTCTGGTTGGGGGAAGTGCCTCTGAGAATCCAATTTCCAGGCCTTTTCAGTATCTGTTCTGATAAAGACAGCATGGTAGGAGAAAACTGGAAAGAAGGTAGTTGGAATATCCAGTTCAGAAGAAATATCAATCAGCAGAGTCAAATAGAGCTTCTGGAGCTATTAGAGAGACTAAGTACAGTTAAACTCAATGCAGAAAGGATTCTGTAAAATGGGGTTGGAGAAAAAAGGCAACTATACAACAAGATCAATGTATAGAGAACTAACTTTCAGGGGTGTGACCAACAGAAGAATGGTAAAAATGTGGAAGAGTAAGATACCAATGAAGACCAAGTATTTCTCTGGCTGACTTTTCAAGACAAATTGCAAACTGGGGTGGAGATGAAAAAACGTAACTGGAAAGGAAATAGAAATTGCATTCTGTGCAATGTTCCCGAGACAACCAGTCACATCTTATTCCAATGCAAAGTTGCAAACTATGTTTGGAACTGTATTAGAGAGGCGTTGGGCTGGGAGGGAAAACCAATCTCCATGAAACATTTTCTGGAGAAATGGTTACCTATTAACCATGATAAGTATAACCTGGGGGTGTTCTGTTTTGCTGCTGTTTCTTGGACTCTCTGGAAAGAGAGAAACAAGATGGCAATCCAGAAAAAATTCTGTAGGAATCCTACTGACGTGCTTCAACATATCATGCTAAATGTGCAGAGATGGAAGATACTCCTCCGATCAAGAGACAGAGACTTTATGGAGACGCTGTTGGAGAAGACGAGATCGTGGTTCCAATCTTATCAGGAAGAAAGACGACAAAGGCGACCTGAAGATCAAGACTTCATGTAATAGTTGATCTAGCCGTAGTTTGTTGTTCCTGAAATAGGCTTTGGTTGAGGAGTTGCTGTCCCAAGTAGCTAGTTTGGTTATGCTCTCTTTTGTAAACTGGAAACCCCAGTATGTTGGTTCTTGTGGTTGTGCTTTGTAACAGACTTATATGCTTTCAATAAAAGCGGGCCAAATAGGCTATTATCTAAAAAAAAACAACAATGAAAATGGGGATGCACAAATTTTTCCGTCTTGTCCTAAAAGGCTAAAATAATTTTCCAAGTCTGTTACATGCCGATGACAGTCGACAGTTGGACGGATCATCGACATCTTCCTGGAAATCCACCGCCACGCCCTTATGGATGAAGGTGCTCCTATTTTCGGTTTTCATATTTGTGGATATCCATCACTTGAATGGTCCTATGCTTTTTCACTGAATAGATGAACAGAGAGGGCGAAAAAGATGTTAAAAACATGGGTATACAAATCAATTATTCTGCTCCTTCACTATCCTTTTGCGAGCCTATCCTGTGTGGAAGTTCATTATCTCTTTCACGCTATATTATCTACTAGCTTCTTCTTCTTTTTTTTGCGATGATCTACTAGCTTCTTAGAGTCCACGAGCCTATCCTTCTGCTCCTTCACTATCCTTCTGTATAGGCACCGTGTACTCGTGAATCTTACTTCCACACAGAAACAAACACAATATCACATGAAAGAACAGGCACTGTGTTGCCGAACGTGAGCACACAAAAGTAAATAGCTTGTTCGCCTCGCTGTTTTGCAGCGGCTGCGATTCAGCAGTTACAGTGTTCCAGTTATTTTTTCAGCAGCCGCTACAGTGTTCGTAGTTATTACTTCAGCATTCGCTACTGTAAAACAGTTACAAAACAGCATGCCAAACAAGCCAAAAGTCAACGCGCAGTTGGTGGTGCATAGTGAGACATCGTTAGTCAAATGAAGGACAATGTATTAGTTGCATGTTCATCAGCCTCCCCACCCCCTTCCTTATAACAATAATGAGAGCAAGAGGTTCGATTTGACAAACATTTCAACCAAAGGTTCATTCACAGGCCCAGAATCCTAGATTTTATTAGTAGGTTGGTCGATCATTCTCTCCCAATATACACCACATATATGGTAACCCATTCACGACTAATTAATGAGCACGTCGACAACTGAGAACGCTGCACGCTTGACTCATCAACAAGCCTTGGTGAACACCTTGACGTCCCTCCACCGCAACTCCATCAGGGATGGGTGCGGGATTAGGAGCGGCAGTGGATCAGCGCTGTTTGTTAGATCGACATTGAACGGTGTTGGATTATGGAATGCATTTGGGAGAGGATTAGTGCGGGATTAGAGGTGTGGAGACGACATCTTCACAATTATAAAGTTGTAAAGATACAATTCCATGCTGGGTAATCCTTAACCCATCAATTTTTTCTTGGTTCTGGCTGATGATATTGCGAATCTCATGAAATTCAGTATTAGGTGTCAAGAAGGAATCTGCATAGCAGCTTGGATTTTCTTAGTGGCCATATAATACAAATCCATTAGCCATGATGATTTTGTATAAATTAGAATTAATATTGTTCAAGAACCCTACTTGAAGGGTTTGTATGTTTAAGTTAATTCTCATAAGGGTGTCATAAAGTTCAGTCTACAACTTGCATGTTTCAAAATCTTTCATTAGTTTGCAGCATCAATGTGTCAACAAAATTAAGAGCTGAATTAGTAGTTATGACATAACGGATAGTTTAACAATGTTTATTTCCATTGTAGATGTGATCATGTTCATCAACAAGATAACACTTCTAATTATCATATGCTTTAGGACAGAGATGTGTAATGTCGTTGGAGCACTAGTGCTTACCGTATCAGTCCCTAGATCAGACGCTGATACGAACACTTTCACAGAATGATCTCATAGCTGCATACTCTTTATTATAATACCAAGTCTCATACAAGCCTTTATCTTACATAAAGGTCTTACACAATGGCCAGCGGCCTGACTACAAGAACAGACAACACACTGACTAGCTGCTATAGTAACAACACTAGACTCTACTCCAGCGGAAGACGGAAGCGACACCACTCCAACAGGCAAACTTGCGTGTAGGCTGAACCCTACTCTTCATCTCCATCGGTTTGGAAATCAAACTCTAGCTCATCTTCTGAATGATTGAAGCAAGAGTGAGTACTTAAGGTACTCAGCAAGCCCTAACACGAGGGGTAAGATATGCAAGGGTGTTCACAAGGGCAAGGCTGAGGTTTTTGTGACATCGGCGAAAAGCCAACTTTATGCAGGGTTGTTTTGAAAACAAAACAGTTCACAAACTAAGTCAGGTATGATCATAGATTTAGTGGGGTTGGTTGGCCCTAGGGGAGATGCATTCATCCCGCCAGTTCCTAAGTTTTATCGCTGGCTGACAACCAGCACACGGCTCCAAACCGGCATTTGCCAAAAAAACACACCAAGGATACTCACGCGGAAAAATCTAATCATAGTGTGGCCAATGCTTTCACGTTGTCCAATACCGTGGAACACGGCTATCCGGATAGATTCATAACCTCGGCCGAGGGTGCACAACTTTCCCCACAAGAAGGTCCAGTCCGCCCTATCGTCATAGTTTGGACTGTCCCACTAAAGGTTCCGTACCTACTTGGTACCACCACGGCATCCCTCACGGACATCATCAGGGGCTTCACAATTCAATAACATGGCCAAAGCCAATAAATGCCGGGCTCGCCGCCACTCTCGTCGAGTCTTCTCTTGGGATTCCGTTGCAAACTCCAGCCTCCGGGGGTACCGAGTGAGTACTAGTAGGGTGTGGTTCCAATCCCATGCCCATTCATGGCTTGTGGATGTGTGTAAGGTGCTAGGCAAAGGCGGCACAAGAACCGGTCCTTATACGACCGAACCAGGCATCTTCAATAGCCAATCCTCACGAGGAAAGGCATCCCAGAGATAGCCTCCCCACTGAGGATTACCTCGCCTGATCCCGCCAAAACATTTTCCACTAGGGTTGCACTTATCATTAAACCACCCACTTTTCACATTTACACACACCACCAAGACACACGCATTTTACACAAAAATCATGTGAGCAAATTAATTAAACACATGGTGAAAGTCCTAAGCGGCAAAGCAATCTAACATATCATTAAGTAATTTAATGATGTTGGTCCTTAGGGTTAACAAGGAATTAGGATAATCAAGATCAAGGTATGCAATCAAATAATACTTAGGACATTCTAGCATTTAAATCACCTTTAAATACAATGCATGTTTATTTAAAAACAGGCTCTAGATAGGATTATTTTGCAATCATGAGATCAACATGATCAAAGGGAGTTAGGACTTGCCTTCAGCAAAATCTTCCTCTTCTAATTCCTCGTGATCAGGATCCTCAGTCTCTTCGTCTTGGTTATCTAACGATAAAAGAAAGAAAAACTACCGCTTAACAAGCAATTAAACAAGCAATAAATCAAATAAAATCCAAATAAAACCAGAGGGAAGTTGATTTTGGTGGCACTGGATAGAATAGGATTTTAGATAAAGTTTGGCACAAGATTCGCCAAAATTGGAGTTAGAATGAAAAAGATATTGATTTTTGAAGTAAAAGAAAGGAAATTGATAAGGATTTGATTAACTTAATTAAGTATAATCATCATCCTAATTTTCTAGAGGGTAAGAAGGGTTGCAAAATGATTAGAAAGGAACAAGGTATTTTTGAGAATTATCTGGGATTTTTCTGATATTGGAAATGTGCTTGAAATAGATTTCTGTGTGCAAATCCGGGTGTGTCTAGCATTTTGCTTTGCGTGTGAGAGGCTGACATGTGGGTCCAGGGGGGCCGGGCCACCATGCGGCACTGTGCTGTGGACTCAGTCCACAGGAACTGTGGATCGGCGGGCGTGTGACTGCGGTTCACCGCACACCAGGTGCACCACGTGGCGGTGGCGACCCGGTCGTCGCGGCCCCTCGCGCCGACATGGCGGCCACGTCGGACGGCGGCGCGACTGGCCAAGGGCGTCGCCGGAGAGGGGCACGCGCGGCGGCGCATCGCCGGGAATCTCGCCGGTGGCAACTGTGGTGGTCGGAACGGGACGCGGAAGGTGCCTACGTGCGACGGCGAAGCTGCGGGTGGTGCGCATCGTCATGCGGGAGCGCTAGGGCGGCGGTGCGAGCTCGCCGGAGTGCGGCGGCGCACCGGCGTGCGATGGGAAAAGCAAGTGCGTGTGCGCGGGGGTTCCCGGGAGTGGTTGTGCGCATGCGCGAGTGTGAGGCGAGGCCGTGGGTGGCCTCCGCGTGACAGGGCTCGGATGGGAGCGTGGCCGGCGCCGGAGAAGAAGGGAGCGGAGCGGCGGCGCTCTGCGTGCGGGTGCCTCGAGGGCGAGAGAAGGGAAGAGAGGGGCACAGGAGAGAGATTAGTGTGTGAGAAAGCTCACTGGAGGTGCGGCGAGGCTGGAGGGCAACGGAAAGGCGGTTGGAGCTAAAGGGGAAGGCGGCGACGAGGGTGAGTTCGTCGTCGATCTCCGCACACTGGCCTTGGCTTCGGACAAGATGGGGACGAGGAGGTGAGGCGTGAAGCGGTAGGATGAGAGAGGGGATAGGTAGGCGACGGGACTCACCGGAGGCAGAGCAAAAGCTCGCCGGAGTTGGAGAGAGAGAGGAAGGGGAAGAGGGAGGTGTGCCTCGGGGAAGGGGGCTCGAGGTCTTTTTAAAGACCGGCAATGGCCGTGGCGAAGGGCGGCGGGATCGGTGGCTTGGCGGGTGCGCTACGACAGGGAGGGAAGGCGGTGTCGGTCAACGGCGGTTGCCGGTTCTTGACGCGCCCGTCAAGAAAGGGGATGGAGCACTGGACCTCGATGGGACGGGACGGAATGGCGGTGCGCCGAGCTCACGTTCTTCACATGGCGCGCTGTTGCTCGGACGAGACGGGGTGATGGAGACCCGGCAGCGCGGCATGGGCGGCGGCACAAATACCGCCGGCCGGAGGTAGAAGACGACTGTGGTGTGGGCCCCACTTGTCAGTGAAAGAAGGGGGAGAGGAGGCCGGCTGGGCTGCTGCTGGGCCGGGAAGCTGGGCTGAAAGGAGGGTCGTGGCCCATGCGTGGCTGAAGAAAAGAAAGAAAAGGAAAAGAGGAGCGGGCTGGGCCAGAAGAAAGGAATTTCGGCCCGAGAGAAAAAGAGGAAGGAAAATGGCTTAATCTTTTACTGGGATTTAAATTTGAAAGGATTTCAAATTCAAACACGGGTAAAAACCAAACAAACACTCAAAATAAAGACAATAAAATCCAGAAATGCATATGATGGGTTTCGTGCAAGTTTTCCAAAACGAAATTTTTTAAAATTGAGGCGGTTTGACTAACTTTAAACACACATTTTATTTTAATTTGTTTCAAATTCGAAAATTTTCAAATCTTTAGCAAATTTCAAATGAGGGTAAAACTCGGGGTGTGACATGTAATCAGATATTTCAAATGTTGATCTGTTATTACTAGACTCTAACCATTTGCCTCTTATGATTTACCAGAGGAGTAAAATTGATTTTGAGCATTTTTTGGCCTTCCTTTCATGCAGAGAATCAACAATGCCAAGAATTAGGGCACCCGAAGCTCGCGTGATGCGATGGTGGCATGGATGTGTAAACGTGGTTAAAAGAATTGTCCTGCAATCCAAGATCTTTTTGACATTCCAAAACTGATATGTGATTGCTCTATTTACTTTTGGTTTTTATATCGCTGTATGAAGTTAATTTTCATCTGTTGTGACAAATATGCTGGTGATTATGACTTCTGCATGGGAAATGTGAAAATAAATGGTCATGGGGTACTACCGTACTAGGTGATCCCTGGTCCAAGGAAAAAATGGTAAGTACTTTCTTTGAACTATTCTTGTTTTGCAGATAGCTGTGTGTCTTTTCCTGATTCATTAGACAAGTGTAGATTACAACACCTTATAATTGCATCCCCTTCGCCATCTATCATTCTTTATTCAAAATTATTCTCAAAACCTTAGAAGTTATTTCACAGGAGTCCATGATGCACCCGACTTGAGCATGAAGATTGCTCCGAGTACAACCATATGGGGATTGATGAGGTAAACAACATTCTTACTAGGATGCTAGTAACATTAGCTTCCATTTCTAGACACTATTAAATAGGACATCCTTCATGTTTATGAAGACATGCACATATTTACCAATCATTTACGGTGGAAATATTTCTAGAGTTCAGAGGGGAGTGGTTTTTTCAACCAGGGGGCATGTGCAACCCCATACCAAATGTATTGTTGCAGCATGCATGCTAAGACAACTTAGTGATAATCTTGCCCCCCTTAAAGTGTTGACTAAAGGCCATAAGGAGAGCAGAATAAAGAGATTGTGTTCTTGACAGAGAAGCAAGCGAAAGCGTTTGAGTGCTCATGAGCTCTTAGGCCCTCATATTTGTAAGAGGGGGATGGGATGTTTCTCTTCTCTACCTTTTATAGGGTGTAGATATTAAAAGGTTGTCAGAAATACAAAAATATCATGCATGGTCCTAATATCATTTTGGTTGAGCCCTTGATTAATTAGTATATTTGTACAGTTTTTGGTGGCAACATATCATTTCTCTTTGTTTGCATTTACTAAAAAGTACAATCAAATTCAAACACTAGTCACTAACGCTTCATGTTGCGTTATTAGGGAGAAGCGTCTGTAGTCATACGCTCCGGAGATATATGTTTGAATTGAACTTGGTCGACAAACACTGTGTCTCAGGTGTCGTCCGTGATATTATATTGTTTTCCTCCTTCATAGATCAATATCGTTTCTGCACATGCAGATTGGTGGATGGTGTCTCGCCACAAGAGGTCCAGTTTGCTAACAATTTCGTCACAAACATTTCCACCAAAAATTCATTCACAGTCCAGAATCTCAGATTTTATTCGTAGTGTTGGCCGATCATTCACTCCCAAGAGGCCAAGATTGTACCCCATATTAACTGATTCACGACTAATGAGCTTATGAACACGTCCACATCTGAAAACAGTGTGCTTGACTCAACATGACTTGGTGAGCACCTTGACGTCCCTCCACCGCGACTCCATCCGGTGCGACGGGCCCGTCTGCGTGTACACCCCGAACTTGAAGTAGTGCGCGTCCCCGCCGCGGCCGCCGACGCGCAGTCTCTCATCGCCGTCGACGAACACGGCGAGCTCCGCCGCGTCCACGTCGTGAACAACGTTGAGCCGGAACCACCGGTCGTAGATGTCCGCGTCGACCACCCGCGTCTCGTCGCGGTAGTACATCAGCCGGCCGCCGTAGACGTGCAGCATCAGCGTCGACGCGTGCGGCGGCGCCGCCCCGAACACCTGCATCACGGACACGCCCGTCGTGCCGGCGGGGACGTAGCCGTAGCCCTCAAACTGCCACACGCCGGAGCTGTAGTTTTGCTGTTCGATCGTGCGGTTAATTAATACAGAGACGCCGTAGTCAGTTGTTATTACCACGGAGTAAGTCATGTGCTAGTAATTGAGACAGCAGTGTGAAAAATCGTGCTAATTCACTTTCGTTAAAAAAAAAGCTTTAGCAATTACCATGACGCGGACCTCAGTGCGGGGCTTGGTTTGGCTGGTGGGGTTGTGGGGCTTGTCAGTGCAGTACACCCACATCCTCCTCACGCCGTCGACGAGCTCGTACCTCTGCTCGAGCGGCACGTCGTAGGGCTTCTGCACCGGGAGCTGCGCCTCCGTGAGCGGCACAGCTGTGAAGCCGACCGTCGTGTCAACGGCGGCGACGTGCACGGCCACTAGTGGCACGAGGAGTAGCAACGGGAGACGGTTGAGGCAGCGCATGTCTGAAGAGAATGCTTACTAGCACACTGCACGCACACGGTAATCAAACCTTAATAAGCTATCTAGGTTTCCCTTAAAAAAACTATCTAGGTAGGAGTAGCTGCTGCTAATTGTCAATGTGCACATATAAAGATCGCATTTTACCTTTCTCGATCTCTTAGAAATCAAGGCATTGATCACGCATTTGGCTTGTTGGTTGTCGAAGCTCGCAACTTTTTGTTCTCTTCTGTTGCCGCCCCGTGACCTATGTACCTGTATTCTTGCGATTGTGCAACACTAGCTCCATATATAACTTGTGACAACATTTTAATGTATCCTCGGCTTGTTTGCTCATCTGTTGCTATAGTATAGATACAAAGGCCAGCACTCACTTGGAGCGTAGTGCGCGCCGGCGTGCGTCATATGTGTGATGTTCTCGGCTTTGTCCCAAGTTAGCTGGCATACAGCCGAACAGGGCAGGTTGGAGCAAGGCAAGACTCCTCAAGGATGCATAGTACGGTAGGCCTCACAGAAAATGCAGAAACATCAGATATCTAATCGTTGTACAAGTGATTCGTGTACATCCATTCGAAATAGAACTGATGTCAGTCTGGTATGATATTCCGGCCGGCAGAGGCGCCATCAGAGACGTCCGGACGATCTTTTGGATATTCTGGCCGGCAGAGGCAGAGCCATCATGATATTCCGGCCGGCAGAGATGTGTGTGCCGTACGTGGTGCGTGTGTGGGCACCGCACAAACTAAACACGAATGCTGTCTTGGAAGCGCATTTGATACAATGCGCGGCCGGGGCACCCACGGCGCGCCGTCGCTGCCATGGGTGCCGTGTGCGCGCGCCACCAAGAGTGTACCTAAGCGCGTATGCGCCGCAAAGAGTGCCGTGTCTCACGCTTATCGCCCTCTCATTCCCTAGTTCAGCAGCAGTGCTGCGTGCCGTGCCGACTGACACTACTAACGCCTTAGCGATCAGGGAGGAGTACGTTTGTCAACTCGTTTTTCTTCAAAATTGATGACACACCAACATATATTTCGGTTTTCCCAACTTCGTAGCTCAGCACTGATCAGGATACAGGGGTGAAACAAAAAAGGAGTTCCACCATAGCATAAGCAAATATTCGTTCTCCACAATATCCAATCAATTCAGCTACTAGCTAGTATGGCTTGGTGTAGACGGAGACGTTCCTCCAGCGCGACTCCATGCATCCGGACGGGTCGTGGTGCTGCATGTACACCCCGAACTTGAAGTAGTGCGACTCGGTCGGCTTCACGGCGACGTCAACGAGCCGCGGCGCGCCGTCGACGAACACGGACACCGTCGACGCGCCGACGTCGTGGACAACATTCAGCCGGAACCACCGGTCGTAGACGCAGTCCTCCACCACCTCGCCGCTGTAGTAACGCAGCGTGCCGTTGTAAACGTGCAGCATCATCGCCGTGGTGGGCGTGCCGCCGTTCTCGTTGTGGATCTGCATCACCGACGCCCCTGACGTGCCCGACGGCACGTAGCCGTAGCCCTCGAACTGCCACACTCCCGACGAGTAGTCGTACCCCTGCAAGCAAAGCCAACAAAGAGGAAGCTGTGATCAGCCAAAACGGAACACTAATTGATCAACAGAGATGACTGCAACGATGGTGTTCGTTATTGTTACGCTTACTCGGATTCTGACTTCTGTGCGGGGGTTGGTGGGAGTGACGGTGTTGAACGGCTTGTCGTCGGCGTAGACCCAGAAAGTGCGCACGCCGGTGGCGGCGTCGTAGCGGTAGCGCTGGTCTACCGGCACGTTGTAGGGGCTCTGCACCACGAAGCTGCTCTCCGGGATGTCCACCTTCGTGAACCCGGCGGTGAGGTTGAAGCCGTCGACGACAGCCGCGGCCAGTGCGGACATGGCCACGCACAAGACCGCCACTAACAGTACTACTGGCACCATATTCATGGCGTTGGCAGTGTTGCCGCAGGGGAGAGGACGGCAGGAGCTGGAGCGGATAGAGGAGGAGGAAGCTATGTTCAATTCAACGTGGAGAAGCGATTTGACAAGTGTGCGGGTGGGGTATATCGGTGGATAATTTGTGTACGTCACTACATGAACATTTTATATGGAGTTTGTTAGGTGGTGGTTTGACAGATTTATGCATTTGGTGGTTGGTGGAAAGATTCTTTTTGGGGTTGATTTGAACTTGTCTTCGGGCGTGATGGCATGCAACTTGTCATTTTGTACTGATCGAATAGTTCCATGATGCATAAGTTATGTAACGCGACGATGGACCAGGGAAAAGGACTGCAACTATATGGAAATGGTCTAACCTATGGCTTCAGCGGTACAACACTATCAAGAACTTATTTAAAGACTCTTTGGTGCTAATTTTTATGTGCTAACTATGGCTAATACGTTCTGTCCAAATTACTGCTGTCGTCAAGATTATGCGCCGTTGGGACAAACAAGATCAATAACTTGTGATATGTGCGTATGTTTTTTAATTTTGCGAATGGTGTCATCTGTTATTTAGAAATGTTTGTAAAAGAAAAACAAAACTTTTACTGGTCTGAGGTTGAAGATGACCGGAGATCAAAGATCTCAATCGAAAGTCTAAGGGTGACCGGAGGATGTTAAAGTTCTGGCCGGCCAGAGGATAGAAGGCTCCCTCTAGTTACCCACACTGGCAACATGATAGGAATCGAGATGGAAAACGCCAAACCTGCGATGACGAAGGAGGCAGAAGCAACGTTGGTTGAAAGCATGGGCGGGACGTAACGGGAAAGATGTACTCGTGTAGGGATCCAGCCAGCATGAAAATTGGCTGAGGCCCAGTACAAATCCAGGCCCAACTCTTCTGTTTTAGCTAACGGGCTCTATCCTAAATCCGATCTGATATGGTATGGTTAGGCACATCCAACCAAAACCCTTCAACAAAGCAATTAAGTCCTATCCATGTCTGTTTTTCATAGGTAATGTTCATTTATCAATACAATTTTTTATTTGACTAAATGTTTGCAACATTAAGAATTGAGTCAACTTTTGATTGGAAATTGTATATCCATATGTTCCTCTAAACATTGAAGATGGCGCACAAGATGAAGAAAGACCTTGGACTGTGGAGTCCCTTGGGCACAGATGAAGCCAATCAGAATTACCAACTAAAGAGGAGAAGGCATCCTTTATACGCAGGCAACTGGATGTCTTGGAGAACCACCACCAGTGCAAGCATCTTGTAAAAATGTACAAGAATCAGATTCATCATGTGGAAAGGTTATGAAGGCTTTCGAATACAGGTATCTAAAGAACTTAGAGAGCCACATGCACAAGCATTGCAAGTATGAATCATTTTCACGTATGTGTGGCCCCAATTCAAACGAAGTAATGCCATATCCTTCATGATATACCAGGTTTTTTGAAACTTCAAAGCAATGGTTTTCTATTGGATGTTGTATTCTCGTTGCCAACTATAACTTTTCATTAATTCAATACATATCCCCAAACTTACAAATCTTTTTTTTTAGCGAATCCCATGATTTGTCGTTCAACCAACGATGTGGCACTAAGGGAAAGAGCAATCCTAATGTGATTCTAGTAATAATAGCATCCGTTTTTGGATGCTATTAAATATGAGATCCTTCCATACTCATAAAATCTCACTCATATTTTATTTTATACAATTATGGAATAATCTAACTATGGAAAAAAAATTGGGAGTGCAGAGCCAGTAGTTTTTTTACGCAAAGGGCTATGTGCAAGCCCGTGCCAAACGTATTTTGCGGCATGTGTAGTAGACATTATATATAGAGACAATCTTGCTTGCATGATGTTGGCTAAAGGTTGTGTGAGAGAAAGAGAGAGAGAGAGAGAGAGAGAGAGAGAGAGAGAGAGAGAGAGAGAGAGAGAGAGAGAGAGAGAGAGAGAGAGAGAGAGGATCAAGTGAACGAGCCTTGAGTGCTCATGATCTCTTAGAGTCTCATATTTATAAGAGAGGAAAAGGGGATACTTCCCTCTTTTACCCTTGATATATAGGGTAAAAATACTAAATTGGTGCCCTTAGACATACAAATAGCTGCAACATACACGGTCTTAATACTATTTTCGTAGAGCCCATGGTTAATTGGTATATTTGTGGATTTATATAGCGATAAAGCATGTTTATATTTGCATTTACTGAAGAAGTCAAATATCCAAACCCTGAAACCATTTTGCCTAGTTATCTGAAAAACAACTCCCTCTTTTATCAATAGGAATGATAAATGTGTGAAACCATATGTATATTAGTGATTCTTTCTTCTTGATCTCCAGTTCAATGACTTGCATGGTTAGACCAGACTGAATATTCGGAATCAAATATTTTCCTTTTTCTAGTTAATATATGGATTTTCAAGAATTAATGTAAACATATGATACTTTGTGTCCTCTATAATCTTTCGACTGGATTATGACTAGGTAGAAGTCGGGGTACAACATAAGCCTTTAACGGAAGATAACCTATTTCTCCAAGCAAACATGTTCCTCCCTCCACCCAATCATGATGCAGCTATAGCTAAGCTTCTCTGTCCAACAGACTTATTTCTAGGATCGGCCAAAGTCAAAACAGCTTTATCTTTGACCAAAAAAATGTATTAAAAGAGTATCAATATGTTAATCACAAATTAAATTAGCATCACATCATGAATTAGGTTTGAATAATGCATTTGTTTGGTGATATTGATGTCAATACATTTCTCTATAAAACCGGTCAAACTTAGTTTGACTGCAACTAAAAAAATAGAGTAGTTTGACTTAGTTTGAATAAGACGAATATTCAAACGTAAATTAAAAAATCAACGGCGTCAACAATTTAAAACCGGAGGGAGTATAGTTCGAAATTAAGTTTCGTCTCCGTGCAGCCGTCCGGGTCCAATTGAGTTGTGCGCTGTATCTATGACGCGACAATATGAAAATCATTTTCGGAATTTGAAATGAAATGATGATGCAGCCTCTGGTTTCAGCTTTTTTCCAGGCGCCGGCAGCATACCCACTTGGTCGTCGAAAATGCCGCGATATATGTCTGCTCTGGAGCCTCCGAAAAGTGGTATGCTGGTGCACGCCAAGACATGCCTTGACAGCACAAAGTCCAAGTGAGTGTTGGCCTTCACATATATATTTTCCTTTTCATGGACGAACAGTGGACGAACAAACATATATGCCACCGCGCAATGGCCTCGCACATTGGGCATGCACCTACGCTCCAACCATGTGCCACGTGGGTGTCGGTGCGACATTAACAATGCACCGGTCATGCCCAGCTCAGTGTTATATTGATCTCCGAAAAAGAAATCAAAATAACCTTTATTTCGAAATTGAAAATATCACTTGAACTGGGAGATAATTCTTCTCTCCAAGTAAACATTCTCCACCACACCAAGTTTCATCTTGATACTAGCTAGTAGGGCTTGCTGTAGACTGTGATATTTCTCCAACGCGACTCCACCCGCACGGACACGTCGTGGTGCTGCACGTACACGCCGAACTTGAAGTAGTGCAACGCGGTCGGCTTCACGGCGACGTCCACCAGCCGCGGCGCGCCGTCGACGTACACGGCCACCGTGGACGCGCCCACGTCGTGAACCACGTTCAGCCGGAACCACTTGTCATAGACGCCGTCCTCGACGACGGCGCCGCTGTAGTGCCGGAGCGTGCCGTTGTAGACGTGCAACATCAGCGTGGTGGCGCGCGCGCCGCCGTCCTCGTTGTGAATCTGCATCACCGACGCGCCCGACGTGCCCGACGGCACGTAGCCGTAGCCCTCGAATTGCCACACACCAGACGAGTAGTCGTGGCCCTTTTCCCATCGAAATGAACGGAGACGATTGGTTAGTACATTTCACGTTCTTGATCACTGAATTAATTAAGTTGAAAGAAAGATGTATACATTTATGTCAGAAGTGTTTGGGACAATGGAAATGAATGTGAGATCAAACAATCAAGAAGTGTTTGGGACGATTCTTACGGTGAGGCGGACTTCGGTCCTGGGGTTGGTGGGAGTGACGGTGTTGAAGGGCTTGTCGTCGGCGTATACCCAGAACGTGCGAACGCCGGTGGCGACGTCGTAAGTGTACCGCTGGTTCTCCGGCACGTCGTAGGGGCTCTGCACCACGAAGTTGCCCTCCGGGAGGTCCACCTTCGTGAACCCAGCGGTGAGGTCGCCGGCGGCTGCAGCTAGTTTGGACACAACGACCATGCACAGGACAAGAACTACAAGGGCCATGCTGCGCGTGGTGGTGCCGGCGGCGGCGAGGACGAGGAGACAGTGGTAGCTGCTGCAGAGGGATGAGGCCGTGGTCTATCAGAGAACGGTTTGATTTAATCGATCAGAGCCAGTGTGACCCTTTATTAGGAAGATTTTGGATGGTGATGTATTAGCTACTGAATTGTTAAGGTTGTTTGCTTGTGTTGAACCTGTCTTCGGATCGGACGTGTCATTTGGCTTGTATCAAACCGTTTGGTGTATTTGACATTGTCATTTCTGAATTGTTCGATCTGTCAGCATGTCACGCGACGGCCAAACAAAGTGGCCCTTTTTTTTATCTGCTCCCATACGTACCTCATAATGTCCAAATTGTTTGTATGATATTCAAGAATTTCCATGTCATGAATAATACTCTCTAAGCATAAAAACATGAAGTGACTGAGAACTGCTCTGTTTGAAAATTGAGTGACAGATTTGAGCTTTGGGTGAAATATGAGGGACGAAATCTACTATTACACCCACTGATCAAATTTTATCTGTTAACAATTTAATGATGATTTTGAGGGAAAATTGTGTTCTCGGAAAAGCCGAACACAAGACCTTGTACATACATACGACACGTTTGACCATCCGTCTTATTCAAAAAAATTATGAAAATATTATTATCTTATTATAGTTTGTTTTATCAATAGATATACATAAGCATAACTTATTTGTTTCTATATTTTCACACAAAATTGAATAAGACAAACAGTCACATTTTGGAACGGAAGGAGTACACAAGAATAGTGTCTCCAAGCAAGCCGGTAGATTAGCCCGTTGTTCAGTACTGCACAAGAAAAAAAAGGAAAAGAAAAAAAAAGGCCTAACAGGTACACAAAAGAATATACTGCGTTTCGATGTCAAACACATGTGATTGATGTACTACTACCGTACTATTGTGCTTTTGCTCGTTTTGTGTGGTAGAACCAGATCAGGAATTCAGGATCCCGATCGGCTTGTTCAAACTAGTGCTGCCAGCGCGTCCTCGGTCCTCACGGTCGGTACAACAGCCTATATGCTAAGCAGCAGTCGCACACTTTATGAAAATGTGGTCAACTTCGTTCATCAGAAAGGAAAATGAGGACAGTAGTGAATGAGAATTTGGTCAGTCCATGCTGAAGTAGTGTTCATTTGCATATAGTTATTGGCATTCTAGCCTGGCCCATAGGATCGTGTTCTTCAGTAAGGTGAAGTCAATCCGATCTTGCTGCGTGGCGACAGCACTGGACCCTCTAATTCTGAATAGAGTACTTGTTGGTCAAAGGAAATACACTCAGAAATAACACGTCAATAGATGACAAGGACGTAGGTAGATGCATCCCCTTTGCCATCTATCATTCTTTATTCAAACATATTCTCAAACCTTGGAAGTTAGTTCACAAGAGCCATGATGCGCCCAACTTAAGTAAAAAGATTGTTCCGAGTACAACTATATAGGGATTGATGAGGTAAATAACGTTCTAAATTGGATGCTAGTAATATTAGCGTCCATTTCTAGACACTATTAAATAGGACATCCTTCATATTTATGAAGACATCCACATATTTACCAATCATTTACGATGGAAAAATTAATTTCTAGAGTTCTGAGGGGACTGGTTTTTTCAAATAGGGGGCATGTGCAACCCCATGCCAAATGTGTTATTGCAGCGTGCATGCTAAGACAACTTAGTGATACTCTTGCCACCTTAAAGTGTTGACTAAATGTAATGAGGAGAGCAGAATAAAGAGAATGTGTTCTTGAGAGATAAGCAAGTGAAAACGTTTGAGTGCTCATGAGCTCTTAGGTCCTGATATTTGTAAGAGGGGGATGGGATGTTTCTCTTTCTACTCTTGATAGGGTGTAGATATTAAAAGGTTGTCATTAGAAATACAAAAAATCATACAAGGTCCTAATATCATTTTGGTAAAGCCCTTGATTGCAAAGCCTTTTTTGCATTCGGCAAAGGCTTTGAGCCCACCACATAATTTGATCGGCAAAAGGCTCTTTACCGAGAGCTAAAGCAAGTGTTGACTAAAGCAACTGAATGTGCCTTTGCATGCTCATGATCTAAGGCCTTGTATCTAAGAAGGTAAAGGGTGCCCTTATCATACAAAAAAAATTGCATAACTATAAAAGTTGGGTTCAGTTCACACCTAACTCTTCACGGCGCGCGAGGAGGGTGGAACCGTGTGAGCCAGAATCCTTCCTCGCTCCGTCGCAGCTTTTTGATTGCAAAGCCCTTTTCGGTAAAGCCTTTGATTGCAAAGCCCTTTTTGCACTCGGTAAAAGCTTTAAGCCCACGACATAATTTGGTCGGCAAAGAGCATTTTGCCGAAAACTTTTTGTCGGGCACTTGGCAAACACTTTGCCAAATGCCCCGACGGCTCTCGGCAAAATAAAGTAACTTGAGCAGAGTAAGAAGTACCTATTTGAGAGAGAAGCAAGTGAATGTGCCTTTGCGTACTCATGATCTGGGGCCTCGTATCTGTAAGAGGGAAAGGGATGTTTCTTTTTTCTACCCTTGACTGATAGGGTGCAAATTTAAAAGGGTGCTCTTATACATAAAAAAAAAGAGTAAAGTGCACAACCGGTCCCTAAACTTGTTCGGCTGAGTCATTTAGCTCCCTCTATTTAGAAATCGCTGCTTTAACATCCCTAAACTTGTTTCGGTATGTCATTTAGGCTCCTCTACTTATATTAGCATCCCTAAAGTTGTTTCGGTATGTCACTTAGGTCCTTCTACTTGTCCGACGGTGTCATTTAAGTCAAACTAAAAGGCTCAAACCGACCCGACATCGATGTGACGCATCTAACATGGAAATGCGTTGCCTGACGTTGATGTGGCACATCTGACGTGCAAATGCACTACATGAAATTGTATTGCTATTAGATAAACATGCACTATTTTGTTGATATCCATTTGAAAAGAAACAAAAGTCATGTTGCCCGTTGCAACATGTGGTGCAACTAGTGACGAGATTAATATGGATGATTACATGTGAAATATGATGGCTAATATTTTACACCGTTTTAAATTATATGCCAAATTCTAATTTGTGATGACCATGCAAAAAAAATGTCAATGAAAGAACCACCCTTAATCTATTACCAATACAAATGCACAAAATGTATTTTCATCAAATATGAAATGTCAGGTTGGTTGAGCCTAGTTGAACTTAGATGACACAATCGAACAAGTTTAGGGTTGTCAAAATAACTAGAGTGACATAAGTGACACGCGAAATAACTTTAGGGATGCCAAATCAATATTTTCTAAGTAGAAGGATCTAAATGACATAGCCGGACAAGTTTAGGGACCGGCTACGCATTTTACTTAAAAAAAATCACATAACTATAAAAGTTGGGTTCGGTAATTTACACCCAATTAACTCTTTCACGGCGCGAGGACTAGGAGGTCGGTGGTGGAACCGCGTGAGCCAGAATCCTTCCTCGCGCCGCCGCAGCTGCCCGCCCCTGGTCTCATATTCTCAATCCGCGCAAAATCCAAAATCGAAACCACGCCGGCGATGGCGCTGGTATCCAACGGCAATCCGAGGCTCCGGGTCTACGAGCCGAGTTTCAGCTGCCAGTTCCCGTCGGACGAGGAAGAGTCTGCGTGCAGATCGCGCGTGCTGTACAAGATCCACATCTCCTACCAGAAGGCGCTCAAGCAGCTCAATAAGGTCAGGGCGGCGGAAGGCCGCATGGCTGCGCGCCGCTTCCTCTACGGCGGCCTCTGCTTCGGCTTCCTCGACCCTGTCTCCAACATCGTGTTCAACACCCTCATCCCCTACAACAAGAGCCGCCCGGAATCTCGTCCGTACAAGCGCGAGGAGCCCGTCGTCGTCGTCTCCGAGCGAAAGCTCAAGGAACTGGCGCGCCGGTCACTGGACGGCCTGGTGGCCTTCCTCGTCCGCTTCTTCCCCGACCTGGCGGAGTGCCAAGCCCTGCGCTACCTGCTCCTCGCCGAGGCCGACCTTCTCGTCGCCTCTCGCATCCCTCTGTCCGACCTCGGCATGAGGAGATTCGGGTCGACCTCCGAGGCCGCCGCCGCCGAGGACGCCCTCGACATGGCCCTCGAGTGCGCCGCGCTGGCCGCCGGGCACCCCGAGCCGACCAGTCTCGTGCGGGCCTGGCGCAGTGTCTCCAGCCGCCACGTACGCCTCCTCCTCGCCGATCAGACTGACAGCCGCCGCTCTCGGTCTGTCCGCCTCCGCCTCCGCGAGCTCGCCAGGCTGCTGCTCAATCAATCGCGGAGCCGCTCTGACCCATGGCTGCCGTGGCATCTCGCAGCTTCTCGTGGCCTTTGTCCTTGCCCTGTCCCGTTCAAGCACACCACTTTCTTGAAGCGGACGCTACAGGACGCGATCCATGGATTCTACTTGCAGGCTCTCGCGCGGCTGCCTGCAGGCGAGCTGCGCTCCCGCTTCCACCGCAGCCTGGTCAAGGCCGGCCACTGCTACGGCCCGCTTGACCCTGTCTCCAACATCATCATCAACACCATCTGGTACGACGCTCAGTTCCCGCCTAAAACGAAACTCGAACGGGATATGATCGGCAACCTGAGTCTCCACCGGATCGAGAACCGCTCCTTGTATGGTCTCGCATCCTTCCTCTGCACACGCTACCATCGGCTTGATTTCCATCAGGCTGTGCGCTGCTTGCTCAGGGCAGACGCCAACCTGATCCTTGCTGATCCCTACTACTTTCAAACGGAGAATAATGCCATCCCCGCAGCCTTCGGTTTGGTGGGGAACCACGTCACGCTGGGCTGCAGAGCTGCTACTGGCATTTGTGGTGCCTTGGATTGCGATAAATTGGATACTACACAAGGTCAAAGCCCGGACACTGACATCCAACAAGCCTTTTTGGCCGCTGCCACAGCTGCCCATCACCCCAATCCCGATGCTCAAGTAAAGCTGCTCACTTCCTGTAATAAGGACTCCCTGGGGTCTGCGTTGTTGCTGCTGCTGCAGGGCCCTGACCAGCTGTCCTCTGAAGATGTTCAGCAGCTTGCCAGGTTGTTATGCCCTCATCCTCCTCCTCCCTGCAAGACGCCGCTTCCCCCTTTCCCCCTTACCGAGTACCCTGCTATAGAGTTAGACCGCATGCATACAAGGGTCCTCAAAAAGGTCAATGCTGTGTTGGATGCATATTCACCACCTATGCCAAACGGGGTACGTAGGTTTGTTTTGCTGCTTATTGGTTATGGCTAATGTGTTTCATGTACTGTCCTTTACAAACATTGCTCACTGAACTGATTTGCCCCTTCGTCTGACCAATTTCAGGATCCCATGTTCCAGCTTCATGTAATTTGTGCGGTGAACGATGAGGTATCTGGCCCTGTGTATCTGGAAGGTGGCTCTCGTCCTCCTCATACATATTACCACACTCATTTGAACTTTATAGCAACATCCAAGTGTTCTGATGGAGTTCGGGTGCTCTTCTTTGCTGAGCTTAGCAACAATGACAAAGACATATCTTTCTGTTGTCCGGTGTCACTGCCAGAGCCATGTGCTGGTATGCTCTAACCATTCCTATGTCCATATTGTTTATTTCTCTTATCCTGAGGAAGTTCCTGTTAATCATAACTATAGCATCTACTCTAGTTCTGAATATCAAGCTGTAATGTGCAAAATTTTAAACATGTTGCACATGTACAAGGGACCCCATGATAAGTTTTTGTTACCATGTCAGCCTGAACCTCCCTTTCAGTGTCAAGATAAGATTTTTTTCCAACCTCTTTTAAACATTTGTTGTCAAGGATAGTAAATTCTATCATGTAGATCAAGCGATGCTGCTCCTTGCCATGTGATTGTGAATGATCCCTTTACCAGGAGCTGGATCCATCCATGAACCTCTTTTCAATATGTGGATTGCATTTTTCTGAAGAACCTCAGTGGATTTTGTTAGATAATCAGCCGCGGAAGCGATTTGCCTAAGAACACATACGCCAAATCACAAGATCACAGAAAAAAGAATGACACGAGACACGATGTTTTTTAACGAGGTTCAGCGATGTGCCTACATCCTCGGGGCATGACTACGGGCGCTCCTCCCCATCAATATCGTAGCAATACCAGCATCCAGGAGTACATGGCTTGGCTGCCCCTAAGGCACGCCGCCCTAGCCGCCGCTACCCCTTGCCTACTACATCTGTTGTCGTTGCGGTTGCACAGGTGCTGCCCTCATATTTATGGGCCCGGGAATACAAGTCCAACACGTACTCTATTCCTACACTTAATACAACTCAAGTCCTAATTGCAACTGACTTGTGTACACATATTCGACACAAATACAACAGATTTTATGGCTTATGCATAATGAAATTTGGAACCGTAGATCATTTTGATTAAAAAAATTTACTCACAATTCTTGTTTAATATTCAATGTATAATAATTACCTTATGGGATAGAACAAGTTTTTATCACTCATGATTCATGCTGTAATGTTTGATAATGTATAGTGTTTACCTTGTCTGCTTACAGAACATGTCCGCTGCCTTTACTGTGATTATGTTGGGGCTAGAATTCTGCATCCAGTTGGAGAAGACTTCCATGGACACAAGCGTGAATTTGAGAAGATGATTTGCGGTGAAGACCCCTGTGATGATGAATTCAACCCTGCGCTGATGCGGCCATACTACACTACTATGAAAATATTCAACAATAGCCGTCTTATCGCAGAGATGGTTAATGACAGTATTAAAGACGATAGTCTCTACGACGATAGCTTTGTCTTTTGTGGGAACAGGAGCGAAGAGTCCCTGAGCCTATCCTCTAGTGATAACTCTAGAGATAGTTATAATAGTTCAAGTAGTGATGAATACCATCTCCGTAAATGGTTCAATCTATTACCATCTTCTAGCCTTTGTTGAGGTGTTCTGGAATTGGAACCGCTCCCCTTGTGCAAGTAAATTATGACGAGCTTGTGTTTATTGTATAGCAGTATCCTCTATGCTGTTGGAAATAATTATTAATGATAGTATTCAGAAGTGGGTTCTTGATTGCATGATTGCTGTTTGCTTTTGAAATTAATAATGTATATGCTGAACTTCTTTGGTTTCAACAGGCTAGGCTGTGATGTATCTCTATTGTCAAGATTTGGTTGTGCTGCGTGCTCAGATGTCAATTTGGTTGTGCGCTCATGTGGCTCGGAGATGGATTGCCATGTCGAGATTCATGTGTATTGCCTGATTTTGGTGTTTGTGCTTTTTTGGACAGCTACAATTTAGTAAATGTATCTTCTAATTGCAAGCCCAAAGGTGGAAAACAGTGTTAGAACTGTATTGGTTTGACATGTCCAGATTCATGTGTATTGCCAGATTTGGGTGTTCTTTATTAAAATGGTTGAAACACTAACTATTCTCAATTATTTGATGTAGGAGGCATAAGAAGTTTGGAGCATCATAGTGGAACTGAAGTTTCTGACCGTACCCTTTGACTGTTGAAGTCATTGAATTAGAGCATTTTAAGCATGTTATAACCAATTTGATGTCATTTATTATAGTGTAGGATTTTATATGAATTGACCTCTTAAAATACTCACCTTAACATATGTGTATATATGTATACAATCATATTAAACTCTGGCCTTACTTTGGAACAAATTATCAGATGCAGTACTTCCAGACATTTTTAGTTGATGCTGGGAAGCTAGGTTTAACTCTCCCAATGTCAAAAATAAAATAAAATAAAAGAGTACTGAACAATATTCATGGTACCAGATATGGATTGTTGTAGTACCAAAAATGTGCTCAAGTCATTTGTAAACCTATTTAATCTGGGTCATAAGTAGTACCAGTTCACATTCATATATATCAGATGTATAAAGTCTCCTATTTTTCTAAGATTTGCAGACTCTCTACAAAGTTCTAGATGTATAAATGACCAAAGTTAAACAATCATGAATCTATTGCTTTTGAGATGGCGAATGAAAATCCCTTGCATATGAATGATTTCTTGCGCTGTGGCGAAACTTTGTAGTTTAAAATTTTGCTTGTCATACATATCACCATGGAAAATTAAGTTCTCAAAGATGAAGGAGAAAGTTAGCATGCATGCTATGGTATTAGTTGGTTTTGCTAGAAGGCAAGTGAATTGGTTCTTCTTCTTCCTCAATTCGTGAAAATTCTTCTACAGACGAGGTTCCGGTGGTAATGTTTTACGGTTTGAAAGTGGCACGATATGGGTTCATCTATTCTCAAGTAATGCCGTGCATATGTCTAGATTTATTTAGCTTGGTAGTCAATTACTACTTTTTTGCAAAATATTAAAGTGGTTAAAAAGCTAACTCTTCTCAATTGTTTCATTATAGGAGGCATAAGAAGTTTGGGGCATCAGAATGGAACCAAAGATTCTGGCCTTACTTTGGAAAAATGCACTACCTCAAGACGGGCTAATATCAAGGTCACTACATCAGTGAGCATGTAAATATATAAGCGGATATAGCTTTCAGATATTTCTAAACTTGAAGATATCAAGAGGCTGCAATCTAGCTATTATGGAGTCCTAATATGTTGGGAGGATGAGAAACTAAATTGCAATTTTCAATATGCAAATCTGTCAATTCATCTCATCTCCTCAATCAATTAGTGTGTGCATCCAAGAGATAATAATCCCTATCAAACATTGGGACATGAATCTTGCAAAAAAAGTGCAAAATATATAAGCATGTGTGGAATTCTAAAGCGTCATACTTGGGACATTTTCACAGGGCTGAAATGTCAAATATATTAGAACAGAGGGGGTATATGTACTTAATACAATGCTAAAAGTCAAATGATGTGGAGACCAATGGAAGAAGTAAGGTTTCCTTTCAAAGTTCTTTGAGAAAAAATACGTATAGTTCCACACTCTTCTTAGAAATATATTTAGAACCTAATTTAACTAGCTATTATGGAGTACTCCCTCATAAAATATATTTTTTGTTGTATTTTAATACAAACCCCAATAATAGCTTTAGGGTACTGACAAACTACTCCCCTACAACCCGAGCACTTGCACGATGTAGCTATTTTGAAAGAAATTATGTGAACTATTAAAATTATAAAAAAAACAATTGCATTCCCAAGCCTTACGTTTGAAAAAGTTGATATGACTTTTTAGAATCATACTACCTACGTTCTTCAATATATGATGTTGAGGACAGCTAATCTAGACATATTATGGTTTGCGTTTATTAATGACATATTATTAAACGATCGTAAAAAAGTATATGTGAATTGCACTTTATAGTTTGGTGGGTACCATTATTGGTTTGTAATCAGACATAGATTGATGCATTACAACTTGTGCAAATTTTTTACCATCGTTTTGACTAGTAGTTTTCTTTTTCTTGATGCTTTGATTTCCTTAGCCACATTCCTAATGTTGCATGTATGAAGATTGCCTTCACATATTTCGGTTCCTACTTCCCGCTCCGGCTCAATGGGTTAGGAAAGAAAGAGAAGGGAAGACAACCAAATTAAAGGAATGAACGGAAGCTGGCTTTCTCTGCCCGGCCTGATCAGTCGAGTGTCTAAGCTAATCACCATGGTCTTGCGCGACATCTTGAAGTCATTCGTGCATCGGCGTCGTCACCACATGAAGGAAACGTTGCTATTGTAATAAAAATCACAACCCTCTGCATCCACATTTTAGTTTTGCGCTCTTTTATAGCGATAACGTATAACTTCACGAGCACTTTTACAGTGGACCATGATACTTGTTAGATAGGGTATGATTGTTGTAATCTAACCGTCCATTTTACATGTTATTTTTGTAATTGCTATAGTTTTTTTTTCGAGTGCACTAGTAATTACCCTGCAGGGGCCAGCTGGGTCTCTGTTTGTTTGTCGATGTAGCAGCGTCGTCCAGTTCTATTCTAGCGTTCCTTCATCGATGACACGAAGATTCGATCGGTAGTCATCGCCGTGCCCTTGCCCCACGCCGGCCAGCAGGCAGCAGCACAGCGACGCGGCGGCGGCCTATCAGTAGCCGCAATCCGTCCTGACGCTGTTTAACTTGGATCCTGCGGTAGCCACCGCAGGCAGCAGCCACTCGTGATCCAGTCGCGGCGCCACCCCTTACCGGTCGTGCAAGCTCTTCGAGGATCCCATGCCGGCGAGAACCAAGCGCCCGATTCAGGTCGTCGTGATTTATTACAGCCTGATCCGGAGACAACCAGCTGGCAGCGGCCGCATCTCTACGCGAATAACATCGTTGTGGATCCTCATCCCCGTCGTATTACAAATTGAGACGACTTGATAAAAGTTCATCCACCGTGCACAGAAAGAAATTAATGAAAAAGAGAATGTTTTGACCTGGTTACAATTTCATGAATTTGCCATCTCTTTTTCCAATTCTACCCTATGATACCCATGATACTCTCTAATGATACTCATGATTCTGATGGAAGAAAAAAATATATCATATAGCAAATCTGAATCATCGGCTGAAAAGAAATGGATGGCGCGTATTTATCTGGGTTTATTGTCAAAGTCCTCAAGTCCACAGGGACAATAATGTATCTCCCATGCAGTCAAAAGCTGCGCTGTGTTCTAATTTCTTCCCCTTTATCCTTCTTTCATTTGCATTTAATTAGATGCCACATCAATAAAAATAGTGACGTGGCAAGAAATTTATTATGAAAGAAGGGAGATCCTTTCATCCCCATGAAATGATGTGGGCGTTGTTTCCAACACGATGAAAGGCAAAAGAAAATCGACTGAGAGTCTTTCATTTCATCCCCAAAGACTCCAACCAACAAATGAGTGACAGCTAGCAATAATTTAATGTTTTGACAAACCTATGAAACTGTAAAATGAAACTGTGTAATGAGAGATGCAATTTTATTTCATTGAACAAGACCACAAAACTGATGTGTCACTTTAGAAAGTGTGAAATAAAAGATGTCCACTGAGACTGGCCTAACTATTAGGTACAAAGAATAATGCACGATGTGTGCGGCTAAAACCTGACTAGAAATAAAAGCGTAGAACTGGAAGAAAATAGTACCAGATAATATATATTCAAACAACGTCTTGGATCAAGCTATTGTGAGCGCAACAAGCTGTGGTAATAGAATGGACAGTGCTACTTCCTCCATCCCAAAATACTTAGTATTCTAGTCATGTTAAGTTTTTTTTCAAAATACTTAGCATTTTTACTTCCCGAGACATTTTTTTTCTCTTTCCAATACACCTCTATCTTTATCTCTCTCCTTCTTATTTTCTGTTCACCCACTTTTTCCCACCTCTTCTTAATCTCCATGCCCGTGGTTAGAATACCAACTATATTGGGGCGGAGGGAGTATGATGCATGCAATGTTCAAGGTCTCACCACAATTCACATACATGTTGCTATTTCTTTTAGTAGAAACAACAATCCTGCGCATTGAAATTTGGGTATTGTCTCGGAAAAGACTACATAGTACACAAGAACAATGTCTCCAAGCAAACCGGTAGATTAGCCCGTTGTTCAGTACTACACAAGAAAAAAAAAAGGAAAAGAAAAAAACTAACAGGTACACAAAAGAATATATTGCGTGTGATCGCAACGAATGCCAAACGCATGTGATGGATCAGTACTACTGTACTATTGTGCTTTTGCTCGTTTTGTGTGGAGTGGTAGCACCAGATCAGAATCCCCATCAGCTTGTTCAAACTTATAGTGCCAGCAGCGCGTCCTCAGTCCTCACGGTCGGTGCAGCAGCTGTACGCTAAGCAGCAGTCGCACACTTTTGAAAATGTGGTCAACTTCAAAATCAGGAAGGAAAATGAGAATCGATCTGGTCAGTGCACAGTCAATCCGATCTTAGCAATACTGGACCCTTTGATTCTGGAGTACTTGTTGGTCAAAGGAAAAGCACTCACGAATAACGCATCGATAGGATCGGCACAAGTAATGCTCCGATCCGCTGCGAGCATGGACCTACGTACCCCATATAAAGTGAAGACCAAAAAGCAGAGTACAGCACGCTCCACAGTTCAGACTTCAGAGTTCGATTCGCTATAAAATGGCTCACCACAGCTCCGGTGATCACAACAAACTCACATTATCAGTTTGTCTTGTTTCCGTATATTCTTCCCTTGCTCGACCAGCTGGTAGAAGTGGTGTAGTGTTCGGTGTTCCCGTGAGCACAGCTGCAAGTGATGGACGGCGAAGGAAAGGAGGAGCCAGCAGAAAGCGTGCAGTACTCCGGTGATGCGACTGCTGCTGGCACCGAGCCTAGCTCCGATTCAGGCTCCGACGATTCAGCGTCCTCGGGTACTCCAGTTGCTGGCAGGCTTACTCCATCACAAAATTAGTTTGTTTTCCATGTTGTGTATCGTTAACGCAATTTGACGTGCATGTCATTGCTGCGATCTGTATAGAACATCTTTGCAACTGTTTCGATATTGCAAGCTTATCAGTTTTATTGGTCCAAATGTAGCATCTGTTTTTCATGGAAACGAAAATTTGAGGACTTCCCTCTTCAGAATTAAACACATATCTAACTGAACATCATTTTAATTTGCAGGCACCAAGTCGTCAGGGGAAGAGGCGTCCGGGGAAGATGAAGTGGAGATATCCTCGAGGGAAGAAGAAGAGACCGGTAACTTCCTCACGTGTTCTCTCTATTCTGTGGCAAAGCAAGATTTTTCTGAGTCTGCAGGGTTTTGTTTCGAATGGCTGACAATTAACCGTTACCCGAATAACATACTGCTCCCTCGCAAAAAAAAAGAATAACATACTGCTAGTACTAGAGAGAGAAAAAAGACAACATATATTTGTTCAATGTCGGACAAAATTGGAACATCATTTAACTAGCTATTCCCTGTGGATCTGATAATGTCACTGTTGAAAATATACAGGAGTGGAACGTGTACATCTGATTTCATTACCCCCCCTGTCGAGTATTTTGTACTGACGCTAACTTTCGACTGAAATTATGTGCAGATTCCGAGGTGGTTCTGAACATCACTGATGTCAATCTGGAAGGTGAAGTCCAAGATGACGTGTCCGTTAGCTCGCTTGAGACGGACAGTCCAAGAACGCCTATTGCAAAGGAAGTGGAGGAGTTTGAGAGGATTCTGAAGGAGAGGGAGGAGAGGAAGAAGAAGAGGAAAAGGAAGGGTGGTGACGATGACGATGGGCCGAGCGAGCATTGACCATATTATCTGCCTCCGCAGTACCAAATAAGTGCTTCATGAACATTCGTAGCTTCTCAGTTGAAGCAATTGTCTGAAGACTCTGAATCCTTTGCGTGTAGAAGTAGCTTGGGGTAGTAGTTATCTCTTAATTCCCAAGTGCATGCCTTTTGTGCACATCAAATCTAGCTATGACTTTGTAGAAGAACTGTATGAGTGCATTTGAGAATTAGCCTCTTGTCAAGCTTTTTTCTTACTAACAAGGAAAAAAAGCATGTAGTTAATGGCCTTTCAGAGTCGATGTTCGTTCATGCGTGGCGTCCAAAGTGTCAATCGCTCTCCCATACTTGCATTCTGAAATAGAATCATAAGATAAGATGGTTTATTAATCCATGACGCGAGTATGCAGAGAGCCGGTTCCAGAGTTTTCTGAACCTGTGGATGTCAGAGAACCTGCTGCCAAACACTGAAAATGTACGGTATACGGCTTTTCTTTCTACTTAGAGCAAGCCCAACGGTTGGCTTGAAGCCAACAAAAATCAGATTTTGTAGCAATAAAGTAAGAAAGAGAAAGGTAGCTTGGCGTGTCTGCCGGCGCCGAACATGCACTGGCTCCAAGGCTGTTGCGGGGCCTACTGTTCCTGTTTGCTCTCTCTAGCTTGTGAAACCCACGTCTGTGTTGGAATATGAAAGGAGCCAATGCATTGCAGCTTTAGGCTGTAACAGGGCTATACGCCAGTCGAACTTGCTCTTAGACTATCTCTGCCAAAACACCTGAATGGGTGGTTGTGCGGCTGAAAGGGCACTCGCCAAACTTGTCCATCTCCAACGGTAAGACCAAAAATCGTATCCGCCGCCACCGCCGCTTCGAGCTCGGGCAGCCGCTCCCGCCGCTCTCGTCGCAGCTCCTCCAACCGAATCAAATCTCCAATCGAACTGCAGCCAAAGCCCCAATCAAATCGGATCAAATCGATTCACCATGGTAGAGAAGCAGGTCTTCAACAGCTGTTCTTGGATGAAAAGGAAAAAAAATAAATTGCAATCCATAGCCAAAAAATGAAATGAACAAAGCTAGAAAATGCGATCAGAGCCTGTAGGGATGTATGAGGAGTCATCTCTTTGTGACATCAGGGGATTGATACATGCATCATCACCTCGCATCGCTCAGAGAAAGAAAACCAAGAACACAGCCGAATCAAAGGCAACAAAAAAGCGAGACAAAAATACCAGAGGAAATCCTAGATCCGAGAGGGGAACAACAACTACAAGCGGCTCAGAACTTCTTAGAGGATTTGTGGAACCGACACCGGCAGAAGCCTCTGGCACGCGGATTTCTTTCCTCATCGCCACCAAGTAACCAACATCGCATCCCTGGCTTTTGCTTAAAACGAAAACCAAGAAAGAAGCAAAAAAAATCAAGAGGAGAAGGAAACGAGCAGCAATTTCATATGGGACCAGCGGCTGAGGGAGGTGCGTGGCTCCGCCGTCCCCTGCTCCACCCGCTCCTGTGCCGCGTCGCCATCCCTTGCTCCACCCGCTCCTGTGCCGCGTCGCCGTCCCCTGCTCCACCCGCCCTCGTACCGCTTCGAGAAAGAACGAGGCGACGGCAGCGTCGTGAGCCGCGCGCGGTGATGTATTTGTGCGGCACCGACGGAACGAGTCGAAGAATGAATAGCTGCTTTGCGTCATCCGTTGGAGAGGTGTTTTTGCAGTTTTATAACTTATTTTGGCTATTATGTAATACGTGGGTCTCCCGTTGGAGACAGTCTTAGGCTCCATGTATAGGCGCCCGCATAATCCAATGACATGATTTAGTTCCAAGCAAATTATTTATTGAACACGCTATACGTACAGGCGTGGCAGCGTGGCACTAACTAGGAAGGCACAAAGAGATGAGGGGGGGGGGGGGGGGGGGACCTACCCTTTGCCAATTCTCCATTGCCATGTGATCCTCTTCGTACCCGATTCGGCAACAAAAGCCTCCTAAGGAATCCCCGGCCTCCACCATATAATCGTAGGGTTTTACTGTTTTAGGTGTCCCCCAATTTTTCAATCGGAGTGACAGGAGACGCGCGCCGGTTCACCGGCGATGGCGCTGGTGTGTGGCACCAGTAACGACCGGGATCCATCGCTGCCGCCCACCGCAAAATGAAACCTCCGTCCGCCCACCCCCCTCCCCCCCGGTTCTGGTGCCCGCGCCCACCCTGCCATTGACGCCGCGTAGTAGCCGTGGCTGCCATCGCCTGGAGGACTGCCGCCGCGCCGACATGGAGGGCTCCGAAGGAGCGTCGCGCCCCATCGTCGCATCCACCAGAGGAGCTGCGCGCCGCCGTGGAGGGGGTCTGCCGGTGTTAGCTGCGGGAGACGGCGTCGGCACCGGCGCTGTTTTCTTTTTATTTATTTCTCTTGGGACATTTGTATTATTCCATCGAACATTTGATCTTCTCTGAAGGAACATTCGATTCATCATTGTGGAACAATCAATTTGTCACGGTGGAACATTCAACATTATAAGGTGGAACATTCGATTCCCCGCTGTAGAACATTCGACATTATGTGGCGAAACATTTGATTACTTGCTGCGGAACATTCAATTTTTCACGGTGGAACATTCGACATTATATGGTGGAACATTTGATTTCGTTTGGTGGAACACTGTGTTTGTATCAGATTTTTGGAGCTCGGAGTGCCTTCAATGGTGGGAGAAAGAAAGAATGCTGAAGGAAGAAGACGACATGTATCCAACTAGGCTGGATCTTTTGTTTTTCTTTCACGGGCCTCCGTATGTGGTTTAAACAGGCAGACTGAAGCCCATGCTGTTTAGACAGGCAGACCGAAGCCCAGCAGCCCATGAGGTGGGCTACGCGCGGCTTCCTTCCGCCCAGGGCGGAAGCGACGGGCGCCCAGTAACGACACGGATCACCGCATCTACGGGCCAACCAACGGGTTCCAGTGCCCTACGCGCGGCGAGCAAGCCGAGTGCAAGTCGCGTCTACTGCAAGGCGCTGGAGCGGCTCACCGCCGCCAAAGCGAGGGCGAGGCCTCATCACGTTGCCGCGGCCGCGCGCGTCCTCCACGGCGGCGCCTTGTGCTTCGGCCTCCTCGACCCGGTCTCCAACATCATCGCCAACACCTTCTTCACACCCTACGAAAACAACAACAACAATGGCGTCGCCGAGGCGGCGGCGGGGGAGCTGGTCGAGGACCTGGAGCTCCGGTCTCTGGTCGGCCTGGTGACCTTCCTGACCCGCTTCTTCCCGTACCTCGCCGACTGCGAGGCCGTGTCCTACCTGCTCGCCGCGGACGCCGACGCCCTCGTCGCCGCGCGGATCGTCGTCCGGGACCGCCGCATGGCGCGGTTCGGCTCCTCCGACCTCGCCGTCGCGGAGGCCCTCGAGATGTCCCTCAAGTGCGCCGCAATGGCCGCCGGGCACCCCGACCCACACCGCCTCGTCGGCGCCTGGCTCGCCGTCTCCGGCCGCCTCGACGCCGCCGTCGCGCTCCTCGCCAAGGTGCGCCGCCGCCGCCCCTCCTCCATCCTCCGCCGCAGCCTCGGCAAGATGCAGCTGCTCGCCGACGGCCGCCACCGTTATTCAAACTCAAACCTGTCGCGGCCGTGGCAGCTCGCCGCGTCCCGCCGTCCTCACCCTCGCCGCCGCGTGCAGCCGCGCCAGAGCATCAGCATCACGCCGCTCAAGCGCGTCCTGCTCGACGCGATCCACGGGTACTACCTGGCGGCGCTGGCGCGGCTCCCCGGCGGCGAGCTGCGGCGCCGCCTCCACCGCAGCGTGCTCGTCGCCGGCCACTGCTACGGCCCGCTCGCCGACCCGATCGCCAACATCATCATCAACGCCGTCTGGTACGACGCCGCGTTCCCGCCGCGGGCGCACGAGCTCGAGCTGGACATGGTGAGCACGCTCAGCCTCCACCGGATCGGGACACGCTCCATGTACGGCCTCGTCTCCTTCCTCTGCACGCGCTACCACCGCCTCGACTTCCGTCACGCCGTGCGGCTCCTGGTCGAGTCCGACGCCAACCTGCTGCTCGCCGACCCGAATCTTGACGGCGCCGCCGTTTTGAGAAAGGAGGAACGGAGACGACGACGCGGCAACAACAACTCGCCGTGGAGCGTAGTCAGCACCAGTTCTTCCTCCTCTCGCAACGCCTTGGGGTTGGGCGTCCTGCCGGCCACCGGCGTCGAGAACGCCTTCAAGGCCGCCGCCATCGCCGCGAAACACCCCCACCCAGAAGCTCAAGCGAAGCTTCTCGCTTCGTGCAAAAAGTTGCTAGGTCCGTCCCTATCGCTTCTCCAGAGCGGCGGCCAGCTCACCTCCGCCGACGTTCGCCGGCTAGCCAGGCTGTTGTGTCCTGAATCACCACCATCCAGTGACGAGCAGCCGCTCCCCGCGTTCCCGCTCAAAGAGTACCTGCGCGTGCACACAAGAATCGTCGACAAGGTCGTCAAAGCTTTGCACGCGTGCGCGCCCACCTACGAGCTCCACGTCGTATGTGGCGTCAACGAGAACGTGTCTGGCCCTGTGTACTGTCTAGGAGGCAGTAGCTTCGCTCCTCACAAGTGTTATCGCTGCCACGTCAATTTCTTAGCGACTCCCAAGGAAGGCGCTGCTGCTGATCGAGCTCCGGTTCTCTTCTTCGCTGAACTCAGCAACGACGAAGACGATGATGGAGGAGGCGCAAGTGGAACGCTGCCCTTGTGTTGCCCCGTGTCGGCCCCGCCACCATGTGCTGGTATGGTCGATGCTAACTCTGTTTCTTGAATCCTCTGTACCATTTACTCTTGATTAGTCTAATTCATCACGTATGTTGCATGTTGATTTGACAGAACGAGTTCGGTGCCTCTTCTGTGATTATGTGGGGATCAGGATCGTGCACCCAATCGAGACAACCTTCCACGGGCGCCAGATGGAGTTCGAAAATATGGTGTGCGGAGAAGACCCCTTCGACGAGGATTTCAATCCCGCGTTGATGCAGCTGTATTACACCAATACGAAAATAGTCCGCCACAGTCGGCTCGTAGCAAATGGGGTCTACAGCCTAAAAGAGGATTGCCTTTACGCTGAGAGCCGTGATGATGATGACGAGGAGGAGGAAGAGGGTGATCAAGGTGTTGTTTATGGATCTGACTATGATGTATACGAATGAGGTGGGACTCTTCTGTCTAGCACGACTTGCAGGATCTTGTATATGTACCATATGCATTGATCTTCGTAGCCAATGTACGTGAGTATTGCAGAACTGGGAATCATGTCCTGTAGTTTTTTTTTTTTTGGCTGCCAGGAACGACATGCAGTTATATAACTTTCTCACCAATATTTTATTTATTTATTTAGTTAATGAAATAAAGTTATTCTATCTAACAACATCAATTCAAGAACCAGAGGTTATAGCATCAAACACCCCGGTGTGGCGCGTGTAGCTCACTGACACTGAGTCACTGTGGACATGCGGCAGCAGAGCACGCACCGGTGCTCGTTGAACAGAGGGGGAACTACATGAACTTGTTATCAAATTGAATCAACAAGACCAGACAACATACAAAACCATCTTTATTCAGCTCTCGTGGTAATATACAATACGGCGACGTAATAAACAAAACACATATACTACTAGGTGATGTACACTCATGGAATGAATGGATACACACTACTAGTTCTTGGTGTAGAGCGTGACGTTGGTCCAGCGCGACTCCATACGCGCCGACACGTCGTGGTGCTGCATGTAAACCCCGAACTTGAAGTAGTAGGACTGGCTGGGGATCACGCTGGCGCTGTACTTCTTCTCGCCGTCGACGTACACGACCACCGTGGACGCGCCGACGTCGTGCACGACGTTGAGCCGGAACCACCGGTCGTAGATGTCGGCCTCGACGGCGTCGCCGCTGTAGAAGCGGAGCACGCCGTCGTAGACGTGCAGCATCAGGATCGTGGAGTGCGCGGCGCCCTCCTCGTTGTGGATCTGCATCACTGACGCGCCTGATGTGCCCGATGGCACGTAGCCGTAGCCCTCGAACTGCCACACGCCCGACGAGTAGTCGTGGCCCTGCACGTACGTACGCCAAATCGATCGAGCGTCGACACGCCGTCGTTAATTAATTGCAGCAAGATGACATTATGAATCTCTCACTTAATTGTCTAGTGATAGATGGTGCAGTTCGTTGGTCGAGTAAATTAATTAAATCGTGTAGTTTATGGAGTTGCAAATGGCGACGTACGTGCACTGTTTGTACTTACCCGGAGCCTGACTTCGGAGCGGGGGTTAGTGTGCGTGGCGGTGTTGAAGGGCTTGTCGTTCTTGTACACCCAGAACGTCCGCACGCCGTTGCGGTACTGGAACCGCTGGCTCTCCGGCACGTTGTACGGGCTCTGCACCTGGAAGTCGCCGTCGTTGAGCTCCACCTTCGTGAACCCGGCGGTGGGGTTCCCGTTGCCACCGCCGGCGACAGCCCGGGCATTCGAGAACGCGGCCATGGTCGTCGCGACGAGCACTAGGAGGAGCCATGAGCCAGAGAGGGAAGAAGCCATTGCAAACTGAGATGCTGTGGCGGCGCGTATTAAGATTTCTAAGAACTGAATACTGCTGATATCCTGGGAGCTAGATGCCTGCTATCTGGGTTCAGATCGATTTGGAACCCGGGTTTAAATAGCAGCTAGTTCTGCCAAATGATTGGTGTGGATGCACGCCATCTTGGGAGTAGCTTGCGTTCACTTGTCTGGACTGGACATGCACATTGGGACGCCTGATACGTTCCGACCACGTAGCAGTCCTGACGTGCGATTGGACATGCGGTCGTTTTCTGCTGTGTGCTCCCTTGGACTCGGGAACTCAGATTCCGAGAACAAGAGTGTCTGTGAATGTGAAACAAAGCGCCTTGTGCGTTACGAGCAGAGCAGGGTTCAGAGCGGAAAGCGATTGTCTGGGCGCCGGCGTACGTCGTCACATGCCGTGCAGTGCTGGAACATCGTTACATTCCTCTCCTGCATCGTAATCTCCATATGCTGTGCGTTTTTTATTTGACTGGAATATGACGTTTTCCTTTTCTTCTTCTAGTAAAAAAAAAGGACCGCGGTTCATAAGAACACAGGCTCGTTCATGAGCACAAACATACAACATTGTTTGTTTCGTTGAAATTTCTCACGTCATACTGGGAAGAGTTAGCAATGATCAAGCAAGGCAGAGACAACACCGACAAAACAGAAGCCTGTCAAAACTAGCAATCCGAGGCCAAGCCGCCGAGGTAGAAACCGCCTGACCCGGGTGGTATAAATTAAACGTTGATGGAGCTTTTGGCCAGGTTTCTCGGGCTATTGGTATTGGAGCTATCATCTGTGATCACCAAGGTCGGGTATTAATTCTGCTGCTTGGAAGGTGATTTTTTGATGATGCATCAGACGCAGAACAGGCCGAAGTGTTGGCCTGCATGGGAGGTCTGACCCTTGCAGCGGAATGGTGTTCTAACCCTGTGATCCTCGAATGTGACAATCTCACAATGGTTTAATACATGCTGGAGCCAGGGAAGCAAAGATCGTTGTCGGCGTTTGGAGTTGAGGAAGCTACAGAATTGCGCAATCCTTTCTTACTTGAATTGAAGGCGTTTGGAGTTGTGGAAGCTACAGAATTGCGCAATCCTTTCTTACTTGAATTGAAGGCGTTTGGAGTTGAGGAAGCAAAGATCAATGCTTTTCCTTTCTTACTTGAAGACCATGCATGTAGCAATCCGGATTTCGCGATTGGGTATGCAGTCGTTTTCTGGTGCGTGCACCCGTGGACTCGGGGTCTCAGATTCAGAGAACAAGAGTGAATGGGAAACAAAGGACCTTGTACGTTACGAGCAGGGTGGCGGACAGCGATAGTCACGTACGTCGTCGCATCGCACGCCGTGCTGAACATTTTTTTTAGAGAACCCTTTTTTTTTGGAACCGAGAACATTTTTGTTTGCGAGAGTAAAGAGAGAACATTGTTAACTTCTTGCATCGTAATCTCCATATATCGTGATTTTTTATTGGGCCGGAATATATGACATACTCCTCTTACGGGGTCGTTATGTGATCAAGTTTCTATTGGGCCCAAGTTTAAAAAAAAAGGAAGTTTCTATTGGGCTGAACAATGCATGCTCGGCTACTTATTGGGCTAGTTCATGGGCCCTTGCTTTTCCAGTACTTAGGAAAAGATTGGTCCTCCCCATTCGACGCGTTGCTAAGCCCTAAACCCGCTACGCGCTCTCTCCTTCCCGCCGCCGGCGACCACCGAGACCACCATGGCCGCCGCCGCCGGCGAGGACTCCATCGAACGCAAGCTCTATACGCTCCTGCAGGAGGCGAGGCCAAGCGAATCCGCCCTCCGCGCCGCCGCCGAGGCCGCGGATGCCGTCGCGGAGCTCATCAGGAAGGTGCCGGCGCAGCAGGCGACGCCGGCGGCTGCGCGTGGGTTCGTGCGGGACCTGGGGCTAGCCTCCGAGAAGCTCGAGTTTACCTTCCGGCCTCCGGAGTTGGTGCAGGTCGCGGGAAGCCTCACGGCCGGCACGGTCGCTAGGCCCGACGTCGCGGCGGACCTTCTCATCCGTTTGCCCAAGGTACGTGCTGTGCTGCCAATGCTGTTGCTCACTTCACTTTGAGAATTGGTTGAATATTGGGCTCAGTCGAGGAGAAGTAATGCTATTTGTAGTTCATGTGCATGTTGACTGGGAAAGGTGTCTGCTTTGTTGTAAAATCAAAATGAGATTCTCTTGAGAGCTTAGTTGTGGTAATATGGTTCATTGCATATGTTGTTCAGAATGAAGCTAGAAATTTTGAGTAGCTCATATCTAGCTCAAGAACACTTTTATGTTGTTTTAGTAACCACCAATTTTCCTCATTCAAAGGCATTTCACCATTTCTGATTGGCAAAATTGCATAGAGGCATACTTAGGTATGCTAGATTGTCCAACCATTTCTGTAAATAGTCTATTAACATGATTATAACTGCATCAAGGGCTGACCAGAATAAGGTTGTCAATCTCATGAACTGACTTCATAAATGCCTTGCCATCCGCACAGAAGACTCTGCTTGTTGATTTTGTTGATGTTGCAAGCCGAAATTAATTAGAAAACAAGTTACTGTGTTTGTGAGCTAATGTACCTTTGTGAACATAATCGAAGTATTTAAGTACTACTCTTGTTTCATACTATCATGTTAGTGATCATGGAAAATTTGGTCATTTATTTTGTGCTATTTGATATAGGAATGCTTCCACGAGAAAGATTTCCTAAATCATCGGTACCATGCAAAGAGGTGTCTTTACCTCTGTGTCATTGAAAAGAACTTGAGGTCATCTAAAAAAATCCACAAAATTTCATGGTCTACCTTTCAAGACGAGTCACGAAAGCCTGTCCTTCATGTATATCCAGGTTCTTCTTTTCTTCACCTTAATATGCGCTCGAAGTCAATGCTCATGTCTGTAAGTAGCTATTTTGTCATTATATTTTACTTATTCTTCAAAACTCCATTGATGCAGCAACAGAAATTGCAGAGCTTCCTGGGTTCTATGTCAGAATAATCCCAACTGCAACTTCTTTGTTCACTGTTTCAAAGCTGAATTTATCAACAAGAAACAATGTCCGTGCATATACTAAAGGTGATCTACCTGGTTTAGATGTGTTCGATATCATTGTGATCTCAATTAGGGTGCTTTTCCATTGAAACTAGTACCATTATAGCATAGTGTTGGTCTTCTGAATTGGATTATATCTTTTTCCTTGTAACTTTGCTGATGAATTTATATTACAGATGGCATAAATGTACCCACGCCGAAGTACAACAGTAGCATATTGGAGGATATGTTTTTAGAGGAAAATGCAGAATTTATCTGCAGCACCTTTGCAGATTGGAAAGCCTTGCAAGAAGCATCAATTTTACTAAAAGTATGCAGCTTATCCTAGACACTTGTTCATTTATATTCTTATCAAAATTGCAGTTTCCACCCTATTATAATGGTATATTTTTCTTCACTTGTTAATTGATGTTTAGCAGTGTTCTTGAAATGCTCAGTAGCACCTTAAGCAAACATCTAATTTTTTCAGCAGGTCTGTTGTATTGTGTATTCTTTTCCACTTGGAGGTAATATAATATTTATGTTCAAATGCAGGTTTGGGCATGTCAAAGAACTTCAATATATGCACATGACGGCCTCAATGGATATTTAATATCAGCCATCCTTACTTTTCTTGCTATAGACTCTGGAGGAAGCATAATTAATAGATCAATGACCACAAGACAAATTTTCCGTGTCTTTATGAGCTTTTTGGGTACATCCAAGCACAGAAAGTTGATTTCTAAGAACATTTTACCAATGTTTACTATATTGAAACATATCTGTATTTTTGTAGCAAATTCAAAGGGATGGGCCAGGGGCTTGGTGATTCAGCCAATGAAGAAACGTACGGTCACAAAAGAGGTTTGCCAACCTACCACAAAATATCATAAGATGGAAAATACCATAAATATACTAGTACCCATACTAGTTTATGTAGAGTAGATGGCATGCTATCATGTGTTCCTACAAAATCATAAGTGCTCCAGATATGTCATCTGCCTTTGTGTCAACATGGTAATGTAGTATGACAAATTTACATGCCATACTTAATTTTTTAGTTGGCCTTGTATACATCAGGGATTCTGGTTAAGTAATGAGAATATCTAGCAGATTTTACGATTGCACATGATGAGTTACTTTGGATGCAGCATTCGCAGAAAGTGCAATTTATTTATGCCAGTAATGTTGAACAATCAGTAATTATTCTCATATTTATGATATACTGATCAAGTGATATATACAGGACATTGCTAATTTCCTGAAAATATTTGATGTTGCCATATGTGATGTATCCGGGCATGTTAATCTAGCATTTCGGATGACTAAGTCAGCCTTTTCAGAGGTACTCTATCGCCACCACATCTTTCTTGGCTCAGCTTTCTTTTCTCTTTTGATTTACTTCTCATGTATTTTTGTTGTCATCCTACTGACCCTGATAGATTTTAATTTAGTGGTTCAATTCTCTGTTCATAATAACGCTTTCCACACTTGTAATCAAGGACGCATTTTTGTTTTTCTTAATTATTTAGCTTCAAGACGAGGCATCTTGCACGCTTCATTGCCTAGATAAATGCAGAGATGGTGGATTTGAAGAGGTTTTTATGACCAAGGTTGATGTTTGTGCCAAGTTCGATTCATGTTTGAGGTACGTCGAATTATAATGATCATTGCCGGTGCAAATTGTATCATGCACTTTTATTGGAGTCACTGTCTGAGCGATTGTCCATACTGAGTGTGAGGCTCTATTTACACCGAGCACGTTGGTGATGTTGTACCAGTGTATATCATTTTCGTATATCCATAGCAAAACACATAGTTCACAAAGGTTGAAAATTAACATTCCCGACCCACTAACAAGTAGGGCCAGGGCCCTCTTTGGATATTAATATTTTCTTGAAAGAAAAACATCCACATTGTTTGCATAACTTTGGAGGTTCTATAAGCTAGTTTTCTCTTTCTAGTACGACTCCAAGATTGTATACTTTTCTATAATATTTATTGTGAAGTTTTATAAGTAAACCTGTCTCAAGTAAAGACTAAAGCTAACTGAATAATTTCTCACTATACTGCTTTCTATCAGGATAAACTTGAAAGGAAATTCTAAGGTTACTTCGTTAGGCTTTTGTGTGGATGATGAATCATGGAGAATACTTGAAAAGGATGTTCAGTCCTTGCTACAACAAGGACTTACAGATAGAACAAAGATGATCCGAGTCCTGTGGAGAAGCACGCCTTCTGAATGGAATATTATGGATGTATGTGACATTTGATATTAGTAAATTGACTACTTTTTTCATTGTAATCACTAATCAGTATGATGACAAGTACACCTTTATAGGGGTTTTCAGAATTTGGTAGCAGTCCGCTGCTTGTTGGTGTAATGATTAGCTCACTGGAGAAGAGTTTTCGTCTTGTTGACATTGGTCCAAACCCTGAGAATCGTGATGAGGTATTTTTTTCCCTCTAGAAACAGCGATGAGCTGCAATTATTAACCTAACTGACTAATATGCATTGCTCTTGTAAATATAAAGGCCGCAAAATTTAGGAAATTTTGGGGAGAGAAAGCTGAACTTAGGAGATTTAAGGATGGAAACATTGCTGAAAGCACTGGTAACTGTTGCACTTTAAATTCGGTTGCCTGTAAAGTGCATTCATAAATTTAGGAAAACACTTAAATGCATTTCAAAACTGCAGTCTGGGAATCGGAACCTTGGGAGAAGCACACAATCATCAAAAGAATCGCTGATTATGTGCTTATGAAGCATTTATCATTGGAGAATGAAGATTTGACTCATGTTGTTGATCAACTGGACTTCTGCCTCCTGGTCAATGGCAAAGGTAGCTTGAGTTATTCTACGTTGTGCTTTACAGCTTATATTCCTTGGGTTAGGCCTAAACTGAATTCTGCAGATCCAATTTCATCTTCTGGAGCTTTGCTAGAAGCTTTTGATTCATTGGCTAAGCAGCTGCGTTTATTGGATGATATTCCTCTTAAAATATCTACCGTGCAACCGCTAGACTCAGGTTTGTCAGTCTTTATTTTTTTGCATGTTTTTTATTTGTTTTCAGTCTTGTTGCATGTAACATCCTTCCACATTTTCTTATGCCAGCTTTTAGGCACACTTCTGTGTTCCCTCCTGAACCTCATCCCTTGGCATATGGAAAGAATTCTCAGAGACTGCCAAATCTTGCAAAAACTTGCATTCCATCTTTGGAAGTTATGATCCAGGTAATTTTTCATATCTAGTGTACTCCCTCTGTTTCAAAATATAGACAATTCTGGGTTTGGGCACGGTAACTAAGAAGAGGCGGAAAAGGTGATGGGCACAGGAAACGATGCATTGGGGAGTGGGAATGAGGAGAGAAAGACGCATTGAGAAGTGGGAAATGACTATATTTTGGCAAAAAATTTGAATGCCAGGAATGTCTATTTTTTTGAAATGGAGGGAGTAGTTTTAGTATCACAGTCCAATAATATTAGTCTTTCTTTCCTAGTTTCGGTTATTATGCTCAAGGATTAAAAAACTTACATGTGATGATTTGTTCCTGATAGTTAGCTAGGATTCATTGTGGGTTTGCTTTTTCACAAATTTCTTCTTTGTTCCACTTTGTTTCAATAACAGCTAGAGGGATCTGGTAACTGGCCCTTGGATCCTGTGGCCATGGAGAAGACGAAGTCTGCATTTCTTTTAAAAATTGGTGAAAGGTATTTGAGAGCATTTTGGGGGTGAGGAATGCTATTTTAACTGTCGATTGGCTCAATCTAGTTTTATTGCAGCCTGGAGGATCGTGGAATCTATGTTTCACCCAGTGAAGATGAGGTGAATGTCCTTGCATCTGGATATTCTTTCTTGATCAAAATTTTTCATGAAAGAGGCTTGTTGTTAGAAAAGAGAGGTTAGATTCTTATATATATTCAAGTAATTCTCGTGTTTGCTAATTAGATAATGTAGAATGATCACAAAATTGCTTGATTTTATTTAATCACCTCACAGCTGGAGATGGTAGCACACAAATTGCTCCATCAGAAGACAAGGTACTCTTTATGCGAAGTCAACATTCAAGTATGGTCAATGGTCTGCATGGCCGTTACCAGATGTATGGGCCGGTAGTCAGGTAACTATCAAGATTCTGAAGTTACTATTTAAACACCACATACCTGAAAGACTTACTCCGGCTTGTTATATTCTTTCTGTTTCAAAGGCTAGCCAAAAGATGGATTTCTGCACATATGTTTTCTTCATTTATCTCAGAGGAGGCTGTTGAGTTGGTGGTTGCCTATCTCTTTTTGAAGCCATTCCCATTCCAGGTCCCTACCTCACGTGTTGTCGGGTTTCTTAGGTACACCTCTGAATCCTTTATTTACTATCTGTATTACCATTCATTTTATCAGTCTTGTTCTTTTTGTCATGTACAAACTGATAGATGCCAGCAAACCTATCAGCTTTCATATTTTTTAGGACAAAAAATAGTTTATTTGGAAGCATGGATTAGAATTAAAAGATCATCCAGACAGCAGAAGCTAGGGTAAGGCAACAATATTGGATAGACGTCAGTTGGGCACATGGAGGGGACGTGCACAGTAGTGGAACTAGAAAAAATACTTTTGGGGGTCATAGTGTAAAAGAAATTATTGTGTTCCTACATGGGTGTGCCAATGAGGCCCCTTCCATCCACACCTTGATTCTACCACTGGAGACCATTGGATGTACAATAGCTGGAGTCCAAGCTGGGAGGATCTGGCCAGGAAAGAGGGGAAACTAGGAATGTTATTGCTCATATGAACTAAGGAATGGATAATAACTATGGTTTTGTTAAAAGACCCAGTATCCAGTATACAAGGTTGCCATGTACCGTAACGTTAACTAGTTAAGCAATAAGTTATCAATTCTCTTCCTAATACTGTTTCATATTTATTGATGTTCTAACTTCCCCTTTTGACACCCTATGCTCACACCATGCCATCTGGCCTATTTCACAAGTCGGCTATACCTTTTTACCAATCTAAGAAGCTATAAATGACAAAAGTCCCCTGACCAATTACCAACAAAATGACAGGTTCTTGAGGCTGTTATCCAGTTTTGACTGGACCTTTTCGCCGATGGTTGTCGACATTAATAATGACTTCAACCTGAAAGATGAGAAGGAGATCAATGTTAGTTCTCTCTTCTCCTTTGGTATTTTTGGATATGCTTGATAGCCCTTACCTATTGATGGTTACAACTACAGGAAAACTTTATGCTGAGCAGAAAATCTTATGAGCAAAATCCTCATGATATAGAGCGTGCAATGTTTCTTGCTACATCATATGATAAAGCATCTGAAGCATGGACAAAACATTCGCCAAGCAAGCCGGTAGGTGCTTTTACTTTTTTGTGCGACCTAAAAGATAATTACCGCTAACAGCAAGTTTTTGTATCAATGATAGAGTTTCGGGAAGTAAAAAATGTTGAAAATTGTACGTTCTGTCTTGCAAAATGATAGAGTTGCACTAATTGTCAACATTTTAACTAGGAACAGCATATATGTTTAGCCTAACATATTGTTTCAGATGGAGTTAAGCTTTTATGTATCTTCCTGCTTGTTTGTAAATGCAGGTTCTCAAACGGATGGCTACTTATGCTAAAAGCAGTGCAGAACTTTTGACAAATCTTATACTAAATGGTCAATCGGGGCAATACACATGGGAGGTAATTTTATCGTTCTTCACTTATTGGTTATATCTCTTTATGTTTCTTGTTCCTCCCTCGTTATGAATTTCTTTTTTCTACAGTGCCTGTTCCGGACGCCTATGAGCAATTATGATGCTGTTGTTCTCCTCCATCAAGAGAAACTTTGCCATCCTCACCATGTACTTTTCCCTGCTGAGACTCCAAATGGTCAGTTTAACTTCTTGTAATGCGCTTGAATAATTTTTGCTAACAAGAACTTGGTTATTTTTTCAATACAATATCCTGTCTTCTCTCGTGGTTGTTCTGATGCCAACTTTTGTAACAACCTTACAGGTAAGTTGGTGATCTGGGGCAAACCAAGTAAAGATTTCCACCCCTATATGCCACTTAGTAAAGGGGCTGTGAAAAGCTTGCATGATGCAAGAGATAAACTTTTGGTAAATTTTGACCCAACCACATACTTTCTGCGAGACTTGAAGGTAACATTGACGATCTTGACTTGTTAATATGTGTTTCAATTCAGATAATAATTAACATTTATTTACAGTGCACATTTCCGAACACCTTCAAGCTGTGGTATGGCTCAGTTGGAGGAGATGCAGTTGGTCTTACGTGGGAGAACCCAAAGGTATGAAGTCGAGTAATTCAGGGGTCCCCAAGGCCGCTCTGTTAAGTCCAATAGCTTGGGCCGTAGAACATCAGTATTTTTCTTGTCTTTCAGAGAGAGAAAGAGAGGCCATTAACTAACACTAGGCGGACATATTATGTACTTACAGCATATGCTAGACATTATTTAATGTGATCCAATTTTTACATGACACAGAAGCGTGGCAGAGAGGATGCTGACGAGACCATGCTGGAGCCAACGTCTATCCTTAAGGAGGTCGGAGACGTTGGTAAGGGTTTGGTTAGGGGTGTATATCTCCTGAAAGCACCAAAGCTGCGGTAAACTACAAAGTGAAGGACTGAAGGTGGTCTAAGTATAGCTACACTAAGCTAATGCATTAAGAACTGAAGATCTCACCAAAGCTTGTACCTGAATATCTGAAGATCTCACCAAAGCTTCTACATGAATATCTGAAGATCTCACCAAAGCTGCTGATGGCGCAAGACACTATGTAAGAAACACAAATTGGAGACGCTGCTCAACTGCTATTCCAGACGAAAAAAAAAACGCGTCTCCAAATTTGCGTCTGTAATGTGAAGTTATTGGAGACGCGTTAATCCGCGTCTGCAATGACTCTCACATTGGAGACGTGTTTTGTCAAAACGTGTCTCCAATAACAAATTAAAAAAACAAAAAAAGAAGAAGAAAACATACAGATGTTTTATCCATTGATATGCACATACAAGCGGTTACACAATTGCTGACCCATTGCATCAATCGTTAAGTTCAGATCCACATACAGGTAATTACAGCAGCTACTCAACTCAGCCAAATGGTTACAGAATTGATCCTTTGAAGTGATAACAGATTAACTAACATGTCTAAAGCCAAACTTGAACATGGTAGGATCTGGTTAGAAAGGAGATTGAGGAACCAACGAGATGTGCCACCTGCATATCTCACAGGCACATTCAAAGGAGTTGTAAGTGTATTCAAATGGGCAAGTCATATCTCACAGGCACATTCAGAGAACACTCACACCCACACACTCATAATCCAAGAACGGGAAGAACTCCATACCTGCATCTTCTCCATAGGAATTAGGAGAAAATCTCTTGCGATAGCACAGCCGCAGCTAGTACCAGGTAAAGATCATTGCAAATTGAGATCATGCATATAGCAGCAAACCATCTTCTTTCCCGTTACCTGAGTATAAGCCAATAAGAACCAGAGAAGCTAGCATCAACAAATAGTTCGAGATGACAGTTTATAGGTTCAGAGAAGCATGCTTTAACTTGGAAAATAATAAACATATTTACAAGATGCAGTGCTCGTTCCTAGAATCCTTGCCTTCTAGCACAACATAGGACATCAACTATAAAGTTGTAGTTATGAATTTATCCACACACATGCATCTGCAGGTGGAATTTCCATCAGAGCATTTACAGGTTTATTAAGATGAAAATTCAAAAGAATTATGGTTCTGTTTATAGTGGCACATCTCTCTGTAGACAAGATACATATATACAACAAGTTGCTGGACGACAACAAGTTGATACTACATTGAGACTGTACACAGATTAACAATTATCACAAGTAGACTACAAAGAATGCTGCCACAACCAAGGTGATTTCAAGCCTAGCAGCATGCATGCTTGGTATATTACAAGTACAGAAGTAGCACTGAAGAAACTATAGGTCTGTCACACTTCTACTTCTACATACAGAGTATCTAGATAGAAGTATAAAAAAATAGCACTACTAGTTGCAAGATGTTCTGACGTCCTTAGACAATCGTCAGGTTCTGTATTGCCTCTGCAGCCTGATAGGAAATATTCAAAGCAGGAAAATGTGAAAATTTCAATGAGTACATACTAGAAAGGGTGAATATGAGCAAATAGTTCCAGCAACAATATAAGGCAAACATGGTCCTGGATAGATCAAACATGGTCTAGCACATAGAAGTGGATATGGATCGGTATAGATTGTTTCTTTTGCTAGCACTTGCATAAATAAATGGCTATAGTAAATAACAGCAAGAGTAAATGGACAAAATAAATGGGTATAGTCAGGCAAAATAGATGGCAGCAGGTAAATGGACAACACTGCTAACTTGCAGTTCATTTGTATTACAAATAAAAGCATCAGTCTGCTAGCACTTCATGAGCAACATGACTTATGGTCAACCCACTGCAGGTTTGGTCAAGTTATATGTGTACAGTAAGCTATTATGCTCATCTAATAATGGACAGGGAATCCCACAAAAAAAATGGACAGGGAATCAAACACAAGAAAGAACCAGATTTGCTCTCAGATGCAGAGCCTCAGCAAGCTGCTATAGAACCAATCCTAACTGAACCTAGATCAATGAAAGCCTAGCTGAGTAACTGGCAGGGACATTTCTGCTACAAGGCAAATGAGCACAAAAACTACAGAAGCTAGATGCAGTACCGTAAGCTTAATCAAAACAGAGCAGGAAACTAGCTGTAATCAGAGGCATCTATTGCTTACTGTAAATCACTAAAGAGCACATCGCAAGCCAGAGCAAGCAAGCAGCGCATGGCAGTCTAGAACAAGCAGGCACAGGTTACCTGGTGATGACAATGATGAGGTGGAGAACCTAGATACAGAAATAAAAATATAATAAATGAACTAACATTTAGGATATGTTGCCTTGTCACATGAGCAACAAGAAAAATATCAGGCTAGCCAGGTGTGTTATATCCAAAACAGACTGAAAAATCTCAGGCATCAATCTAAATTTTGATGTATCATATCCACTGAACAGGAGCTGCTGCATCTGAATTTCTGCGATTAACAATAGTGGGAATTTTCTACAGGCAGTCCTTTAATTAAGATAGACCTTCTGTTCGACAGTGACAGTAATAATCCACTTGTGACTTGCGACTCCGTATCAATTATAAAAAGGGCTAGGCACTCGAAGTTGGCTAAAAGTAGAGAACAGTTGTTAACATAAGAATGCTGAAATCTCATGCCTATTTCTTCAGTGCTCTATTTTTTATTCTGTTGTTAACATAAGAAAGCTGAAATCATTTGAGAATAAAGATGGGTTACTAAGATATTGAGATTTGCATTATAAACATTTGCATAAGTATAAAATACACTGCACATCTAAGTTGTATGTTTCAGCTTCCAGCTTGGCATCACAACAAACAGCTAGGGCCCATGACAAAACCAACACAATTAGAACCAGAAACATTTTGATACTGTGGAATGAACTAAAGGAAATTTGTGGCCTCCTAGACAAACCTGCGCATGTACATGATAGAAGGGGGCGTCCATGTACCAGCCACGGGAGCATGATTTGACATGTGGTGTCTACTCGAGCTTAATTTGAACTGATGGAGCAGGCATATGAGGGGGCGGCTCCTCATGCTTGGATTAAGAACAGAGCAGGCACAGCTTACCTGGGGATGACGATGGGGAGGTGGGGAACCTAGTGCTGGTGCTCCATCAGTTCACTTGCCGCCGGATCTGCCTGAACCCGAGCAAGAGCTGCCCTCTAGGAGGCCCACCACGACCGCCTGCTCGCTGCCGACCTCGGCCCCGGCATCACCCGAGTCCAACCAACGCGCCGCTGCCGTAGGAGGAGGAGGAGGAGGCGACGGCAGCCATGGAGAGTTGAAGCGACCTCGTCGACCCGGAGGAGGCCAAACCCTAACCCTAAGGCAGGGCGGCGGTGGTTGCCGCCGACACTGCTCCGACGAGGGGGGCGCGGCGGCTTGGGCCGACGAGGAGCAGGCGCAGGGTCGGGGAGAGGTGGAGACGCAGCTGCTCCGCCGAGGTGGGGATGCGGCAGCTCGGGTAGACGAGGAGGCGCGAAGTTGTGGCCAGGTGGAGGTGGAGGCGCGGTTGCTCCGGCGAGGTGGGGGCGCAGCGGCTCGGGTCGGCAAGGAAGATGCGCGTCTGCTCCGGCGAGGGCGAAGTGGGGACACAGTGGCTCCGGACGAGAGCAGCAGGCCGGACGGCGAGCGGAAGGAAGGGAGGGCGGGGATGCGCATCAGGGAGGAAAGGACGAATGGGTCACGACCTCACGGGTTGCGTTGGGTGGGTGCTCGGACGTGTGCGAGCAACAAACGGGAGTGGACAAAAATTTCGGGTCCGGTTTCAGGGAAAGGCGACGCGGTTGGTTGAGCCGCGACTGCAACTGAACGACCCCTCCTATTGAAGACGCGTTTTATTTAGCCGAGTCTGCAACTATGCTATGTTCAGGATGAGTTTTCAGGGTGCAAATCTGTTGAAGACGTGCTTAATTAAAACGTGTCTCCAATCAATTATGGCAGACGCGTTTTAAATCCGTGTCGTCCATAATTATGTCTTGTTTTTCACTTTCTTACATAGTGAGAGAAAGCCTTGTATTGTTGTGCAATAACCCAACATAAATTGTTCCTTCCTCTGGCAAGAGAAATTGGGCATGCCGGGAACATGTTAACTTAGCAATGTAATCATGAGGATGCCATCTATTTAATTTTAGCAATGTAACCCTGAGGATGTCATCTCTAGATTCCATCTGTAAAAAACAATTCAAAGATGTAAAGTCTGTATCCAAATTTTGATTCTGATTAGTATACTAGTTTAGTTTTACTACCTGATTGTCCCAATTTGTATCGGCACAATTTGCAACAGATTGTGAATATGATGTGTCGAATTGTCTGATTTCTGACCGAATCAACTATGAACAGAACAGGTACTGAAATAGAATCAGTGCATGTCCTAGTAATTTTCCGGGATGAGATTTTGGCATTCGAACCCTTTTCCTGGATATAAGGACTAGCAGCATTTGAATATTTTTCTGTTCCTTCATTTTGTTTAGAAAAGAGAGATAAGGACTAAAGATTATATCAACCTCGGATGCTCTCCACTCTCCAGCAGCTATTTTTTAAATCATTTGGATTTTATGATAGTTATTATTGTGAGAAACAGCATGCTAAGTATTTTTTTCTCTCGGCTTGAAAGAAAGCCTGCGATGCAGGAGTTGCGGTGCTTGTGGCTCATTTGGGTAGCTATATGCAAGTCATGCTTTTGGGATATCTAGACTTCATTTACTCGATTTGATTACAACAATCCCAAAATCTGGCAAACTGAAGGTGAAACTTATTTTGAGTGTATATGATGGCAGTGGTGTGCTCCCTCTGTTTTTTTTGTTGACGACTAGCTCAATTTCCTTGTCTAAAAGGACAAGAACTCTAAACCAGACGGAGTAACGACCTCCCTCGTACATACGGTGTTGGCTGTCTAAAACTCAGTTTGATTTAAAAATAAAATGATTTCGTTGAACTAAGGAATGTTATTTTGCTCATATGAACTAAGGAAACAAAACTCAGTTTAATTTAAAAAGTAAAATGCTTTCGTTGAGAGTCAAACTCAAGACCTCCCGCTTACTAAACGGGTGCTCTAACCAACTGAGCTACGAAAGCAACTCGTGTCATTTTTCATTCAAGTTTATATCTAAAAATGATAAGTAACGTAAAAGACAATGAGAAAAATCAATTGCAATTACATGACTATATGAGTTATCACATAACAAGATGCTGCAGGTCATATATACGAGCAAATCAGCCACTCGCGAGCGGGACATATACATGGTACATGTGAGGAAATACACCATAGATTTAGGCCCGATCCACACACACTCCAGGCTCCTCCATTATTGAACAAGCATATCTACGTATCCAGGAGAGCCAAAAACATCAGAGGAACGGGCACACCTCTCAGTCACACGTAGAAACAACGCGGGCAAATCAAGACGCGCACAAGTATGTATACATAGTTATATACGTGGATCGATCCATGGGCCAAGGTGGATGGGATCAGCCGAAGAGGTGGTGCTTCTTCTCGCCGCCGGCCTCCTCGGCTTCCTTGTGGTCCTTCTTCTTCTCGTGGTGCTCGTGGAAGGCGAAGCCGCCGGAGCCCACGGCCGCCGCCGCCGCGATCTCCTCCTCGATCTTGTGCTTGTGCGCGTGCTCCGGGTCCTTCTTCGCCTCGTGCTTCTCGTACTATATCACACACACATATATATTCATCATCAGTCAAGTTTTTTTTTTCTCATGTACAAATTAATTGACTGCACGCCCGGAAAAAGCATGGCTTTTGGCTTACGAGTGCGAAGGCGCCGGCGGCGATGGTGCCGGCCTCGCCGAGGTGCTGCTTGTGCTTGTGCTCCTTCTCCTCCTTCGTGTACTTGTCGTACTCGCCCTCGCCGGTGGACACCACCTCCGTCACCGTGGTCTCCGAGTACTCGACGCCGGTGCCGTACTCACCGCCGGCGGCCGCCTGCTCATCCTCGTCCTTCTTGTGGTGGAAGAAGTGGTGGTGCTTCTCCTCCGCCATGGGGATCGGTCGGTGGATCGGAGGACCTAGCTGCTGCTAGCTAGCACTTGAGAGCTAATTAGACTGACAGTTGGATGACTACTGGTGGTTTAGTTGCCTGAGTTGGAGGAGCCTCGACACGACGCCGTGTTATATAGGCGGAGAAATGGACGGTGCAAAGGACGGTTGTGATTAACACGTTGATGTGGATATTTTCGTGGAATAATTGCTCTGTGCAGATTAGTCAACAATGTAGATGGATTTCTTCAAGGAATTGAATAGATGGCTGTTGCGATCGAGTTGCCATGTCGCACAACAAAGTCCGCAAAACTACATGTCTGAGAAGGCATATCTCAAACAGTTTGTCCCATTTTTTTAGAATCGTCAGTGATGTTATGTTAGCTTTAAATTTCCAAAATTAATTGTTAACGATGTATTGCACGGCTGACTTCGAAATTTGATCAGGTAAATTATAAAGTAGACTATACTTTAACCGTATAAGAACATTCCATCACTTCCCACGAAAAATGAAGATAATCAACTACGCAAAATTTGTGGATAGTAATTCATATCCGCGTTAGGCAGGGGGCTAAATCGGCAATCAGTTGATAATAACCTAGCACCACGGATGACGGGTCTACATGCCGGATGCCCAGGGCACCAAGTGGCATGGGGCCCGTGACAGTTAGTGGACGGTAGGACCCACCACCGACTACTTGAGCTAACGATTGGCTAACCTCTAATCAACCAATGGAAGCATGAGCTACACTGTCGGCAGACGGATAATGTTTAGAATATTCCGAGATCAGGAGTCGAAAGAAGAAAATATCAAGCACAGTACTTTATGAAGCTGGACAAACACGTGTCTAGGTTCATAGAAGACATTATGAACTAGATACCGAGAAATATCGCTAGAATGATAAGTAAACTGGAAGAGAGAGAATATTGTTTTTTTCTTACCTCTTTTATAGGTCACCACAATATGCTTTAAACCCATATGTGTCTCTTGTTGGTAATTTATTGGTTTAAATTACTGGGGTGGCCATAGAGGAATTTTTCAAATATCCCAAATTGAAGGAATAAAACATGCATTATGACTTGAATGACAAGAATTGTGAACTGGTCAAGAATGAATGACACGGAAATGGCTAAGGTTTCCAGTAACAAATGATCTTGGCCCCTTATATTATCAAATAAATCATTTATTCAATGTCTTGGTTCATAGAAGATGTTAACTTAGATAGCCCAAAACATCGCCAAAGTGACAAGTAAACTGGTACAGAGAGAATATTGTTTTTCTTTACCTCTTTTATATATATCTTGTTGGTAATATATTGGTTTAAATCCGAAATTGAAGGAACAGGGGCGAGTGTGAAACATAAAATGAATTTTCAGACATCCGAAATTGAAGGAATAAACATGCATTATAATTAACTGGAATGACAAGAATTGTGAACTGGTCGAGAATGGATGACACGCAATTGGAAACGGAGTAAGTAACAAATGATTTTGAGCCTTATATTATCATATAAATCATGTATTTAAAAAGCACGTCAAGATGTACTAAACCGCTGGGCCGTTTAAAATTGAGACATTCACAAATTGTTAGCTCTCTTGTAGTGAGAGATCAAAGCTAGGTAGCGCTCATGAATTTAAATGTGCTCCTCAATGTGCGTAGAGCCCACAGGCCCTTGCACTGACTTTTTTTTTGTGATTACACAGTACAACTCAGACACTCACAACGCACGCACACTCACCCTTATGACCGTACATACGCAAACCCTACCCCTATGAGCATCTTCGAAGACTGAGCTGGCAAATCCTCCAGATTGACGAAGTCACCACTAGTGTCTCGCTGTCGACGGCCACGTCGCCTACCGCTGAAAGCACAACGCCGTTAAATCCTAAAAAATTCGCTCCAATCGGGAGTCGAACCCAGGACCTCAGGTGCTACTGAGACTCTTGTAACCACTAGGCTACATGCCCTTTCGCAGGCCCTTGCACTGATTTCCCTGCCTGATCAAGGTAAGGCATAGTTTTTCTTTTATCCTTCTTATGTACATATGGTGATACAATCGTGGTCATAGTTGTTACACGGATACAATTGTACTACAATTATGGTATTAATTATTTGCCCCGGATACCATACCACGATTCAATATTTAGGCAAAGAAATACTGTCATTACCAAAATTAATGTTAAGATATATTTCTTTGCCTAAATATAGAAAACCACACCACGGTACCACAAAGGTTCTTCTCCTATATAACCATAAGCTAACAACGCCAAAAGCATACAGCAAAATAAGTTCGCCAAACCAATGGGAAGATGGGCTTGATCCCCACTCTATGTAGAACACGATGCCATGTTTCGCGACTATGCACACAAGCAGGTGATCAAGCGTCTTCGTCTCCAGAAGAAAAAGCGACCCTTAATGGGAGTCCTTGTTTTCCAAAGCAAGCGTGCTCCCAAGACCTCTGGCTGTCCGAACTAACATATAATACCTTAAATCATATTTACATCTTTGTACTTCAATGTTTATGTATTTTTTACTCCTTCAAAGCTCTACTGGTGCAAGAAACTGTAAGTGTAACCTTGATTTGCAACCAGTGATAGGCAAGTCAAATTGAAGGACTTTATTCGTGCGGGTCTGAATGTTTGATTAACTGCTGATCTGACGCATGTGCAACAACAAAAAAAAAAGATGGCAGCGACGGGCCAGGAGGACGCGCGCCGCCGGCTACCCACGTCGCCCCGACGGCCGCCCCGCTCGAAGGGACCGCACCTGGAGAATCCGCGGTGCCGGCAGCATGGGTCGCGCCGTCCCCAAGATCATCGGCGGGTCGCCACCGCACCAGTGGGAGACAAGGTCGTGGACGAGTCCGGGGCACCGTTTTGGGGGGCCGGAGATGTACCTCGTGGCGGATCTGGGAGGAATTGATGGAGACACCAGAACTAATTGAATGGGAGAGTTCACGATATTTAATTTGAGGTACGAAGTACGAGTGCCATCACGTTGTATAGTAAACAAATTAAATATCGTTCACAATACATTCACGCATTTTGGGAGTGTAAAATATAGACAGCCACAAGAATGGAAAACGAGACACTTTATTCCATTATTATTAGTATAGTTGGATCGATAATACTCATGCATTTATTACATATAAAGGCACGAACACATTCTAGTATCGCCATTGGTGCCCATTCCAATGTTTCTTAACTGTAGATCAATTACTTATACGCGCAGGAGCACACATTAGGTTGAGAGCATTCGATACTGTAGAGTAGTTTGTCTCTTGGGGCGTCCTGTACACATAGCCCAAAACATGGTTTTAGCTCGCAGTTTGGCATATGGTGAACTACTACATCTCGATCTGCATGCGCATAAAATCCACATCACATCACTTAGCAAACCATGCACGAAATTAACAGAGTCCTGGTAATAACAAAAGGTAGCCAGATACATACCTCCCATGGATGAAGAGAGCGTGGCACATAATATGACAAGAACAATACCAAGAGAAGCACACATGGTCCTCGCTGTGTTGCTCTCAACTAGCGCCATGAAGAGAGAAACACTATTGGTATATCTGCAGGCTCTTATTTTTGCTGTATGCTTTTGGCGTTGTTAGCTTATGGTTATATAGGAGAAGAACCTTTGTGGTACCGTGGTGTGGTTTTATATATTAGGCAAAGAAATACTGTCATTACCAAAATTAATGTTAAGATATATTTCTGGAGTATTTCTTTCCCTAAATATTGAATCGTGGTATGGTATCCGGGGCAAATAATTAATACCATAATTGTAGTATAATTGTATCCGGGGCAAATAATTGTATCCGGATCATAGTTTTTCTTTTATCCTTCATAGTTGTTACAATCGTGGTCATAGTTGTTACAATCTTGGTCATAGAAAAATATTACTATTCTAGATGCTAACTTGAATGTATGCAAACTGTAACCGACTAAAGCTAATTTGACAAGTTGGGCTACATCCCTCTGGTTGTAACCACAGAAACAAAGAAAAATATATATTTGTTCCTATGTGCGCAAAAAGAAACACAACGTTTCCTAACAGTATCAAGAAAACGAGAGGTTGTCCAGATGCTCCAACTTCCTTCATTTTTATTTCATTTTCTCCTTTATTCGTTTTCAGCAAGCAGGCAATATTCTTCTAAGCAATTACTACTCAAAGTTTAGCTACCCATCAACCATCGTGAGTGGCACTTACTCCCTCTCACTCTACCTCCCCATCTAACATGATTTTTTCTTTGGTGCGAGAAGCATCTATATTTATCCATCTTCGACGATGATGCAATTTTTTTAGTAAAAACATTTGATCAGCAGAATTATTATGTCTAGCACCCCAAGTTTTTGTTTCTTGCACGCTAGGTTGTGATTGCATCCACAGCAAGTAGTAGTTGTGACAAGCAAACATTATTTGTAAAAGACTTTTTTCTGTGCTAATCTAAAAAATATATATACATGCAAATCCTAACATACTAAATGTTATTATGAAAAATTGGGCTACATGCATCTATTGTAACCACACAAACAAACAAAAAAAATATCTTCATTTCTGGGTGCGGAAAGAAACACCAATTTGGCGATGTCAATATGTGGGGCAGCATTCCCAACTAACCAATTAGATGGATCCCATTTTCCAAACTGTATCTTGAAAACGAGAGCTTATTCAGTAGTATTTCAGCTTACATTCGCATCTTCTTTTCTCTTTTTGTTTTGCTGCAAACGTGTGATATTCTTCAACATAACAAAAACATAAAATACCTTGAAGGACCTTAAATAATTTGTCAAAAGGAAACCTAAACGAGAACTCGATTTACATGATAGTACATCGCTTTAACTACTCAAAGTTTCAAGAAATATATGAATCGTTGATTTGTTTTCTTTTTAATAAGCTGATGAGGAATAATTATCTTCTTCATTACAGTGGAAAATCGAGCTTGGGCAGTGGGAACGCCCATGCCAACCCTATGTACTGAGGTAGCCTGGGTTCAACTTCTCAAAACCACAAACAAACAACCTTCTCGTTCACTCTCTTATCCGAACTATGGGAGAAGATCCAAGGTATTGCTAAGCATGATTTATGCGGTTTTTGCATGGTGCATGAATGAAAGCCTTCAGCGCCGATCCAAAGCGTCAATGATGCACCGGCCGGTCATTATGCCTGTCCTATCGATCATCAAGCCTATTGGCCTTTCGTCGAGTCATGCCAGAGGCCGCGCTTAATTATCAGCAGCAGTACAGATGCAGATATATCCGGGAATCAGAGAGCGGCACATGGAAATACGTGTTGCTGTCGTATCTGAAACGACAATGTCTCACTCGGCTGTACTGCACTGTATCATTACGTTGCCACTTGGCAAACTAAGCTTTTTGATGTTGATTTCTCGTGATAATGAGCTCCGTGTTAGCCCTACAGAGTTTAATTATTTATTTATTTTTGGTTCCAGGTATGATATCGCGTACCCCAAGCTTTTGTGCTTTGGATGTCTTCGAGGTCAACAGGTGAGACCATCATGGACAATGCAAGCCCATCCAGGGCCACGTCAATTGTCTCACAGGGAAATGGGAGGACTTGATCGAACAACCTAGTAGGCGAGTCCATGGAAGTGGGGATCGAGGGTTGGGAGCAGAGCACTGATGCTAGCGGACAACGACATCCTTAATAGAGCGAATCCTTTTTGCAAGAAAGCAAGCGGCAGAACGGACGCCGTCACTTGTAGCACATCTGGCGGTAAGGACGAAAGGTCTATGGCGAGAAAGCATCTGATGGTGTGCTCAGCGTAGCGAAAAAAAGGATGATTTCAGGAGGTACAGGCAAACCAATGCTACAATGGTTCTCGACCGGAGGAAGATGTCAAGGTACTCCGACGTGAGGTCCGCCATGGCCAGGGGTTCCGCTAGAGCACCCCGATCGATCAGAGCGGTGCTTTGTGTGCCAGCAACACAAGTTGCAGATTGTGTGCCACTGCCACATCCTCATAAATTGCTGACATGGAATTCAGTTGTGTTAACGCCGTCTGGATATGTGATCGTGTGGCCCATATGGTTTGACTCTCCATTACCCCTATACTCTCGGATGACAATGGCATATCAATCTCCAATTGCTTCAATAAAGAAAAATTCCTTATTTGCCATTGAGAATTTGCATTGTTCCTTATTTACCATGGTAGAAGTTGAACTTCCTTACTTCCCACTCATCCAAATATGTGTGCCTTTGTTGCCACTGTCGTTCTATTTTTACTAAAAACACATGTTTGTTATTTGATGACCAAAACGCCCCTATGAGAGATTCATATTGACAAATTGATCCTCACCTCATGTGGCTCATCATGGCGGCTCTCCTGCATTGAAGGAGGCACGACATGGCTATTGTAACACATATTTGTAAACTTGTAGTTGTGGTTTTGGCCCAAGTGATCTAGAAGTGATGTGGTTGTGGGAATAGGCTTACATGGTTTGTTTTGGTGGGTGAGGTCAGCATATAACCCTTGTTGGTTCTAAGCATAACACCTCCAGTTTAACCTTTTTACACAGGACAAAAGCGTAAGAGGTGGGTTATGTGCATAACACAGGACAAAAGCGTAAGAGGGGGGTTATGTGCATGCGCGTGTCCGCCTCATGTGTTGGCCGGGTGGTAAGCGGATTTTGGACACATGTTTATAGTTGCGTAGTGTGTTTTGCTGCAATGTCGTGCCTTTCTAGGGAAATGGGTGGCAGAGGTGCATTGTGGCATAGCGCAAAGGGGAGGTGGCGTGCTACATGTAGAATAGAGAGGGCACGCACGTCACGGTAGGGAGAGGGGGCGAGATGATGAGCAACATCTAACAACGTGATAGGGAGAAGGGGGAGGCGGTGGCACGTGCGATAAGAAGAAGTGGGAGGACATGCGCGGCACGCATGGAGAAAGGAGAGGGCGGAGTCAGCGCACAGCAAACGACGACAGATAGGGCATGCAGGCGTGCGATGTGGAGAAGTAGTATGGCGCGTGGCTTGACAAATGGGGTGTGCACGGATTTGCGGATTGCTGGACAGAGAAGGTGGAGTGTCAGGGGGTGATTTCATCATTTTAAATGCCAATTTTTAGTGTTAGAGGGGAAAATAGATTATAGTTGCAATATGAAGGCATATAAATATGGATGCATCACAAGTAAGAAAGTTCAACTTCTCACATGGCAAATAAGGAACCATACAAATTCTCAATGACAAATAAGGAATTTTCTCTTCAATAAATATTAAGCAAATGCTCACAGATCCAACGACACGCACGGGCAATCAATTCTAGCAGTCAATTTGATCCCATGTAATGTACTGCTTCTTCTTGAGAAAAAAAAAAGTGTACAACACTTATTTGTAACCTTACATCTATAAGTTATATTTTGCCTTGCGAGGCAGCCAGGTCTAGGAAGATGGACCGATAGAAGTGTTAATTTGCAGTCTAACCGAGTGGTTGCTTTTTTATCCTATTGTTTGAACAAGTGTACACCCCACCCATGAGAGGTCATTGGATTTTCTGTATTTGTTTTGAAGCAGCTGGTGTATCCATGAATGTGTTAACATTCTATGCACATTTCGTTGAGGGTTAATTATATTGATACTTGTTTGTGTGTTTACAGGCAGGTTCATTAGCATAAAAAAGAACACGGGATTTGACTTTTCGCTCCCAATCCCATCCAATGCATCCCACAAATGACCTTAGGAACATCATACTCATGTTTCCCACCTAGACACTTCTTTTCTTATTTTTCCAACTTGACACCTTACATTTCGGACATTACTTTTCATGCTCCTTTCAAAAGATAATACATTCATATTTTCACATGCATCAATACAACTGTACCCAAGTCCTACACAATTGACCAATTTCTTAGCTACATAAAAGTTTTTAGGACGTGTTGAACCCTTAGGCAATGCATCAACAAGCAAATCCACTAGCAAATTAACACTTCTATCGGCCCATCTTCCTAGAAGTTTGATGTGAAGTCTGACCGAGTGGTTGCTTCATTTGTCCTATTGTTTGAACAAGTGGTGGCTTCATTTTTCTTATTGTTTGAACACGTGCACACCCCACCCATGAGAGGTCACCGGATTTTCTATATTTGTTTTGAAGCGGCCGGTGTATCCATGAATGTGTTAACATTCTATGCACATTTCATTGAGGGGTAATTATATTGAGAATTGTTTGCATGTTTACAAACAGGTTCATTAGCATAAAAAAGAACACGAGATTTGACCTTCGCTCCCAATCCCATCCAGTGCATCCGCCCGCGAGATCGGGGGCAATCGCAGATGTAGGGTTTCCCATTCAGTCATTTGTGCCACACTTATGTCACCTCTTGCTATACGTCACTCACCTCCCCTCTCTCTCAGCAGCGCAGTGTGCCCACAGTGGCAAGGTCGCTCCTTCCTCTCCAGCGACCTCCCTCCTTTTGCAGCGATGATCTCACTCCCTTCGTTCCTCCCTGCCGTCCATGGAAGGCCAACCAACACCCCCCCCCCCCCCCCCCGGACCCGGCCCCGCCCCCACCTCCCCACTTCTAGATCTATCAGTACATGGCGTGTTCCTGTGTTTCCTCTTGTGATTTACCTCTGGAGTTACCGATTATAGCCGCTCGACAGACACAATTGTACATAACTTAGAACCATACCTTTTGACAGGTTAACTTGAGTTGTATCTGTATGCAAAAAAGTATGTTTTTTTGTGAAATTCACTTTATCTTTTGACATTGCTTTGCATTAGTTTCATGTTTTTCAGACACATTAACAAACATTATATGGTAATGCATCACGCGTGTGTCTGTCACATTCTCCCCATTGTGGTGTCACCTCCTGACATAGCAAAACAAAATTAAGATGTCGTACATCTTGCTTTTAACTCATCGCATGGTGCAGTGTTCTTCATGGTCATGTGATCAAATGGGAAAGCTCAAATACTTATGCAACCTATTTGGTATGCATTTTGGTGAGTACTAATATGCTGAATGTGATGTATATCATCTTTTACAACTCCACGCGGTGCCAGCATGTCTGTCCTCCTGTGAGATTTAATAGAAGGAGAGAGAGGCACAATCCAAATCGGGATTGAAAGGAAGATGATACAAAAAAAAAGGAAAAGGTGTGCCTCATGCGGTTGATAAGGGGTGATAGAAATAAAAATTTGGATAAAAGCAAAGGAAGCATCCCGTTGGGCCACTCGGCGTTCCAGTTTACCCAACATTTCAGGTCGGGTAATTCGAGCTCTCAAAAATCAAAATTTCAGGTTTTCAAAAGCGACGCTCAAATATACTCAAAAAAAAGTGTAAGACCTGACAATTCGTGTACCCGATACTTCGGGTTCGGGTAATCCTGATTTGCTGATTGAGTCATCGATGCGGGGTAGCAGCAACTCGCCAGAGCCACCAGCCATGGACCAAGCCAAGCAGGAGGTGTTGCTGATGAAATCCGGCTGCCGTCGCCAACGAATAGGAGAGGTTGATGGAAGATGGAATCGGGAATCCGGGGATGGTGGCGTACCATGCGAGGACATGTCCAGATCCTCTTGTTCCTTGGGAGCAACAAGTTAGGTAGCCGGCCGCGTGGTCGGGAGTTGGGTTGCTTGGGGCACAGAAGGCGGGCCACGGCATTTGTGAGGGCCGAGGCTGCGCCGCTGTGGCGAGAACACTGGATGCAGGACGACTGATGTTTACGTGAGCGTACAGATTTGTTTTTTTTGAAGCAGAAGTAGCACATTACATGGAAATAGATTGCTCGTGTGTGTCACCAACAAATCCATGTTACTAAGACACATCAACACACATAGCACTGGTACAGGAGATAGCAGGCATCTTTTGCTAATAGATCATGACCAACACCTTCTGCCAACCAATAACGATCATACACATACGGATGGTTTTTACCTTAATCTGTGGTATGGTGAATCGCATCCATGGCCTGTCTACCAACCCTGTCAAGTCGTGATCCATGTTCTCAAAGAACCATGTAAATGCTTCCCTAAGTCCCCTTGTACTTGTTACCCTCGACTATCCATCAAGGCCACAAAATAAGTCACATCCAAGTTATGCAACAAAACGAAATCAGGTTGTTGGGAAGACAGCTGCGATCCAAGTCGAGGGACAAACCAAAAGACACACGCGAAGGGGAAAGCAACGTTGGGGACGACACCGAAGCCACCAGAACCACTCGAAGGACGAGTAATGCAGGTCAGAAAGAACGGGCAGCGAAGGAACCCAAAGTTACCAAGCTGAAGGCCATGATAAAGCAGCCAATGGCACACTTGTAAATATGACCACTCCCCCCCTTATAAATATGGAGGGAGATGATCCTGTAATGACATCTGTTTTTCGGGCCACGAGCCAAAGAAGGAATCATTTCGCACTGTGTTCTGATCTCTCTAATCACTCGACCCCTTCGCCTGGCATCGCGGGTGAAGGAGGGCTTCGCGCAACTAAACTGCAGGGAACCTGAGCAAGAACCTCTTTGTCCGGCTTCGCGGACCAGAAAAGAGGGCTTCGCTCCAACCAGAAGGCAACGACGACAAGCGAAGAGGGCTTCGCGAGGCGAACCGAAGGCATCGACGACCTTCGAGGGCTTCGCCAGAACCAGAACGTTTCCATCAACCGTTGGAGGGCTTCGATCCGTCTCATCAAGACCTTCGATCCCCCAACATTTGGCGCCGTCCGTGGACCGAACCCACGACAAACCCATCACCGCACAACGCGAAGCGAAGCTTTCTGCAAAAACAAAATCTCATAGACGAAGCATTTCATACATATATTATGTCTGATGTATTTTCTCTTTTATATATACTGCATATTAATTTTCGTTCCCTTTTTGACTCTTTTATAGAGAAGCACCCCTCAAGATTATAAAGCCTTCACCAAGATGACGAAACCTTCTCCAAAATTATAAGACCGAAGGGTTACATACAAAAAGAAAAATCGAAGCAAAAAACAAGGGATTTACAGCAAGTTGAAGAGACAAGAAGAATCTTAGAAAAGAGGAGTATAACAAGACACACAAAGCGAAAGACATTCTTTATTATTCAACACGAACTTATAAAAGTACGAAGACACAAACACCTACTTCTTCGACTTACTACGAGTTCGACTGGCTACCCCAACCGGCGGCGAAGGCTTAACTTGACGACCTTCGGAGCTTTCGTCATCACTAATGATGATAATATCAGGAGGAACAATAGCAAGAGGAACCGATTGTGGAGGAACTTCGACAATAGCATTCCTCACACTCAGTCGATCAAGCGCGTCGAAGTGATCCACAAGATCTTGTGGAAGAGCATCTCCACGCTTGTAACCATGACGTGTCAGATCCTTCACTACGCCTCAAGGAAGTCGATCCCACAAAGCCTCCATGAAGCAAAGAAGACTGAAGAAATTGAATAAAAAGACAGAGACACCTCGTGTATATATACACCAAGGAAGAACATTCCAGACGCCTACAAAAATATCTCTACTTTTTTCTATAAAAGGAATGGAACCTTGTCGCATTACAAGACATGATGACGAATACCTGCTCTAAAAGCAGACGCTTCGAATTCGCCGACAAAAGGCAGAAAAACACGTTCACCTTCGAAAGAATATCATTGAAGCAAAGCTTCTAAAAAAAAGAAAAAGAGAGAAAGAGGGAAACCCCCTCGTCGAATTACAAAACAAGGTGGTAAATACCTGCCTTACAGATAGACGGCTCAGATTCGCTCTTTCGAAGGCAGAAAAAACCGCATCTACCTTCGAAAAGATAATCAGGAGAGTCAAATCCTTAAGAAGGCGAAGCCTCGTCGTAACACACGACAGAAAGGAAGAAATTCAATTTAAAAACAGAAATTCGCCAAAAAGGCAGAAAAAATGTCCCTATCCTCGCAAAGACTGCGAAGCAAAAATTAAAGGCATAAGAGCCAAAACGGTAATTTTTCGTCAGAAGCAAAATTACCATCTAAGGGCTATGAGAAAGCCAACCAAAGGGCTTCGCTCAGAAAAGCGAAGCCAACATTATAAAAATGGACTCAAAAGAGTCATCACAAAAACTCAAAAAGGAACCCACAAAAAATAGCGAAGGAATCATCCTCCAAAAAGGCAAGTAAGCCAAAAAGGAGAACACGACGAACAAAAGTATACCTTCGCGCACAGCGAAGAAAGAAATAGGAAAACAAGACGTATTCGGGCATACTTCGTCAAAAGCAGACGAAGGCCAATGAAGTTACGAAGCAACCCATTATATCTAGTCATCGAAGCTATGAAAGTGGCAGTAAAGTTAATTACCGAAGAGCAAAGACGGATAAATAATCAAAAGGTGCGCTTACACAAGACTACGAAAATTCGAAGGCTCAATACAGAGCTCGAAATCATCGCAGAACATGAAGTACATGAATAAGGTATTTGATGCAATAAAGCTTCAGAGTTTTGATAAAGCAAATATTACATCAAAAAAGTGTATCTAAAATAAATACAAATCAAAGGACATCCAAAAGGGCTATCTACAACCATTCGAAGGAGTTCAAGAAGAACCTTCGGGAAAGTCAGGGACAAGACACTTGACCCTGTTCCACCAGAAGTCATTGATCAGACACATACACTTGCCTTCGACAGCTCCGAAATCATGAGAAGGATCCGAAGGCTTCATTGAAAAATCAGAACGACTGACCAAGTTAACAGCATCGCTACCTTCGCAAGAAAAGCTATGGAGGAGATCTCGAATCATAAGTAGCACAGCATCATAAGAAAAGCTCCTGCATATTTCGGCAAGACCAGCCAAGTTCAGACGAAGCCACTCGTCCAAAACCTCCAAAGAGGCATCCGCCGGTACCTCATCATATTTCGCACCAAGTGCCTGAAACAGCTCCTTGACAAGATCACAAAGGGCAAGGGATTTAGCGAAGGAGTTATCAATAGAAGAGATCTTTAGCTGAGACGCCTTCGACAGACGAGACAAAAGATGCTCATTAAATAACTTCTCCTTCTCCAGTGAAGCCTTCCTTTCGAGAATCTTTTCTTCAAGGACAGACAGATCAGAGATAACGTTAGATTTATGGCTTCGAAGAACATCAACTTCAGCTAGCAAGTCAGACGCGGCAACAGAAGAAGCTTTCAGGGAATCATCCTTCGCAGAAAGAGAGGCCTGGAGAGATGACGCGAGTAGCAAATCACCAGAAGAATCTTGGAACTCACGAGCGCAAGCTCGAGTAAGAATAATAGACTGCAAGAAGGAAGAAGCGAAGCTGTTAAAAGAAACACGAAGCACACAAAAAAAGAATCGAAGAAGAAGGGGGAAGTGAGATACTAACCTTGACTTGATGAGCAACCAAGGAACGGAAGAGGACGTCACCCGAAAGGTTTGACAGACCAAGCTCAACCTTCGGAAACCGGACCTTACGGGCAGCAGATTCAAGAGCACCCGAAGCCTGAATGTCGTCATTGATAGACGATAGCATGGTTTCAACATCCAGTTCAAGAGACCCTAAGCTCGAAACATCTAAAGAAAAAAGGAAGAGAAGCGAAGGATTATGAGAATAATAATAATAATAATAAAAAAGAAGAGAAAGAAAGAAGGAGGAAAAGCAATCCTTTGAAAATGAATACCAGGATTTGAAGATTGCGAAGGCGGAACAGCGACGTTAATCGAAGGCAAAGCAGTATTCGAAGAAGAAGTAATATCCTGACTTGGACCCGAAACTTCTGAAAGTTTCCGCTTGCCAAGTAAACCAAAAAACGAAGACTTCTTCGGAAGACCAAAAGTACCCTTTGAACACTCAGGGACTAGCGGACAAGAATTGACTAACTCAGACATTTTTGCAATTCCATCTATACAGATAACATCCGAAGTAACAGTTGGAGACCTTTGTAAACCCTCCGAAGGTATCAACGAAGAACTCCCGCAAGCAGTGTCAGGCACAACAGTAGTATCAGCTGAATTCGAAAGAGCGTCAGGAGACGGTTCTTCAAACATAAGAGAATAAGTCGGCACAAGAAGAGAACCTGGCGGAGAAGGAATTTCAGCATTCCTGGGAATGGACTCAACATCGGGAGTAACAACAGCCAACGAAGGATCCATCTCAACGGTCGAAGAGCCTGAAATACTGAAGTATGGAAAAATATCTCTTTCACACGAATTGTCCCCAGGAAAAGGACGATTGTGGAGGCACAAGTCGAAGCTCAGATAAAACCGATTGATCCGAACACTGATGCCCCTTCGAGTGCTTTCAACCCACTCCTTCTGAGAGAACTTCCGAAGAAAAGAAGTAACTCGGTCTTGAGGTGACCAGAGATTGAAACCTGCAAAAGCAACAAAGTGTAAGCTAAAAGAATAAAAAAAGGGGAAAAGAAGAGGAAACTATCAAAGGCAACGAAGCAAAAGGAAGAGTCATACAGGGTCCCGATATCGAAGGAAAAACTGGCATTCTTAAGCCAAACTTATTTCTACCAAAAGAGGAGGGCCTCCAACTGCGACGAGCGAGGGGAAGAACACGAGCAGCAAAGCATTCCTCCAGGATATCACGAAGGGTCATCCTCTGACTAACCCTTCGGAAAGCATCAACACATTGAGAAATTAAGCCATTCTGCGGAGGCTCGAAGTCATTGGTAATCCATATGCCAGCAGCTTTCCCAGTATAAAAATCGATAGCAAGGTATTTATAGTAGAACCAATCTTTCACCCATTCATCAAAGGGTGGAGGATCGAAGCTACCAAGAGGCGTCAAAAACCCCTCCCTAGCCTCAAAACCAACAACTCCGAAGCAAGGGCTGAGATGCTGCTCATGATCATAAGTAGGAGTGTGCCGGGCTTGGTATACTCGATAAAAAGCATGAGGTTCAGGATTTAAACCTTCGCTGATGCAAGCCCAAGCGAAGGCTGACATGGTTGCGACGGCAACAGGAGTAAGATGATGAAGTTGGAGATGGTATAAAGAAAGAACACGAAGGACAAAGCTCGATGGAGGAAAGGATAGACCGGCATCTAGAAATGACGAAAAAACAACAAACTCATCGCTTCGAGGTCTCAGGCGGATCTCCGGAATTTGCTTCGGACCATGCAAAGGAAGACGAATTGAATCTATATCAACAAGACCAGACTCCGAATAGCACTGCGAAAAGATACCCTTATAACGGGAGGCGGAGATAGACTTTGTGAAATAATAACCAGCTCGAAGAGAATGGAAACCCCTAGGAAACGCTGGCGATTTCTGCCTAGCCATCGAAGGAAGAAAAGAAGTACCTTCGAAAGAGGAGATGCCAACAAAGCAGCCACGACGGTAAAAAGATACGAACCGGAAAAGGTGAAAGCGACACATATTTAAAGACCTGCCGAAAGCTGGGGACATTGAGGTGAAAAACCGTACAACCAAGGGTTTAAGTAAGAATAGGGAAATATACTAAAATATGAACAATAAGAAATAAAATAAGGAAAAAATCGCAGCTAAAGAGATAACTGCTTCAAGGAAACGGCTTCGCTCACTTCCTTTCAACAGCTGAGGGCTAATGTTGGGAAGACAGCTGCGATCCAAGTCGAGGGACAAACCAAAAGACACACGCGAAGGGGAAAGCAACGTTGGGGACCACACCGAAGCCACCAGAACCACTCGAAGGATGAGTAATGCAGGTCAGAAAGAACGGGCAGCGAAGGAACCCAAAGTTACCAAGCTGAAGGCCATGATAAAGCAGCCAATGGCACACTTGTAAATATGACCACTCCCCCCCTTATAAATATGGAGGGAGATGATCCTGTAATGACATCTGTTTTTCGGGCCACGAGCCAAAGAAGGAATCATTTCGCACCGTGTTCTGATCTCTCTAATCACTCGACCCCTTCGCCTGGCATCGCGGGTGAAGGAGGGCTTCGCGCAACTAAACTGCAGGGAACCTGAGCAAGAACCTCTTCGTCCGGCTTCGCGGACCAGAAAAGAGGGCTTCGCTCCAACCAGAAGGCAACGACGACAAGCGAAGAGGGCTTCGCGAGGCGAACCGAAGGCATCGACGACCTTCGAGGGCTTCGTCAGAACCAGAACGTTTCCATCAACCGTTGGAGGGCTTCGATCTGTCCCATCAAGACCTTCGATCCCCCAACACAGGTAAAAAGAACTTTTGTTAAGAATTCTACTTTGCTTCCCGTGCTCATCTTTCTCAGGGCCTGCACATTTTTGTGGTCTGCTATACCTCTGGAGAAAGAGTGTTATCAACAGGCACAACAATGTTCTATAGTTGGTATTCACCGAATCTCGCGAGGTAACGATCTCCTTGAGGTTAATGACATTCCCGTACGTGGTGCAGCTTCGACCACGACCGGAGCCGCGGGGAGGCCAGTGGCGGATCTGAGAGAGGAAGGCAAGGGGAGCATGGCGCCGGATATGAGAGTGGACGGTGCGAGGAGCACGTGCGTGCAGTGGCTTGAGGAGAAGACACGGTGGAGAGAAGTGAATGAGCAGAGGCGGGTGTGGCGCAGCGGATTGGGGAGAAGGTGTGGGAGAGAAGTGAAGCAGACTATTCCCTAAGAGCGTCCCCAATGATTGTCTCTTAGCTAACTCTTAGAATTGTTTATTGGAGAAAAAGAAGAGAGAAGACAGCTAACTCTTCCTCAAGAGGCAGTCTCTAAGAAAAATAAGAGACTTAAACATGGACCTCACACCTTTTCAACTCTTTGTAAGAGCTAGCTGCTACCTCTTAACTTTTTTTTTTTGGAGGGACCCTTGCTATCTCTTAGTTGCTTTTACCATTGGGGACTCTAATATGTTGTTTATATAAGTGTCGATGGTTGGGGCTCAAATGGCTTAAATTTGGCCGATTGACACAGGTGGCGGATAGCAAATGTCAGCAGTGCCCTGATGTCAGCAGGCCGGCCAATCTTGCACTGGATTCAAATGAATAGACAACAAATGGACCGAAGGGCAAGTTCAATCCGTGGCAAATAGCAATTCCGTAAGAAAATCACGTCGGGACACCCAGGTGGGCGTTCGGTCAACCCGATGTTTCGGTCCGGTTTCTTTCGGTCTTTTTAATTTTCGGTCATCTAGAATTGCTACTCGAAATGACTAAAAATTTAGATACCCGACAACTTTAGATACCTAAATTTCGGTTCGGTCTTCGGTTATACTCAAACTACCCAATATTACACCAATTTTCATTAAAATAATGAAATTAACTTTGGTATACCTAAAATACACTATGCAATCAACTTGATATTGATTTACATTTATATGATGGAGAAAACATGAATATGGCAAATGAGTAACAAATGATGATACGTGACCATGGCATGAGTCTATGTGTTACATCATACACCTATAAATAATATTTCAGGTATTTTGGGTAGTTCGGATACCCAAGGGTACTACTCGAATTTGATGAATAAAATTCGGTTTATCTAAGTTTAGTACCCGAACAATTACCCGAAGACCGAAATTTTGGTTTTTACGGTCTCGGTTTTTTTTGTTTCAGAGTTTGGGTATAGGTTTTTTTGGTTTCAGTGTTTTGGTTTTTATGTCGGCCGAAATGCTGTAATGTAGCTTTTGGATGTTGGAATTGAGAGCTAGAATTAAGAATTGGTATTGGGCTCAGCCAATTCCAATGTTTGGATGTCGCCGGAATTCGGAATTGGAGGCCCAATTCTATGGCATTGAAACATAAGTGAGTTGCCTGTTCATAATTCAGAGGCCCGACCCTCTGAATTCAGTGGCATTAGAGCGTCTTCATAAGGGATTGCCTGTTTTTGAATTAAAAATTCAAAAAATTGAGAATTTTTTAAAAAATTGAAACAAAAATATGATTGCAAAACCATCGGTAACCGGACCGGTTACTAGAAAAAAAACTGGTCTGGTCCGGTTTTCGAATTCAAAATTAAAAAAAAATACGCAAATTTGGAAGAAAAAAAATGAAACAAAAAAATTTAAAAAAAATAGATGAAATTTGCAGCGCAATGGTCGAACAAGAACACGAAAATTCCATCGTGTTGTTGAGTTCCATCGCCGGATTCAGCCCCTGGGTTGAATTCTAGCCCTCAATTCCATCTACATCCAAACAATTGCAATTAACATTAAGCTCATTTCAATGCCTAGGCTGATTTGGTATTGAACCCAATTCAATTCCAAAGCCTCTAATATCTACATCCAAATGTTTCAGTATTTTGGTTTTTACGTCGGCCGAAATGCTTTATGGGGTCCTAGGCTTTGTGCATTCTGCAGCATAAGCAATCAATCACTTAATTAAGCCCCATGGTTTGATCCAACTTTCTCACATGGGCTGCTTCAATGACAGTAAATCATTAAGCGCATGTTTTCTTCATTATATCTTTCTTTTTTGTTAAAAGAAAAACTTCTAAGTCCACCGACACGTGTTGATGTGATCGTTGAGCTGTTCAAGTAGGATAAGAACCAATATGTACAAATCTTGTGCCTAGTAGTAGGATAAGAAAATCTTGTGTCTAGTAGTATAAGAAACACTAAACACAAAAATGTTGCACTGGATTCAAATGAACAAACAACAAAATGGACCGAAGGGCAAGTTCAATCCGTTGCAACTTGCAAGTAGCAATCCCGTAAGAACAAAGAACATTTCACCTTCATCGCCAAAAAGGGGGGGAAAGAAAAAAAATTCACCTTACAATGTTTATGAGCAGGGTCAAACGCTCAGTATCGTAATTTCATTTCCATTTATTAACGTGTCACGTATTTACAGACCCCCCACGCAAGATGCACGCACACGCACGCCAGCCTACGGCTTCCAGTGCGCTGGCGCGTTCCCGGCGGCTGGCGGGGTAGTAGTATCGCCGCCGTGGCCCGGGGCCTCCTCGCCGTCGCAGAAGCCGCGCAGGACGTCGGCCTCCTCGGCGGTGAAGCCGACGGAGGCGAGCATGGCGGGCCAGCAGTGGCGCGTGGCGCCGCGGATGGCGCGGCAGCACTCGTCGCCGATGTAGGACTCGCCGTTGACGAGGAAGAGCACGATCTCAGTCGTGCACGACCCCAGCTTCGACAGCGCGCCCCAGCACTCCATCATCCCGCCGCCGCCGCCGTCCTGCTCGTCGCCGCCGGCATCTGCACGTTCCAAAAATGGTAAGCACAACAAAAGAAAGAAAAAATATATGTATGTATATATACATATATATAACCAGAGTGCTTGGAACATTTCATTGCCGGTGTCGTCGTCGGCCAGAGCTTAAATACGTACCGTCGAGGGTGATGGAGAAGCCGCGACGGAGGCGCTCCTCCAGCGGCGGGACGGGCGCCGCGGCGGCGCCGGCGTCGGAAGTGGCGGCCGCGGGACGGCTGGCGACAACAGCTACGAGGAGGAAGACGAACGCGACGGCAGTGAGCTGCAGAGGTGATGCTGCCGCCATTACTTCGCGAGGGCTCGTTAGCTTGTGTGTACGAATGAAGAAGTGCTTGTGATTGAGCTGATGAGAGGCGAGAGGTTTATGTAGGCGCCAGCGGCGGCGGCTGCGCATCAATCGTCGAGACGGAGGAAATGGTAACGCGCGAGGCGGGAGCTGAATCGATCGTCGTCAGTTCACGGAACGCCAAACGATTCAGCTCGTTTTAGTGGCTAACTAATTGGTGCTGCTGTTGCTCACGGTTTGTGTACTCTGCAAGCTGATTAGTGCTGTTTTTAATGGATAATTGATTACGGATCAGTGCTGTTTGCATCCACGCATGACGCACGAACTGCCGGTACGTTACAAAACCGAAAAAGAAGCGTCAACAAGTGATGTGTTACTATCCAAGTAAAGGGCCGACTGTACTGCTTTATCTGCAGGGTTTTCTTCAAATCATCATTAGATAAAATTTGTTCCGAACTCCTCTCCTGTTCATTTGTTACTATCCTTTTGAATCGAGATCGATTGGACTCGCACTTTTCGACTCTGAAACTGCCACTGAAGTTACAAATGCTCAATTAGGTATTTGTTGTCCAAGTAAAGGGCAAACTGAACAGCAATGCTTTACCCAGCCTCCTGCAATTCCAGTGCTATCGTTCCTTTCTTTCTATCTTCTAGTTTTAATTTATGATCCAAGTCTGCAAAGAAATAATATCATTTTCAAAGATGTGATGGGAGCATTCGGACACAAGCATTCATTTATCTTGTTTATTTAACAATTATCCTTGTTTCAACGTCATTGAGGCCATGTACAACGCTCCACGTTGGCCGGTGGCCTCAGCTGTCCACCTAGACTCGGATGCGTCGTGGAGGGAGAAAAGCAAAAGACGGTGGCCTCGCAGCATGTCAGTGTGACTTGCAGAAGCTACAGGTGCCCTATCTGACAAATTTCTGAAGCACCCGCCCGAGCGCGCGTTGTGGCATGCGAGGAGATTTTCATCTCGCACTTTTGCTCGGGACCACTGCAGCCTTGCACAGGTTGGACCCAGCTCTACCAGCAAGAAGACGTGTAGAGAGAAAAGCGGTGTGGCTCTCGCGGTGTGGCTTGCATTGTAGAACGTGAGTGCCCAGACCATACATACACACCTACGTGTGATTCTACTTTTTTGATGAGGCTACTGAAACTAGTGCCTGCGTTGTACATGGCCTGAAACACAAAGTCAAACCAGATGAAAAAGCCATCCTAGTAATGCAACTTGCATGCCATTCCAACTTCCAAGCCAAGGACTAATCAATGTGCTAGTCGCATTGGCATGGAACACTTTTCCTCTAATCAAACAGATTTGCCACAAAATAGCATATGCCAAAGTTGGCAATAAAAATGAAATAATACTACAACCGAGACATTGAAAACAATCATTTCCTGAACCAAAGATACAGAACACAGCTTCAATTTGTACAACTGTATCAGCACATAATATTACTACAATGGATACACTATGTTAAAATATTCCACATAACAAATGCAGAGATCGAGCAGCTTCACCACTACACGCTGCACAAACACATGGATGTGCTCCTGAAATCCAACCAACGGTTGATCAACAAGAACCAGAGGTTCAACTGAAACGCAGAATTCTAACAAAACACTACAACATACAATCCTTCAGCGGTCCCATGGCCTTCCACTGAGGGGCTGCAATGCTCGTCTCGATGAGTTCTTTGCGACCGAGCGATCAGGGTTCGGCTTAACAGGATGGCCTGCTTTAACAGCAGGAGCGTTCTCGATGTTCCTGAGCAATGCAATTGCAGACTCGCTCATATTGTCTCCTTGTGCTCGACGAGTTGCGCTCATTGCAAAGAAGCTTCCTTTTACAGTGCTGGAACCTTTTAAACTTTGCTGCTTGCTACTGATTTCGTCCATAGCAGTTCTCCTCATGCTTTGAGTTATTCCTGATTTAAGTAAGGAGGCACTGAGAACTACTTCAGTAAGATATTGAACAAAAGATTATGTAAAAAAATAAACAGGAACAAGTCTAACAATTTATTACCTACTGATCCTGGAACACTGTCATTCTGAAAAGTGATAGATTCTTTGGGTGATATTGGAGCACATAGGTCATCTGGGGGAATGTGTTCACTGGAAGGATCCAATTGAGTGGCCTGGGGCAGGTTGGATGCTTTTCCATCCCCCACAGATTCAGTACCAGCTGAGCTGAAAGCATCTTTACCATAGCTACAGTTGTGTTCCTCAAATTCTTTTTCCTCCAGCTTAGTGATAAGCTGCTGATCTGGCAATGATGATGTTCCTGCAGCAGAGATCACGTCTATTCCCCTTTCTGTTTTTTCAGTTGGCGCAGTTGACATGCCACTAGCAGCTGTACCTAAAGTGATTTGCTCCTCATTATTCTCACTGTATATCTTGTGATCCTGATTTAGCATTCCAATATGACAAGTCAATTGCTTAGTGCTGCTTTCATGTGTGCACTTTTGCCCACTAGTTTGACAAGTTCCTGATGTAAAAAAGAGCCATGAGACAATGCACAAAGAAATCTCTTACAAAGAGCTTTGTAAAGTGCAAGACCAAGTAACTCATCAGAAACACTGACCTGGTCCCAAAAGTTCAGGACATTTAGGTACAGAAAGATCATCTAGGAACTCCTGTTTCTCGCAAGAGTCTAAATGGCAGTCTCTGGGAAGATCGGGCATGCTGTTCTTCGCTGATATAATACAGATAAATTCATCTGTGTCTTTATCACAGCTAAATCTGTATTCCTCAAATTCACCATCCAGCATTATTGTACTTTCTGCTCCTTCAGCCAGGGCGGCTTCACATATGCCTTTTTGAAGGACTTTATCTTCATTAAGTTCACAACATTGATCCTGACGAACCACTTCAGTGTCACAACTCAGCAGCTTGGAATTCTTTTCATCTATATGCTTACCGCCGCTAGATTGACAGATTCCTAATATAAGAAATCAAATCATCAGGTAGTAAGCAAAAGAAAATCTATATACCATATATGTTCACTAATAAGATTTGTGCAGTTATCCACTCAAGAGTTTGTTAATGAATATCTTTCATAGTTGAACATCTGAAATTGATATCAACAGGTCTGTAATTTTGAAGTATTATAATTTTTCTATATTATAATTTTTCTATGCATTACTACAATATCAGTTAGGAGACAAGGTTACATTTTGCAATCAGGTCAACAAAGGAGGAGTGCTCCAGTGTTAGAATACATGATGATAGGAATATCCAAAGCATCTGGTAATTCTGAATTCTAATTGCAAAGGACTGACTACGACAGTAATGCAGTCCTTTGCAATGGATGTATTCTGTTAACTACACAAGAAGCATATACTCAGCTGCAGTATGAGATGCATGTATTAGCCTAAGGACAGTTTGAAAAAGAAACATGGTGCAGTAGTATTGCAAAGTTAAAGACAACTCACATAGCATCTTTCCTTTACTGAAAATAACTAAAAATAAAAAATCAAGAGTAATCAAGTTGATATTTACCATATTCTTTGGAGTGTGGTTTTTCTTGAAGGATATTACTATCTGAAGTAGGAATAGATTCTCTTTTCTCTTTCTCCCTGCAAAGTACTTTCTCAGTAATAATATCCCTGTGGTTTAGTGCATGCATGACTAAATGAATGACCACTTATTTTCAGTACATATATAGCTTTGTAATCCAGAAATACTTACCTTTCTATATGATGTGCATTCAGGGAAACGGATGATGTAACCCAACCTTTTATGCAGGTGGACTTCAAGAATCCTGAGTAATACTCATGAATTAGTATTTTCTATACATAGTAAATACAATTGGAATAAACAAAAGAGTAAATTTCGGAAAACTACAAAAGTAACAGAAAAGTTAAAGGAATACCTTCCTCATTATCATTCAGGGAAACGGCTTCAGCTCTGCTGAAATCTTGGATATGGCCTTGATTTGACTGTTGTCCTCCGCTTTCAGCACTGCGAAATGCAAAGTTATCATGCGTATCAGATTCTTTGATGCTTCCGTTTGAGGACTGCAGCTCCATGAGTAATTCCTTGGGATTTGATGGGCAAGTTCCAACATAGTCATTCATTGTGTTCGCAACTTCCTCAAACAAAGCACCGACATGTTTATAATCAGGAGTTGCTAAACCAGATATAGGATTCCTGATAGAACCTGCCACATTATTTGAACAAATAGTCAAATACGCATTAAATCATGAGAACTTAGTGTTCATAAATAATACTAAGTTACTGACCTCCCACTGTAGAATCACATTTATCCCCAAACATAGAAGACCCTTCAAGAGATTTATCCATTGGTAAGTCATCCAAAAGTTCATGTTGTATGTGATGATCCGTAGACGAAAATTTTGGTAAACAGGGACCAGATGGGATTCTTTTACCAACAATGCAAGCAGACCCACTTCCCAAAATGTCTCTAACACCCTTATTGCTGTTAAGACCAGCTTCCACAGTTTGTGTTCCCTCCAACATCAAGTTAAGCCCTCCATCTCGCAAATATTGTCTCTGTTCAAGTGTGAGCAGCTCCTCTTCACTTTCTATATACTTGACAATGGTAGCAGGATTAATATCATTTGTGCATTGGTCTTTATGACCCTGATGCAGCATGTCAGTGTTGGAACACCGAATCGATTTAACCTGTTGCTCAGCATCAGTGGATTCAGCTCCTCTGCGTCCAGAAATATGAAATGTAAAGGTATCCAGATCAGGATCTTCGATGTTTTCCTTTGAGAACGACTGCAGCTGCATGAGTAATTCTCTGGGATTTGATGGGCACGATCCAATATACTTCTTCATCGTGTGCACTACTTCCTCGGACAAGACACCTTTATGTCCATAATCAGGCGTAGCTAAACAACATGAAGGATTTCCAATACTACCTGGTATTTGAACAAATGTGCGTTAATGGAAAAGCAATAGTAGAAGACAATTTCAGGGATTAGTAATGATGCTTTGTTACTGACCTCCTTCATTAGAAACAACTTCCCCCACAAACGTAGCAGACTCTTCAATAGATTTTTCCGCTGGAGTGTCATCTAAAAGCTCATGGCGCAAGTCATGCTCCACAGGAGAATCCTTTGGCAAAGTGTGATCAGGTGAAGTTCCCTTATCAGTAATGCCCGCGACAGAATCATTGTTGATATCCTTATTACAGTTACAGCCAGATTCCACAACTTGTGCACCCTCCAGTTTGGAGTTAAGCTGCACCTCTTTCAATTTTGACCTTTCATCAACTGAGGGCAGCACCCCTCCGCTTTCTACGCATTCAGTGGCAAACTCAATAATATCATCTGTGCAGGCCCTGGAATCACTTTCATTTTTCATATCCCCATTACATTGGTCTTTTTGGTTTGGATGCATCACTTCAATTTTGGAACTGCCAATCATTTCATCCAAGAAATCAGCTGATTCTAACTGAGCCAGATTAGCACCCAAACACATATCATCATTGTCATTGATAGGAGCATGCGGTGAGCTACTCAGTACAGCACCGCTAATGCCATAAGCACTATCAGCTGCATCATGTTTTGAAGAAATAGGTTGTCAACAATAAATAGATATCTGAAAATGCTTATGATGTGATGAGAGATCACTAAGCACATGAAAAAGGAATATCTGAAAACATTTTTTTCTAATTAAGTGTAGTTGATTCCAGAATCAAACAAGGATGTACCTGTCACATTAACATCTGAATTTTCACATGAAGTGTTAAGATCTTCAGAATGGAAAAGCTTCGTATTTCTTTCATCCTTGCAGGCCACTTCCTTAGAATTTATCACCCTACAAAATATATTTCCCATCATAGAATGACCAAACATTGAAAAAACATATAACCTTTCCGTTTAATTGTACTGCAGAAAAGTATGCTTACTCTTTTGTGCGATTTGCACCCACTGAAAATCCATAAAGGCTAGATGAAACCCGTTCTTCTCCATGGTTTATCTCCGGTAATCCTGAAAAAATTGTCTAGTTATAGATGCCATTCAAATGGCAGAATATGACTCAAACTTGTAAGTTGCAAGACTGCAAGGAAACTATATGGACATAGAAGAAGTAAAAAAAAAAATGTGATATTATATGCCTTCTATTACATAATCTTGCTGATATACACATACAATAATCAATTTTAGAAACAAAACAGGTACCTTCATGAGTGTCATGGTGAGAAACAGGTTCTGACTCAGGAGTTTTTTCAACTGTGCACTTCACATTAGATGTTGCAGAAGTAAGGGAACCATGTACAACGGAGTCTTCTATGCTTTCCTGCGAGAACAGAGACTGTAGACCAAATGGTGACTGTTCTGCACTTGGTGAGCATTCCTTATTTTTCACTGAGTGCAGTACTGCTTCCTCAGGTGAACCATATTCTTGTCTACATTCTGGTAATGTTGAGAGTAGTGATGGCTTCTCAAGGGTACCTGATACATTTATGCAATACTCTCAAACAACATTTAACACACTCGTACAACTAACACCCCACTATCTGGAGACCTTAAAACGGATGCTTACCTTCTTGTACTGCACCCTGCTGGACATTAACCGTATCACTATCACAATTATCTGCAACAAACCTAATGTTGCTTTCAGCAATGCTAAAATCTGATTCCATATAAAGCCCCACAGTCTCATCATTTAACATTGTTTTTGGGTTACTTTTGGCAGTAACGTCCTCACTGTTACTTTTGTCAACAACAAATTCTGTGCGGAAGGAAAGGTACATTAGAGAAAAATATAGGTGACCAGTTAATAATTAATATCTGAAAATCTTAAAAAGCATTCATACCTTCTTGAGCTACACCCTGATACCCGTCACGTTTCTTATCAGCATCATATCTAATAGGTTGCACATCCTCGTCTTCCACACCACAATTTGATCGCATATCACTAGGACTCATGCAGGTACTAGATTTGTTTCCATATTCAATTTCTGCAGCAATACCTTTATCATTTCTGGAACAGCTTTCTTTGATTTCTTCTACAAAAAGAAAGTCAAGACCAAATGAAGAACGCCTTCCATCTGATGAAAACTCCTTAGTAGCATTCAGTGCTGGAAGAATACTATCATCTACAGCACTTGACGAAAACCCCTTAGTGGCATTCAGTACTGGAAGAACACTATCATCTGCAGTACTTTCTGAGTGGAGGTTTGTTGAAAGAGGGTTCCCTTCGATAACGTTGCTGAGACATTTCTCCAAACCAACATCTTGGATGCTTTTTTCAGAAGTTGCGTCATGATGAATTTCAGAAGCTGTTCAACAATATAAGGGTATTACAAAAAAGGCAGAGATCACTAGCCGAATTTGCCAAGGACAAATGTATTAATGATGACTCACATAAAAACGAGATACTGTTTTAAATAAAAAGAAATTAAGTCAGAACACCTAGAGATTTTCAAAGGGTAGTGTTTAGTATATTGACAAAATGGTGACGAACGAACATTTTTCTTCTTGAACGAACATGAAAAAAATTGAACGGATACAGATAGAGAAAACAAACCAAAGAAATAACAGCAACAAAAAAAAGGTATATGAAAACGATAAACACCACAGAAATGATTAAAACAGGACAGGTGCAGTGCACACGGCACCACGGCAGGGCCAAGGAAGCAAGTCAATCACATGTAGCATTAAACGATACTCTAGGGTTAATTACCCAAAAAAAAATCAGGGAAGTGCAGAAGTAGTTGTATGCCAGCACTCGATCATCCAAAGAAGATCGATAAATTATACCAAGGTTTTGAATAGCCGGCTATAGCTATTTTAGTGGGTCTGCCACTATATGCTTTCATGTACAATTTAGCTGTTTTAAACCACTATAGCCCCATTTTAGCTATTTTAGGGGGTCTGCCGCTATTTGCTCTTATGTACAATTTAGCTGTTTTAGCCCGCTATAGCCCCATTTTAGCTGTTTTAGAGGCCTGCCACTATCACTCCATTGCTCGTTGTTTAAAACACTGATTATAACTGTGATGAACTTGAGTACAGCAAATAAAATAAGCCTTGAGAAAGCTAGCAACACATGTACTAGATTAACAGTTAACCAGGATAACAAAAGACAATTATGCAAATTTTAAAAACTTATGATGCGGGAATCACCCTCTGTGCATGCATCTTGATTATCCCTTTTCTCAGAAAATTGGGATTCTGTGACTAATGCAGTGATGCTATCACAGCAAGATAAATTCGTCAAAGCAACTTCTGCAACATCAAAATGCATTGAAGCAGGAGCTTCATTAGAATTTACTACATATACATAGAACTCTTCTGTGCGAAAATAAGTCAAGAAAAAAGCAAAAATGGTACCTGAACCCGATTGTTTTGATGGCATAGTATTAACAGTAGCACTTTCATCTATAGGAGCTTCAGCATCCAAAATGTGTGTAGAAGTGATCAATATAATTTCTTGAATTCTGCCACTAGACTCCTTATTATCTTCATGAGTAACTTTAATGCCATCATGTGTTGCTTCCCTGACAACCATGTCATCAGATTTTGCCTCCTTTGCAGCCCGTCCCTTTGAAGATGTGGAATTCAGTGCCTTCCCATGGTTAGTTCCTGCACTATCTTTTTCAGATGTAGCCACGGCATGTTCTGTAAGTTGAGCGTTTGCTTCCAGGTTAGGTGTTCCCACTTCTGGCTGTTCCTTTTCAGTGTTATCAATGCTCAAGTTCTCAACTGTATTAAGAGCAGCAGATTTACGTGTTGATCTCCTCATAGGAATTTCTGACTTCTTTTCCCCAGGAAAACCCTTCTCTTTCTCAGACACCACTGTGGCAACAGATTGCCTTGATAGCCTACCAGGTTCCATTACTTTGAGTTGCTTCTTCTCATCTCCACTCTTTCCACTTTGAAAGCCCTCACTTCTGGCCTTTTTTCTATGATCCTGGTCCTCGTTATTGAGCATGTTAGAGAGAAGAGATTTCTGCATTGATCTCCTAAAATGTGCCTCGGCATTTATTTCTGCAACTAAAACCGCACTCTCGTGGTCAAGCATATACGGTGGAGCAGACTTACGATATGAGTGTCTAATAGGTAGCTCCACAACTAATTGCTTCTCTGCATCTTTACTCTTATCACTCCGAATCTCTTCACCAACAACTTCAGTATCTTTAGCTGGCACAACGGATCTCCGCGTTGATCTCCTAACATGTGCTTCTGGTATATTTTCTGCAATGAGATCTTTCTCATTCTCAAGCATAGCAGAGACAACAGATTTACGTGTAGATCGCCTAACCGTTTCTTTAGCTCTCGGTTGCTTTGCCACATCTTCAACCTTAGTATTATGAATTACTTCACCAACATCTCTGATATCTTTATCCAGCACAATAGATTTCCGCTTTGATCTCCTGACATCTGCTTCAGGTTTTTTCCCTGCAATTTGATCCTTATTTACTTCCTCAAGCATAGCTGAGACCACTGATTTACGATTTGATCGCCTAACAGGTTCCTTAACTGCTGGTTGCTTCACAATATCATCACCATTAGCATTCTGAATATCTTCATCAATACCTTTCATATCTTTAATAGACACAACAGATTTTCGTTTTGATCGCCTAGCAAGTGCTTCAGGTTCAGGGGCTTTTTCTGCAATTAGACCCTTATCCTCTTTCTCAAGCATAGCAGAGACAACAGATTTACGAGTTGATCGCCTAATAGGTTCTTGAACTGCCTTTTTCTTCTCCACATCTTCAATCTTAGCATTACGGCATGTGAATGGCTGAACTATGGTCAATTCATTGGCCTCCACTAGTGTGATACTTGATTTATTGCCTTCAGAATCTGCATTGCTGGCCTCGGAATTGTTCCTCCCTGATCGCCTCGATAGGAGGCACTTACTCGGAGCAGCAACTTGCTCTTGATCTTCTTCCTCTACAAAAGACACAAGCTGTTGATTCCGGCGAGTAGGCGGCCTACCGGGCTGCCTCTTGTTTTCCAGCTTCTTGTCAACAAGAGTTTCCTCTACCACGTTGTTGTTAACCTGAACAACTCTGTTCCTCAAAGCCCTGGTAACAGGAGCACCAATTCTGGGTACCTCTGAAACTGGAGGCTGCACTACATCTGGTTGCAAATCTTGTGTCGTCTTCCTCCGTTTGTTTTGAACGACAATGGGCGCCGTCTCAGTTGTTGCTACCAAGCGAGATCTTGTGATCCTAACAGGTGCTTCCACCTTAGCAGACTTCTGCACCGCAGGCTCACAGTTTTCCTTCTTCCCCCCAATCCTCTTGCTCTCAACAATAGCAGGTGACTCTGCTTCAGCCAAATCTTGAGCCTCAGCAACCTGTTGCTCACCATCAGATTCAGTATTACCATCTGCTGCCTTCCTCCTCCCTCTCTTCTTCTCAACAGCAGGAGGCAACAGAGGAGCTCCTCCCGACAAGCTTGACCTCCTTGTGACTCTACGAGAAACACCAACCTGAGCGCTGACAACAGTGTCCTCATCTTTCTCCTGGCTCTTCCGCTTCCGGTTCCTGTCAACAGCAACAGCCATTTCTGCTTCCTCAGCCTCAGCATCATGGAAAGCCACCGAATTCCTCCTGGACCGCCTCACCGGGGCAGCAACACCATCCTCTTCAGCAGATCCAACGCCAGCAGAAAGCGTCTCCGTGGCCTTGCCCTTACCCCGTGCCTTGGCAACAACAGCCGGCGAACAGGTCACAGCCTCAGCATCATTCAAACTCACCGATTTCCTCCTGGACCGCCTCACCGGGACAACTGCGCCAGCCTCGACAGCAACAACATCCTCTTCAGCAGAGCTACAGCCAGCAGAAAGCGTCTCCGTGGCCTTGCCCCTACCCCGTGCCTTGGCAACAACAGCCGGCAAACAGGTCACAGCCTCAGCATCATTCAAACTCACCGATTTCCTCCTGGACCGCCTCACGGGAGCAACTGCGCCAGCCTCTTCAGCAACATCATCCTCTTCAGCAGAGCCACAGCCAGCAGAAAGCGTCTCCGTGGCCTTGCCCCTACCCCGTGCCTTTGCAACAACAGCCAGAGAAGAGGTCACAGCCTCGGCATCACTCAAACTCACTGAATTCCTCCTGAACCGCCTCACCGGGGCACCTGCGGCGACCTCAGCAGCCACACCATCCTCTTCAGCGGGGAGCAGCTCCGCAACCTTGCCCCTACCCCGTGTCTTGGCAACAACAGCAGGAGGCGAAGAGATGGCGACCTGGGACCGCCGTCTCCTCCGCCTCGACTCCTCCAACTTAAAGCTCACCTTTTTCGCCTCCCCCAAATCGCCACCGCCCGCCTTGCGCTTCAGGCACCCCTTCCTCGCCGCCACCTCGTCCCCCGCATCAGCGGCGCCCTGCGAATTGCAAGCAAGCAAGCGGCGTCAGAGTCAGAACAAGCAGAGCCCCAAGCAGAACGCTGCATCGAGCGCGCGGGCATTTCCACGAGCACTTGGCCGGCAAGGCAGCGGCAAGGTTTGAGGAGGCGCGTGTTCCTTACCTCGAGCGCCGCCGTGGCGGCGGCGAGGCGGGCGGCGAGGGCGGCGTTGGTGCCGCCGGCCGGGAGGCCGTGCTGCTTGCATAGCGCCTGCAGGTCGCGCCGCTTCATCCCCGCGAAGTCCATCTCCGCTCCACCCACAAGCCGCGTCGGAGTTCACCGCGACCCGGCCATCTGTTCGTCGTCGTCGACGGGGATTACAGGGCCTCGAAAATTTTGGAAGGGCGGCGCGGTCGGAGCGTGTGGGCGATTCAAGTGGGAATGCGGTTGGGGTGGCCGGTGCGCGTGACTCGCCTCGGGCGGGGTGGTGGGGACAGGGGGAGCGGGGGGCGGTGATTCGGTGGCTGACGGTGGGGCCGGGATGCCGGGGAGAAGCAAGGCGGTGGCTTGCGCCGGAAGGAGGCGGGTCTGTTTCGAATTTGGCCATTTTGGGGCTTCCCGCCCCGCGCGACGGACTGGAAGCTTGCGGCGGAAGGACCCGGCGCGGTGGCGTGGTGGCTGGTGGGTACTGGATGGGGGTGTCGACCTTGTCACGCTAATATGCGGGTCTCGAACGGAGCGTTTCATATGGGCCCATGCGTCAGCGGAAGTGATAGCTCGAGGTGGATTTTCAAATAAAGCGCACTCCAGAGAGCGAGGAGAAGAAAAGGTGAGCGGGGCCGAGGTATTATCCATTGTTCGACAACTTTCGGATTTCTTGCTTAATCCCCCTTTCCAGAATGGCCAGGGCGGAGCCAGGATTTACGCATGGAGGGGGGCGGGGCAAGCCGCCTCTTGTTGGAGCTCTTTAGAAAAATTAGACTACCAAAAATTTTTATTCCAAGATTTTCACTAGGATTTTTAGCACAACCAAAAATTTTCGCCAGGATATGCTATGTTTATGTAAAGTGAAGATGTGATGTGTATTTACCACTCTTCAAGTGCCCATTTGACCTGATCTACCTCCTCTGTTAGATGAACATTACTCATTATATTACTTAAGTCTATCCATTCCTGGGGCTCCTCTATCCCCAATCTTCTAAACTCTAAATTTATTTGGCATCCTACGAGAGCTTCCTGCAATGTAAAGTTCTGTTGCCTGCATATTCTGAATAGTCTCTAAAATCTGCACTTGAACTGGCATTCCTCCCACCACACATCTAGTCAGAACCTAGTTTTCCCGTCTTGTGTGCAAGCGATAATCACTTAGCTACTTTGGTTTGTCGATTCAAGATCGATTGGATTTTGGAGATTTTGTCGATTAATTTAGGGAAGGAAGAGAGTGCGTGTTGGAACTAAAAGCAATAACATATGGGGAAGAGAGATGAGCTTGTGGTCAATATGGCTGGTCTTAGGTGGGTCTCACGCTATTATTCTTATCCCAAACCTATTACCTCTATGTAGGGATGGAAAATAAACCTACATATCCCAAACATCAATCTAAGCCATCATTTTCCATTCATTTCCCTGAGCCCTAACCCAACCCGCATCCAAACATCACCCAGTGGTAGCCTAGTTTCACCAACATAGCCGCGAGAAGGGGCACATGCCCCCTTCTATTGTTTCAATCCAATTGTGCGTATATTTTTTGTTAGGCCTTTTATTATAAAAAGGAAAAGGATGCATACTAGAACATGAAAAGTAACAGAAATGAAAAGAATTGAACTATCTCTCCCATTTTTTTGTTAGGCCTTTTATTGTCAGGTAATTCATGTTACATTGTCCTGAACTATCTCTCCCCCCGTTGACCTTAAAAAGAAACCTGGTTAAAGGATCAAAATGAAGGGGAGAAGAATTCAACAATCATGACTCAGAGTGTTCAAACAAGGATGAAAAATGGAGACATTCAACGTAATAAATGATTAAGTTATAAAAGAAAGACCTCACAAAAAAAAGTTATAAAAGAAAGTAAATTAAGGCAACAAAATTTGATTAATAACCTAGTATTTCTCCATTTTGAAAATATAAACAGCTCTTCTGAGTTAATTCCATTTGCCACTGTCGGTAACTTCTTCCTGGTTGCAAAGTTAACACCAATGCTATGGCGCGCGTGCGAGCTGGTGGGTGCATCGCGTAGCTGAGCACGGGCTTTTATTACCCTTGTTTCCTCAAGAAAAAAAATAAAAAAAGCCTTCATTAGCCTCCATCCAAGCTTCCAAACAGGCTTCTATTTGTTCTGATGAGCCGGAAATAGTTACCCTCAGACACAGATGTTCCATCTTCAGGTTAAATTTGATCCCTCTTGCCGTATTATTAGTACGTTCACAAAAATTACTTAAAAGTCTTCAGGCACGTAAATGTTATTTTTTTAGGTTGATGCATTCGCTGCTTAATCCGTGCGCGCGGTCGTTATAGCAGCGAGGTACTGGTCAAGGTTGCAGGGCCTGATGCAGGGAAGAATCCTCTGAAATTCGTCGAGGCAGAGCTGCTGCGGCGGCCTCAGTCCTCCTGTCGTTGAGATCGTAGGCGATGAACTTTCACAATGCGCTGATTCCGGTAGCACAAATATACCGTGTCAACAGCAAGAGAGGGGAACGTTTTGGTGGAGACGAGCACGCAGTGTACTGTCTCGCCGGGGGAACATTGCGCGGCGGCCGAGGCTCCTCACGGGGACCAGCCTGTTCCTGGCGGCGTCCAGCTCCAACAACTCAATGCCGGCCACCGTGAACAGCTCTGACTGTACGTAGGCTCCCATGCCACCGCACTACTTGATGTTTCTGCAGTACCGCATGAATAGGAAACAACAACTAAGTAATGTTTAAGTTTGAAACTATTTTTTCCAAACTCTAGCACGTAATGGGGAAAATATTCAGTGCAAACCACACATTCGGTGGAATTGTGAAAACCCTCTAAAAAACCTATTTAAAAGTTTTAAAAAATTATGAAACTCGGCACCGGTAGAGGACATGGTGAGAAACACGCACACAAAATTTGACATCAAAACTCGTTTCTTTCTATTAAAAGATACAAAAATAACAAATCAAATGGAAGAGGACAAAAATACTGTCTAGTTACTGTTTTGTCCTTTTTCTTCTCTTTCTTCATGATTTGTTATTTTTGTATCTTTTAGTAGACTAGCAAATTGCCCGTGCGTTGCGACGGGGAGAAACAAATATGGCTAAACCAGAAAAACCTTGTATCAACTCACTTATGTGGTGTTACCTATAAATTTGAAAGTGTTTAGATCCGTGCTTCAAACACCAATTCAAATTTTGGTTCAAACAAACTTTCTCTTAATTGAATCCCTGGGAATTTGTCAAACAAATTCGGCTGGTGCCAATTAGTTTTGGGCCCAATTTGCATTGCAGCCGAACCAACAGCCCTGCCTCTCTTTCTTGATTAAACCGGGCCCATTCTATTGCTTTCGTGTCCTTATTTTTTCTTGGCTGGACCAAACGGTCACCAGGCTGAAGCCCAGGAGCAGCTGATGTCCCAGCCCAGACGGCCCAGGAACGCTCTGTACCTTTCTTCCTCCTCTGTCCATACAACACTCAATGGCCATGGAACCGGACTCGATAGCTCTCCGATTTGGCAATCATGAAGGTTACAAACGCATTCGATTTCAAGCGCGAAGAACAACCTCGATCTCAATTCGGATCCAGGGCCTCGTATCTGCGAGGATTTGCAATCGACTCCGTGCGGGATTTTTTATTCGATTTAGATTCCGATTTTGATTCAGTTTTCCAAAACTTGGCAGATTGGAGAGGTATATAATAGAGATCTTGGCAGGACGAACAACGAAAATTTGAGTGAACCATCTCCTTCAGACTTTTTAAGTAGTAGAGAAGTTGAATTTGGATCTCAAATTTTGTGTGCGTGTTTCTCACCATATCCTCTACAGGTATGTCAAGTTTCATAAATTTTAGAAACTTATAAATAGGTTTTTCGAGAATGTTTTTACGATTCCACCGAATATGTGGTTTTCACCGAATATTTCTCCAATAAAAGGAAATTCAAAATGACAGACAGTACAAGTAGATTAGTCTGGGCCGACATTACGTTTTCCTCTGGGCCATCGACATTCGGGCTGGTTCCTGCGTTTTACTTTTAAGGAAGAAGTCTATTTTGCCTCCCTCAACTCTTATAGGGAGTGCAACTTTTACCTCCAACTATAAAATCGGGTAGGATGACTCCCTCAACTCCTTCTCTCACTTCAGTTTACCTCCCTGGGTGGTATTGAGAGTGGTTTTGTCCGACGTGGCACGTGTGGGACCCACATGTCAGGTGTCACGTCATTTCTTTTTTTTCTTTTTTTTCTCTCTTCCTCTCTTCCTCTCTCTCCGCACGCCGGCCCGCCCTTCACCCCACCCCCGATGGCGCCGCCGGGCCCGCTCTACCAACCCTTCCACCCGCCATTGTCGCCTCTCCGCCGGCTCGTCGCCCCCCGCCGCGGCGTCGGAGGCTGCCGTAACCTCGCCGCCCATCCCTCTGGTCCCCGCTGTCGAAGAGGTGCTGTTGTTCCCGACCACTCGCCGTCGCAGAGGCGCGGCTCCCTACCGCCGGAGCGTCGCCGCCCCACATCGCCGCGTCGGAGGCCGGCGTCGCTGACCGTCGTCCGGAGGTGGTCGGGGAGGCGGTCTATGCTGGGGAGGATCGGGAGCGGCGCCGGCGTGTAGGCGAGGTTGAGGTCGACCTTGGCCTGCGTCATGCGGACCGTCCTCTTCTTCTTCTTACCGCCCGCCGCCGCAGAGGTGCTGCCTCCGCTCCCGGCCGCCGGCTCGTCGCCCCCCTCCGCGGCGTCGGAGGCCGCCGTATCCTCACCGCCCATCCCTCTGGTCCCCGCTGTTGTGCTGCTGTTCCCGGCCGCCGGCGCCTCGTCCTCCCTCGTGGCATCGCCGACAACCGTCATGTTGCCGCTCGCCGTCGCAGAGGCGCGGCTCCCTGTCGCCGAAGTGTCGCCGCCCCGCATCGCCGCGTCGGAGGCCGGCGTACGGGGAGAGAAGAAGAGAGGAAGAGAGAAAAAAAAAGAAAAAAATGATGTGGCACCTGACATGCGGCCCCACACGTACCACGTCGGACAAAACCACTCTCAATACCGCCCAGGGAGGTAAACTGAAGTGAGAGAAGGAGTTGAGGGAGTCATCCTACCCGGTTTTGTAATTGGAGGTAAAAGTTGCACTCCCTATAAAAGTTGAGGGAGGCAAAATAGACTTTTTTCTACTTTTAAATACCTGGAGTGCAAGGCCCGCAGAAATTCGGCCGCGCTCTCCTGAATCCCCTGTTTCCGCCGCCGCCACCAACGTTCTCCTCTCCTCCCCCGGCTCCTCATCGTCCTCTCCCATTCCCATCCCGGAAAACAGGCCACAGGTGCTCCCTGCCTGTATCATCTCCCAGAGGCTCCATGATGACGAGGGCACGCTCGCTGCGCCAGAGCATCGCGGATCCCCCTATGGGATCCAATGGCCACGGATCTGAAGGAACGCGGCCGCGAGCGGGGCGCCGCCGCCGCCCTGAAGAATCTTCCGAGCTCTTGGCGGCGAGGAAGAGGAAGAAGAAGAAGAAGAAAGAAGCGCATGTCCACCATCCGCAGGACTGGAGGGACTGGGCCAACGACCTGCTCCCCGATCTCATCGACGAGATCTCCGGCCGGCTGCTCTCCATCGACGTGGCCGAGTACCGCCGCTTCCACGCCGTGTGCCGGCGCTGGCGCGGCCTCACCGCCGACCCGCGCGCCACGCCGCTTCCGCCCGCGCAACTGGGCGGTGCTCACCATCACCCCCCGCCGCGCCCGGTGGGGGTCCACCCGCCGCCGCCTCCCCCGGCCCCGCCGCCTCCTCAACTTCGCCACGGCGGCCTCCCTCGGCGCCGACGTCCCGGCTCTCGCCTCCCATTGTCACATGTGCGCCGCCGACGGCCTCCTCGTCCTCCTCGACAGGGACACAACCGTCATCCGCGTCGTCGACCAGGGGCTCGTTCTCTCCTTCTTGGTCCACGACGGCAACGGCAGCGGGAGGATGATGATGGTGCAGTACTGGAAAAACATCAAGTTTTTCGGCGGCATAGAATCCTACAGAGAGTCAGAGCTCTTCAAGGTGGCCGGCGTCACCGGCCGGATAGAGGTGTTGGAGCTGGACCTTGCCGGGAGGAGGCTGGTCCCCGTGAGGAGCCTCGGCCGCCAAGCGGTGTTCGCCAGCGAGACGTCCTCGTGCTCGTCTCCACCGAGACGTTCCCCTCTCTTGCAGCTGACACCGTTTACCTGGGCTACCGGAACCAGCGCAATGTGAAGTTCAGCGCCTACGATCTGAACAGCAGGGGGACTGAGCCGCCGCACCAGTTCTGCGTCGACGAATTTCAGAGGGTTCTTCCCTGTGCGAGGCCCTGCAACCTTGACCAGTACCTCGCCTGCTATGTCGACCGCGCGCACGCCTTGAGCAGTAATTGTATCGGTCACGCAAGTCATGAGAATGACCCATACTGAAGGTTTGAAGGATGGCCAATGTGTGTGGCACTAGATGCAAGTGCAAACTGAAGGTTTCAAGTGTTGCAAAAAGCATGTGCTTTAAGTAACTTAGATTGGTCACTATCTAATTCACATTGTTAGGTTCCGCTGCCATTTTGGTATATTTGTGAGAGTTCCAACGGAATGAAGTTTTTCTTTAAGTAACTTGGTATATTTTGTGAGTTCCAGTGAAATGAAGTGTTTCTACATGTATGCAGTGATGTGGAATTGATGGCGTCAGTGGACAGTGTTATGTTCATTCAGTTCTTGTGGTATGATCAACTCTCTATGTCGAGTCCCTTCTTTTGGTGCATTTGGAGTAGGCTTGTTTCTGTTGCACATGGGATGCAATATTTTCCTACCCTTTCTGAAGGAAGAATATATGGCTGGCATGGCTTGGTTTTCAGTATCCATGACTTGTCTGGTGAGCAATGTGTCATTAATTCGACTTTAGGTACCTTCCTCAATTTAGCAGTGCATCATTATGTGCTGGAGTTTGGAAAAATGGTTTAAAACTTGAAACATTGGTTGTTGTTTCCTATTCATGATCTTGAAGCCTGATAGCACTATGAGTGGAATGAAATTTAACCTGAAGATGAAACATGTGTCTGAGGGTAACTATTTCGGGCTCATCAGAACAAATAGAAGCCTGTTTGGAAGCTTGGATCGATGCTTAGGTATAACGCAGGAAAAATACAATATATTTTTTTTTGCGGGTAAATATAAATTGTTCTAGCATCGGTAGCTTACGCCACCAGCGGAGTCGGAGTAGAGAAATATTGAGAGAAGCAAAGCAGACAGCACAAAGCCTGAACACAGATGCAGTTTTAACTGACCTCGAATTGGAATTCAGAGTTCTAGGAAAAGAAAAACAAAACTGCTAGAAATCGGAGCTTAGTGAAGACCTGCTTCTACTGTCACACACAAGCCAAAATTGTTCAACTGAATTAAGAAACATCACTTGTATCACGTATTCTTCAAAGGCCATAATCTGGTAACAATAAATATTCCTATTTCGTTCCTTTGAATCTGACGCTACACCAGGAGTGTCTAAGCACTAAACAGAACATGAAAATGATATAATAATCCAACAAACTTGTGATCTCTCTTTTATCAGTTCACGTTCTCAGGCAAAAGGTTCATCAGATCACCTTTTTTCCTACAAACGTATAAGGAACAAGGAACAATACAATCAGTTGATGGCATCTTCCACATTATCAAATACCATTCCATTATTTGGTCTACTAGGTCATCTCCATCTGTTACTTGTCCAAGAATCGCCTCCAGTCTGCCCAACGCCTAATTCATCTTCATTTGATATAGCAAGGTCATACTGCACCTCATCAGAGGATAGATTAGCGTCCATAACCTAAATCAGTGATAAAAAAGTATGATTTTAAAATGCACTCAATCTCAAGTCCACACAAATACAGGCTTGTCTGTAGTATTAACAACATCATTGGAAGATCAAAAAACTACTAGTACTACAGGCTGCAAAGGGGTTGGGGTGTTACAGGCGAAGAGGGAGAAGAGGAGAGAGAATGATGTCATTGACTTGCAAAACAACGGCTATGAAACCCGCATTGTTGTTTTGGTCCATGTACAATTTAAGAATGTGGAATTACTATGAGATAACTAAAAAAAGAATCCATTATAGGGGTTGTCTCAAACCATCTCAAGATCCAATACATAAGGTGACCAACAAGATAGCAAGGAAAATAACAAGATAGGAATATGTAAGAAAATAGAAGAGGCATCTGCGACACGTAAAAGACTGGAGGGAGGTGAACTTAATAATTTCCTTGACTTGAAGAGTCTTTTATTCAAAAACTCGATAGTTATTGATTTACAGTAAAGTACTACAGTGATTAAACATTACAACTATAGAAATCTATTGTTCATATATTTTATTATTAGCTAGCATTGTTTTATTTTGAGATATGATTTAAGGACGCCCTCATCACGGAAACAATAATAATAAACTCTTAGAAAAATCTTTAATCAACTCTATAATTTAGAACATATAGTAACCGGAAAGGGGTTCCATTGATGAAATGATAATGGTAACAAAAAAAGAAAAGAAATATAGCCAGCTTATACTAAGTAATTTCCCTTTTATTTGTCGGATAGGAGAACAATTATTGATTCTTTATATAAGGAGATTTTTTTTTTGATGAGTATGACTGCATATGTGATAGCATCTTCTATGCCAGGAACCACATTCTTGCAATTTCTCGGGTTAGGTCTATTTCTTTGTTACAGGTTCTAAATAGGAACTAACCAATCTATAGGCATACAAGGAGTTACAAAAAGATGAAATCACGATAAATATTTTCCCCTTTATTTATTTATTTATTTCTTCATGTCATATTTGCATCTTGTTCTGACTCTTTCCCTTTTTTTTTTTTTTGGATTGGAGAACTGATACCGATTCTTGATTAGGGCTTTTTTCTTTTGTCAGGATGATGTGATAAGGATTCTTCATTCCACGAAAAAAAAATCTTGTGTACTCATTTATAATAATGTTTCAGAAAATAGAAGTTGTTTTCCTGTGATTTAGACAGTGACTTTTGAAGCAGCAACCTGGCACTTGTACCTGAAGCGCAAGTTAAGCATGTGCTCACACGGAGGATTGTAGGAAGGAATGACCACCATAGCTCGCAAGCTAAAAAAAGATTTTTTTTATTTATTTATTTCTTCATGTCATATTTGCATCTTGTTCTGATTCTTTCCCCCTTTTTTTTTGGATTGGAGAATTGATACCGATTCTTGATGAGGGCTTTTCTCTTTTGTCAGGATGATGTGATAAGGATTCTTCATTCCATGAAAAAAAAATCCTGTGTACTCATTTATAATAATGTTTCAGAAAATAGAAGTTGTTTTCCTGTGATTTAGACAGTGACTTTTGAAGCAGCAACCTGACACTTGTACCTGACGCGCAAGTTAAGCATGTGCTCACAGGAAGGATTGTAGGAAGGAATGACCACCAAAGCTCGTAAACTAAAAAAAGATGCAAATCCATGGAAGGCCGATAAGAAATCCCCAGATCTGAAAGGAGCCTCTGCTGTATCTTCTCGATACATTTGGCGACGAACTCCACGAGCTGGACAGGGTGAAGTCGTTTGGCCAAGGACGGCGAACTGTGCGTTGTTGCTAGTGTGTCTGGCATCAGCGAGAGTGTAGCTACATCTCCTGGTGTGCGCCACTCACAGCAGGCATTCCTCCTTGCTCTGATCGTCCCCTCCACCCACGGCGTCTGCTACCCATCGGACAGCCGCTACCGCCGCGCTCGTGGCCAGTACCCAGTGTACCCAGTGTAAGCTCAGCGATTCGTGCGTGTACAGGGTTGGGCCACGTCCGTGTCAGAACTAACGGTGTGAACTTTCATAGACGCCGTTTGATGGTCAAGGCGTTATCCTTGTTACCCCATTAGCCTGCGAAACGAATCTAGATGTGTAGGGTCATGGGACACATGGGCTGTATATCAAGATGGTTAAAAAGATCATGGTTGATGAGGACATGACTCCTATAGAAACGACCCACACTTCTCCACTGAACATGTAAGATTTAATCACAAGAGCAAGAGCACAACAATCAAATTTATCAGTGAGCTCGTTTCTAATATCTTCTTTATGTGATTTTGAGAATAACTTGCTATTTAATAAAATAATTATTGCTATGAACCATGGAGATGATAAAAAGGTAGATGAAGAGGTGTTTGGAGGCGTGGAGGGCCGGCAAGAAGTACAAATAAACATTGAGGCCCAGTCCAAGTCGGTTTCGAGTCCGTTTCGGACTCCAGGACCAGTATGTACTAAAACGGGCGCCCAGGTCGCATACGAGCTCCGTTTTGAACGTTCTACATATGGATGGAAAGCTAAGAAGATTATATTTCCAATGCCACCGGTTTGAGGGCTAAATTCATCCGGAGTCATCAGAAATAGTCGAAAGAATTTGACGTTCAGAATCTGTCTCGGTGCTGCGCCGCCGTTATTTGGCCTTGAGCCTTGTATCTCGTGTGAGCCCATTAGGGGGCGCGTCCAGGGGACCTTCCACGACCCTAGAGTCTTCATAAACAGCCGCCTCCACAACATTAGGGTTTGGGTTTTAATTGATTGTAAGTTTAGCCATTGCTACTTCTTTGTCGGCGCGTGTCGACTAGACCACCTGAACTACTTGATTCAGAGCCCCACCTCTGTGAGTTCAGTTATTTGTTTATCTCGTTCTTGCTTGTTCTTCGATTGCTTGCAGGAATTACCCTTATGGTTTGGTTGATTATGCTCCACAAGATTGCGAACAACCATCCAAACTTCAACCATGATGCCAAATCGAGGACGGTTTGCTGTCAAGAAGGGGAGAATGATGAGGACATGACTCCTATGGATACGACTGTTGGCGGTCTTTATTGAATATATTTTACCACCAATTATTCACATAAAAGAGGGCACACAAGTAAAAATGCTATGAAAATTATTTTAAACTAACTAGTTCCACAAGTTGCTGTGTTCTAGTATGTTTTGCAGGGTTCAAGGCAAGTTGACGTGCTATTAATAAAGAAATGGTGAAACCCCAACATCATGAAGATTGGACACAAGTAAATAAGCCAAAACGGTTGGTTGAGGCCCGGGTGACGTGACCATCTGTACGTCAACTGGTCCTAAACAAGTCTAATTAGTCAAGCAACTGAAGAAATGTGCTACACAATAACTACACGACCACACGAAGACGAGAGTTCAGGCAAACAACAATGGGAAGACCCGGGTGACGTGACCATCCATATGTCACCCGGCATCAAAGGAAGTCCGATCGCCGTGGAATTCATCCAACATGTTCCACCAAGTCACCACGGCCATGTGAACTAAAGAAGTGAAGCAAACGGACGCGGGAAGCACCGGATGACGTGGGGGTCAACCCTCCAGCAGGTTCGGCCGACCCACCTCACGTCGGTCGACGTGTCATCCACGTCACCCGACCTATTCCCCGTCGGGCGACGTCCAAATCAGCTCCTCATCAAGCCGTCCAAGTTCCACCGCCTTAATTCGACGTTTCGGAGGACTTTCCGACCAACCGACCTCCTCAACCACCTTCCAACCGCCATTGGGAGATGATCCAAGCCACAGAAGGGACAACCGACCCTAATCAAGGGTCGGGCGACGCTGCCAAGGTTGGCCGACCCCCCTGACAGGTCGGGCGATGCAGGAAGGTCGGCCGACCCTCCTTAACCGCCACATCCACTCTATAAAAGGGGGGCACATCACTGGAGGCGAGACACACACAAGAAGAAGAGCTCCATTCCAAAGGCGAAGTGTTGCCTCCAAAGGGCTTAGAAAATAGGGAGAGAGTGAGAGTAGTGCGGGGAAGTGCCGGGCTTGTCGGCTCTCTTCTCCCCGCTTGTACCTCGACGGAGTCTTGCCTTTTTAAGTAAGTCTTCATGATTCTTTTTATGGTAATTTAGTTTCCATTTTGAGTAGGTTCTAGCCTTTACTTGCTTACGGGATCATTGCTCGGTTTAGAGTGCCTTAGTCTTTTATACTTGTGGATCCGAGATTATGGTAGTAATCGATAGTGTAGACGTGGTGTCTAGACTAGAGGTTACCTTTGTTTGCCGCGTGCCCCACAGATTGTAGAGGTAGGTGGTAGTTAGTGACAGCCCTATCCACCCTCGGTAGCCCTCCACGTTCGGGTATGTCGTAGAGCTGTAGACCGGAGTCGCCTGGCAGACCAGGGGTAAGCCGGTGCCCGAATTAAGTAAGTAAATAAGCGAAACTTACCTTACTTTAGGAATCTTATTCCATAGGAATCCTCTCTACCCAAGCCTATCATACTCTTGTTGTCCATGGTCGAGCCTGTTAGAAGATAAACACACACGTTCCCTGTAGATTTCGATACCTTGGAATACTCTCCTAGGTGAAGTGCTACATCAGTATCTCCGTGCTCTTACGGATTTTATCTGTTATCGTTAAGAAATACCAACAACGACCAACACTTCTCCACTGGACATGCAAAATTTAATCACAAGAGCAAGGGCACAACAATCAGATTTATCGGTGAGCTCGTTTCTAATGTCTTCTATATATGGTTTTGAGAATAAGTTGCTACCTAATAAAATAATTATTGTTAGGAACCGTGGAGATGATGAAGAGGTAGATGGAGAGGTGCTTGGAGGCGTGGAGGGCCGGCAAGAAGTACAAATAAACATTGAGGTCCAGTCCAAGTCGGTTTCGAGTCCGTTTCGGACTCCAGGACCAGTATGTACTAAAACGGGCGCCCATGTCGCATATGAGCTCTGTTTTGGACGTTCTAATTGTACCGGTCGCATGCCCAAATTCTTGCTGGTTGTAGTCAGGCCGTGAACATCTCTCCATCCAAATCGAAGTTATCTCCCCTCTCTCACCAAAAGATTCACTGCAAACCAGCAAGATAACCTTTCCAATGGTTCCGGTCGCATGCCCAAATTCGTACGGAGTCGTCGGGAATCATCGAAATAAGTTGACGTCCAGAATCTGTCCCGATGCTACGCCGTCGTTATTTGGCCTTTGGGCTTGTATCTCGTGTGAGCCCATTAGGGAGTGTGTCCAGAGGTCCTTGCACAACCCTAGAGTCTTCATAAATAGCCGCCACCATACCATTGGGGTTTGGGTTTTGATTGATTGTAAGTTTAGCCATTGCCACTTCCTTGTAGGCCCGTGTGTCGACTAGACCACCCGAACTACTTGATTCGGAACCCCACCTTTGTGAGTTCAGTTACTTGTTTATCTCATTTTTGCTTGTTCTTTGATTGCTTGCACGAGTGCCCTCGTGGCCGATGGTCGCGCTTCCACAAGATCGCGGCGACCATTGGAGGTGGTGTATCGGTTGCAAAGGCGCAGCGTCCTTGGACGATTGTAGTCGAGCCGTGAACGCCATCTCCATCCCCAAATCGAGTTACACTTCTCTCATCGAAAGATCGATGCCCAAACCCTAGCGGGTGCACATCAGTTGGTAATCAGAGCAAGGTTGATCGGTGAGAGACTTCCTGTTCTTTGCTATTTTAATTTCCTAGAGTCCAGAAAAGCCAAAAAAAAAATTAGTTGTTAAGTCTTCGGCAATCCCATGGACCCTTTGAGCCTTTTACTAGTACTGCTTAGTTAGGGCTTGTTGAGTCTTCGGTTAGTTCGGTTTGTGTCGAGTTGCTGGTATTAGTTTTAGTCCTTTAGAGTTTCGAGTTCTTATCACGCGCAGTTCGGACAGCAAAACAGTACCAACTTGCGACGGCCACTACGACCACATACGAACTCCGATTAGGGTATTCTAGTGCTTCACGGAAAGCTTATCAAGTCTAGTTTCTAGTGGTTTTGATCTCACATCAATATCTTTTTGGAGTTGGTCGCAATCACTGTTTTACTGCAGAGACCTTTTGCTGCAATCTCAGAAGAACGCGTGTGTGGTGAATTGTTCATTTGTTTGTTCATAAAATCAGTTTTGAGGTTGGCCTGAGAAAAAAAACAGAAAGAAATAAAAAAATAAAAAGAGTAAAGAAAAAAAAGAGAACAAGAAAAAGAAAAGGAGAAAGAAAAGAAAGGGGCTGAATTTTTTTTGTTTCTTCTTGTGTTCGGTGTGTGCTTTGCGGCTTCTTTTGTGTCTAGGCTCGCGTCTCTAGTAGGCTAGGACCAGCACCGTACCACCGTTGAACAATTACTCAACTTGCTTTTATACTAATATGGTGCTAGTATCTCCTTGTGCGTTACCTTCAGCCCACCTAAAGCTCCACATATCTGACAATAGCTTGACAGGTTGTTGTTGTGGCATCGATACATTTTCGTTGCACGGTTGTTGACTTGTTGGTTGCCATCACCTCCTGTTGAGCAAGGTAGGAACTTGTTTAAACAAGTTGAGAATTGAGAGGAATTACACCAGCCATATATTACTTGTTGTGCGTGTTTCTACTAATCTTGGTAGGTGACACACGGAGATTTTTGAGCCATCCATATTGCATCCTAACATTGAGGACATCATTCTACACTTGCCTTATTATAATATTGAGTCCTTCAATGCTAGAGCATATATTGATTGGGAACTAAAAGTAGAGAACAAATTTGATGAGCATGTTCTCTCTGAGGAAGAAAAGATTTATATTGCTTCTAATGTGTTGACTGAAAATGCATTGCTTGAATGAAAACACATTTGTAGGCATAACAAAGTTCCACAATCTTGGCAAGACTTCAAACTTTTGTTTAGAGATGCTTTTATTTCTGCATACCATGTTGATAAATTGCTTACCAGATTAGATAATTTGAAACAAGGTAGTAGGACTGTCAGAATATGACCATGAATTTAAAATTTGTATCATATTTGGTGGATTTGATGGTTCTAAAGAAGATGTCATAAGTAGGCTTAATTCTGAAATTTGAAACATGCTCATTTCTCAAAATTACGATCATATTGCTCATTTGTTTTTGCTTGCGCATATTGTTAAAAATCAGATTGCAACAAAATTGAGTGAAATTGAAACGGCTGGATTGTTACCCCTTTGTGATACTAACAATTCTTTGGATGTGACACCACCTATTCCTTGTCCTATTATTGCGAACGTTGGACAAGAAGATGAGAAACGTGTGGCACCTTCTTTGACTCCAAAGAGTGAACAAGGTAATTTTTCTAGTGCTGAATTTACTACAGCAAATGAGGAGGCACTTGCTTTAACCTTGCCTCATAATATTTGTCACCATGATCTGCTGAATTTATCCAATCCTCATGCTAGTTTAGAGCAATCATTAGTGGATTCTATTGCTGAATTTCCTTTGTTACAAGATAATTGTATTGTTGCTTGTGACATACAAGAGTTGTGTGATCATGCTTCACTTATATCTACAACACAACTAGTTCATGAATGTGCTTCACTTATATCTGTTGACAATGATACAAATGCTAAAGTCAGAAATTTTCATTGCATTGAGAATGAGGAAGAGGAGTTGAAGATCATAGCTTCTTTAAATTATTTAGGTTATATGGAACTTGATTTTCTTTGTGACCTAAATCGATTAAAGGATGATTTATTTCAGAAATTTGTTTTGCAATGTTTAGATTATTGTTCTTTTTATGCAATTGGCGAATATGATAATCTCAATAAATACATGCTGCATAGAGTGTATATTTGTTCAGATTTCAAAATTGCTTTAATGGACTCCTCGAATGATCAAGTGATGACTTGCATTCACGCTAACAAGACTATATCAAGTTTCTCTTCTATTGGTTATAAGTTGCAGGTCAATTTTCAAGAAGGGGAGCAATATTTGAAAGAACTTGATCCAGATTTGTACCAGGCCGTGAACCGTGATGTCAAACCGAGGACGGTTTGCAGTCAAGAAAGGGAGAATGATGAGGACATGACTCGTACAGATACAACCAACACTCCTCCAATAGACAAGCAAGATTTAATCATAAGAGCTAGAGCACGACAGGTAACTTTATCGGTGAGCTCGTTTGTCATGCCTTTTTTATATAGTTATGAGAATATATTCCTACCTAATGAATTAATTATTGTTAAGAATCATAGAGATGATGAAGAGGCAGCTAGAGAGGTGCTTGGAGGCATGAAGGGCTGGCAAGAAGTGCAATTCAACTTTGAGGCCTAATCCAAGTCGGTTTCGAGTCCGCTTCGGACTCCAGAACCAGTACGTACTAAAAGGGACACCCAGGTCGCATACGAGCTCTGTTTTGGACGTTCTACATATGGATGGAAAGCTAAGAAGATTATCTTTCCAATGTCACCAATTCATTTGGAGTAATCGGAAATCGTCGAAACAATTTGACGTTCAGAATCTGTCTTGGTGCTGCGCCGCCGTTATTTGGCCTTGGGCCTTGTATCTCGTGTGAGCCCATTAGGGGGTGCGTCCAGGGGACCTTCCACGACCTTAGAGTCTTCATAAACAGCCGCTGCGACACCATTATGGTCGCTAAGGCGCATCCTTGCTGGTTGTAGTCGGGCCATGAACATCTCTCCATCCAAATCGAAGTTATCCCCCCTCTCTCACCGAAAGATCCGCTGCAAACCCAAGCGCGTCCGCATCAGTATGAGGTATTCGACCTTAGAGTATTGGTCGGGATCCGCTCGCCCCGAGGTGATCGTCCGTTGTTCGAATCAGCGCGATGGGTTCGCAGCATATATTGTTGGGGGACGAAGCCCTCCAATCTGATGTCGAAGGGTGTCGTGAGTCGGAAGTGCCTCGGACTGCCTCGCCGGGCCCTGACCAGACTGAACGAAGCCCTCTCGTTGCGTTGTGATGCTGTTGAGTGGATCGAAACCTTCCTCTTCGCCCGCGCTGCTGGCCGAAGGGAACGAGAGACACACGCTGATCGAGAGCGGACAAAATGAATGATTTTGCTCGTGGCCCAAAAAACCGTTGCGATTACAGGGGGGTTACGGTTCTATTTATAGACTTGTCCGTAAAGCCCTCTTATATAGTTCTAAAGTACCCTTCGTCTGTGCATAGCACCCTTTGCCCTGGCCGTCATCGCCATCCTTGAGGCTTCGCCTTCTTGAGTGGACTACCTTCGGGCGTTATCTCCAACATATGTCGTCGCAGCAGAGGTGTGGAGTGTGCATCGACGCCATGGTATACGTTCCGGATACAGTAGGGATGTATCTTGTATACAGGAGTAAGAAAGACGTCCGTTCTGTTTCTGGCCACACATGGGTTGGGCCTTGATAATGTTAGGGTGGCCCTCACCTGCAACCCTATATTGGTGACATGTTGATGGCACTGCTATATTATTCAGGGGACAAAATGGAATGTGTTATCTTGTTTTATACTTATTTCAGTATATAATAGTATGTTAACTTCATATAAAGCTGAGTTTTTACTCCCATACTCTTTGATCTATTTTGCCCGGTGTGATGATAGTGACCAAGATCGAATTACCATATATAGTCTTTCTATTAGTTGTGCCTAACCTTTTGTAAGCAGATCGAATTTTAACTGGTACCATTTAATCTTCACCTTTTGATTTTTTTTTTTAAAAAGGAGGGAAGTTGTGAGGTAATCCAACTGCAATACAAGGATAAATATTACTAAGCAAAAATAGTACACACCTTAACAATAATGATTTCCCAAAGAGAGAAAAAGATGAAAGAATACAAGGATAACACGAACCTAGCTATACAGCACAATAAGGATAACACGAACCTAGCTATACAGCACAATGTCAAGTCGTAAGCGCCGCCACACGAGACAATCCTTCACAGGTTGATATATTCTCAAGTACAACGAAAGAAAATGACATAAATGAAGAAGAGAAATATTGAAGCATTACTACTAAAAATAAGCAAAGAATGGCATCTTGCAACAGCTAAACTTTTATTTACTAGTTAGTATTCTTACCTATCCTTTCCAGTCTATAAATACTCAACCAGCGGCTAGTCTTGTACTCGCCATCGCACAATAACACAAAATCTTCTACACTCACAATCACCAAGTCCTCTAGCTAGAACGAGGTTCTCTCTCTCTCTCTCTCTCTCTCTCTCTCTCTCTCTCTCTCTCTCTCTCTCTCTCTGTGTGTGTGTGTGTGTGTGTGTGTGTGTGTGTGCGCGTGTGTGTGTGTGTGTGTGTGTTTTCCATTCACTATCTGGTCTTTTAGGTTTATTGGGGGATCTGTATAGATAGACAAGTTGCTCAACATTTCTCTGTGCGTTACTTGAACAAACTTTTTATGCATGTCAACACTCTGTGATACTTAAACGTCAGACCATTCCATGTTCAGTTTACTTTGGCTGGGCGAACAAGGTAACAGAAAGTATTATCTTGTCCAGTATGTGAAAGTGTGTTTACAAGTTAGATACAAAGGAAACTGGTGGTTTGAGTATTATAAACCTTCGCTCTGATCCACTGCCCTTTATTTACGAAAATGTATTTTAAACAGTTGAATTGTGGTGGTTTATGGCCGAAGTTGCTATCAAGAAAGCTTCAGCTATTGGCAATTCTTGAGTACTCTCCTTCCTCACACAAGTCTTGTAACATGTGTCCAACATGCTCTCAAACATTGGCCCACATCCATCTGAACATTTAGAGCTAAATAGTCTTCTCGTTAACCACTTGAGGAGAATGATTTACTGACAACTGTCTAGCTAGCTCACCCCTAAAATTTCTTGTATTTCATTTGCGATATATTGCTGCCCTTGTGAAAGTAACTCGCTGTGAAACCGCTTGGAGATATGTTGCCAATCTTTGTCAGTATCGGCCATGTGAGCTGTCTAGCTCGTTCACCGCTAAAAATTCAATGTATTTCTTCAGGAATGCATTGAAGTCCTCATTACATTAAACCACTGAATATTCTGGAACCGTATTCAGAAATGTGCGCAGTCTCTGGCATTCATACTGCCTACACAGTTTGCCGCTTTGACTATATATCGGGTTCCCAGATGTGCGTAGAGGCCATCACCATATATCTTCTACACTAGCAATTTCTAAGTTCCCTAACTACATCGAAGTATATTTATTTATTTATTCCCCCTTAGTGTATTCTTATTGATTATATCATGGTTTTAGATTTTTCGGATGAAATTGTCAATTGCTCCATCTGTCATAAAATATTGCTAGTTTTAGCATTTAATTTTTTCTGAGAATATATCTATTTTTATGTTCCTAGGGTTCCTTTGATCTATGAATTCAAAAATACGCCTCACGTCTATTTGCACCGGCATGCTGACATACAGGCTTAATTTTGCCGCATGTAAATATATTTTGGAGGGTAATTGCATGCAAACAAATTTAAGTCATCAGTTGTGCATGATATGAGACGCCGTAAACGAAAGGTAGCTTTGACTTTTAATCTCTACATGGCAAGAATACAAACTACTTGTCAGGTTCTGCGTTGGGATGTCCCTTAATACACCTGTTGCATTTTTTTACTTGTTTACTCTCCTCAGATTTCTTTCATTGGAATACTTTATTATTACTTTAGGACTGACTAGAGCAATGTACAAGTGTATGCATCGATATATAGTACTAATAAAACTTCAATAATTTATGTTAGAAATTATTCTTTTATACATCCCAGAAATAACTTGTCTGATCTAAAACCCATCTCATTTTTTGATTTATATATTTGGCAACTGAACCAGGAATGGCGTCAATGGAAAACTCTGTGCAAAACATTTTAGATGAGAGCATCGAGCAAGCTAATCGCTCATTGGAGTCTCAGGAGCTTCTGAAGCAAGCCCAGGACATGGTTATAAAAAATGAAAAAGTTGACAAGGACACTGCTCCCATATCAAGGATTACCGTGCTTGGGGGTGTTTTGTGGAATAAAACAAAGGGGAGCCTTAGTGTCATGGATGAGCATAAATATGCAGGACATTTTCTCACTGGCTATCCCAACCCTCTCAAAGTCACCGGTAATTTCGGTATGTCAGCCTTGTCTAATAAAGGAGTTAAGGCAGCTGTGGTGTATTCCGGCAAGAACAAACAAGGCGTTGAATGTGGATGGCTCCTTGCTTTTGCCGACACCAAGAATACAGGGAGGAGGGTAAGTACGCAACCATACACAATCATCTGTCCCAAAAATCATTGGCGCATCATATTTTCAGAAAATACTGCTTATTAGGAAAGAAATTTTGCTATGAAGTGAAAGAAAGTTTCAAGGGATGACCACATGAATAGTAGGAAAATCGACAGAAAAGAAACATACAATAATATACAGTATGAGGTAACAAATTGATAATGGACTGTGGAAAAATTGGCAATGACCTTTTCATCCCGATAGATTGTCAATTTTATTCTCCAAACTAAAAATGGTTTGTAGAACATCTATAGTACACATGGATGCATCATTTTCCCATTTGTTAAAAGTTAATAATAAACAGTTTCCTTTGCTTTTTAATGGGACAGATTTATGGAGAGTGTGGTGCTATAGACAAATTCGCCAATATCGACTGGGCACAAGTTGAAACAAACCTAAATAATGCTGGGGCAGTTGCGGAGCCCAGTGACCAGGCTACTGGAACCTCACTCTATGCTAGGATTGTCGGTTCCAGTGGCAAGTCTGCTGTTGGCGGGGTCTTCTCTGGTTAAACTACTTCGATTGCTCAATAATGTACTGGATCTGGTGGATGTTTTCATCCGCACTACGTGTGTATGGTTGTGACGCTAGGGTTTGTCATGATCCAAGGGCAATCACTTGTTCACATGTAAGAACTTGCCAGCTACCATGTCTACCTTGCAAGTTTCTTCTCTATGTAATAAACACCTACTAAATAAAGTTGCCCACATTGGACTACAAGAAATCTGGCCTTCTACGACGATTCTGCTGTGACGAATGAGTGAAACGTCACTAGACGGTCTGTTTTATGATGATTTATATTGATCCAACTGGTTTAGTGACGAAGATTATACGAGCGTCATAAAAACCAGACAGAAATCATTATTAGTTTGTTTTTTTTTCTCACTTCTGGTTTGTATCGTGGTCACCAGCTGATAGCGCACCTCCAAACGATTAGTGTCAATTTTTGGAAGGGAATTTATTGTACTATGGTTAATGTCCATCGTTGGAAGTAAATTTATTAATGTCCGTGAGTGGCACGGCATATGTTGTTTGAACCATGGCCAACTCTGAGCTTCATTTTTGTATAAATTAATGAACTCCGGTACTCTAGCACAGAACTCCGGTCCTTTAGCATTCTTTCAAATTCGAGGTTAGTTCAATCAGCCTGTTGTTGTTTTGAAAACCAGCTTCCAGGGCCAACTTGTCAGTCAACACGAATTCGTTTCGGTTCCTACTTTTTTTTTTGAGTCCCCGCAGGCCCAGAGCAGCAACCGGCCTTGTGCTTGAGCTAACTTCAGCCCACGCTGTTGGCAGTTCAGCACATGCTAACTTCAGCCCGCACGCCGAAATAAAATATTCAAGCATCGGACGAGAATCGAAGCAACGATGTCACGCTAGCAGATAGCCGCTACCACTGCACCAGTGCTACAATTGAGTAACAACGCAAACTTTAATAAAATTAATACTTTATAATTTCGTTTTCTTTAACGAAACCAAAACAGATCGTTTTTTCGACACGAAAACAAATCGTGTTGACGGAAGGTGGGCCCCGCAAAACGGTCGTCTTGACCAAGGTTGGACGCTTGCACACACGACTCGGTGTCCTGAACCACAGGTGAACGGGCCCACATGTCAGCACACTCGGTCAATGACATGTGGGTCCGGCCTTCCGGCCCCATCAGTTCAAGCTGCGGCTCCTCTAGAGTTGTCAATTTTTTGCTTTTGATTCACAATTAAAATTTCAAACATGTATAAATCATGCATATATATATTGTCCAAATGATATGATTCTTTTTTTTGAAATTTTTCTAAAATCACAATCTATCACTTAGAGTCATAAAATTATGTTTATGAAGGTACATGTCGCACTTACTAATCAATTAGCTATAATGGTCGCTATTCATTAGTTGCTTCGCTTTTTTGTAGCTCAGCAAAACTTTTGATTTTGGGAATCAAATTTTGTGAACATGTACACATCATACATATCTACACATAGAAATTCGGGTAAAATTTTTAAAAATATCTGGAGATGTGGGTGTTTACTTTGCAATGAATTTGATTCTAATCTCCATATGATGTGTATGAGAAACTGTTTATCCATGTCTTTTTAAAAACTTCTTGTCACATAACTTAACTTTCAATACACTTACTTGGCCAAAAAATTTCAAAAATTTCTAAAACATTAATACAGGTTGGATTGGACATTTTAGAGCCTCACAAGAAAATTTAGTCATAAATTCAATTTATCTTCCGATATAAAAAAAGAAAAGAAAATACAGTATCAGGATGCTTTCCCAAAGGAAAAATATATTTCATTAGTGGCGCCTTCGTCTGGGCATCTGACAGGTATGGTTCCCCTGTGGTTTCAGCCCGCCATGGCCCGGCATAGCCCATTTTTGTCTGGCCCATCACCAGCCGTTCCGTTCCTACCATTGATAGTATATATATTGTAGAAACCCTAACTCCACCATTCTCCTCTCTCCCCGCTGCCCCACTCTACCCACTTCGCTGCCGCCCCTCTCCTCTCTACACATCTCGTCTACTTCGGATTGGGATCACCTGCCTTCAATCGAATTTGAAGGCAGGTGACTTCAAACCGGCTTTTGACTATCGGATCGAAAATGGACGCGTAAGATTTGATGCTACAGTACCTGTAAACAGTAATACGCACACAGTATTTCGCTACAGTCTCCAGTTTTGCACCTGATTATGGTATAAAACAAACACCTACTTCATATGATTCGTTTACTGATTACTCTGGTTCAAATTGAAGTCCCCCAGTTTTGCACCTGGGGTAAGAGAGAAAAGAAAGGAGAGAGCTAAGAGGGGCTCACCAGGTCAGGATCTGGTGGGTGCCGCATCTAGCATGGCAGTTGAGCCGACGGAGCCCCACCTTCAACGTGAAGAAGGATCAAGTTGTCAGCGTTGGCGTCCGCTGGGTTCCACTGTTAACCGCTGCAGATTGACCGTACCTGAAACCATAATCACCCGCCTAACAATATCATAAGGACCATTCTAATAATTAAGCTGATGAAACACAGAGACGAAGTAAACAAAATTGGTACTGAATGTAGCTTGTACTATAGTAAGCACTCCAAATACCAATAAGTGTAATATTTAACCTACAAAACTTGGATTTTTGCCAATTAATCGTCCCAACTATTAAAAGAACTGCCATAAGATGTAAATAGTTGCAGATCATGTATACAAAGAACTGACGTACAGTTTAATCAATTGGTATAGCACCTCAATAATCAAGATGCGACTATTTTGGGTATATCAATAACATGAATGGATTCATCTATTACTGCTAGAAACCCCTGGACGGAAACAATATTTTATTCATCAATTCGCAAGCTCTCTCCTTACCTAAACATGTGTATGAATGAAGCAACACAAGGACATAAATACGACTGCCCAATAACTCTGTTGTACTACTGCTACTGCTGCTGCTACTACTACTACTCACTCGATTATTGGTACAACATATAGGAAAACAGAACAAAGGATTTAATCCATTGAGCCCATAGCTAAAAACGACATACAACACCAGCAAGGAGACATGGATAGGAGCCACATATATTGGGATAGCACTTTTTCACACACACCTGACCTGACCCCTTTCCATCAAGCCTCGCTCTTCCTGCGGCAGCCGTGGACAGAGCTTTGCACTGCAAATCGGTTGCCTCTTTATCACTTCAGGCGATCAGGGCAAAATATGCTCGTCCGGATTGATAATGGATATGGAATGGAAGGAAAGCAAGGAGAAGAGGCATCTTAGTGCATCAAGGGCTGAAAAAAAAACTATAACTGATAATTCAGCAACCCAATCACATAAGAGGCACCTGATTATAAATGATTATAAACAAATCTTGGTGCATAGGAAAGATATTCAAACAAAAATCCAAGACAAAAGGACATAACACAGGAAATCATGTATACATCTAGTAAAGGGAATGGTTGGCAGAACTAACCTCAGATGCATTGATCAAGCATAAGACTCTCTTTGGTAGACTTGATCTGACATTTCAAACATAATCACAATACTAACAAAAATCCAAGACACGGACATAACACAGGAAATCATGTATACATCCAGCAAAGGTAATGGTTGGCAGAACTCACCTTAGAAGCATTGATCAAGCATAAGGACTCTTTGGTAGACTTGATCTGACATTACAAACATAATCACACTATTAGAGTTTCGGCTTTTTATAAGAGCCAGTTGCAAGTAGTAGCACACAGCCAATCGGAAAATGTGTCTCAGTTAAAGGCGCGAGATGCAAGAGTATTAGAGTACGACTGCTAAGCGATGCAAGAGAAGGAAGGCTAAACGAAAGCAGAACCTCACCGAAGTGTAAGGCAACGGAGATGCGTTGCTGCAATGCTGCTGGTGCCCGCCATAACACCCGCCATAAGTCCCGTCGAAGCCAAGATCAAACGATGGAGGCGTGAAGTCCCATGAACCGGTGCTGCTTGTCAAAGCAGCAGACGTGGAACCTATGCAAAAAAGGCGGGAGGTCAGATTTAAACAAAACCAAACGGGCTTCTGTCGGTGGGCTACGTACCGTTAATATTGGCTTCGTCCGCGGTGGGAGTACATGGGCCGGCCCATTCTGGTGATCTGGGTGGGTGTCCGAGTGGGCCGTATCTTTCGTTAATTGGTGATGTGATCCTAATATTAGCCAGTTCATCAGCCAGTAAGTCGGTTTCTTGCTCGATGCTCAGCCTTGCTTGTGTCAGCAACTTTAGGCACTTTGCTTTGTATGCCTTAACCAGTATTTTGCTTCTAATATCCTTTTGAATGAAATTTGTTAGCACGAAAGAAAATGCGTGCACGTGCGTTCCAGCAAAGATTAAAAAAAATAAATACCTGGTCTTTCGAGTGGGTCGACTCTGTTTTAATTTCCTGCGCATGAGGTTGATCTTGGTTCCTGCCACGCTTTGCCTTGTTCACGCAAGGTTCCTCGTGTGTCAAAGTTGGTGGTGTCCACTTGTTTGAAGGTCCGCGTTTGTACATTACTTCGCCTTGAAACACACAACTGTAAGTGTCCTTGTCATTCCGCGTTTTATAAAAACATCAGAAAAGTTTTGTACCTTGCCAGCACCAAACATGCGAGAAGGACCTGGACCTTTGAGTCCAATCGTGTCCCCTAGTATAAGTCTGGCTACAGTTTGAGAGTCAAAAGCTTGCATTCTTGGAGTCGGTCCCCTCTGTACCGTCTCTCTACCGTAGTCCATGTTGTCGAGGTAGAAAATCTGTGCAAGATAGATAAATAGGTAGATAAATATTAACATAAAATAAACTCGCAGGGTGACTACATTTAGTAACCAGAGTTTAACCTGAAGAAAAAGCAATGCGCCTGCCGGTGGGCAGGTTGTTGAATGTTTCTTCGATCTATACGTGCTGCTCTGCAGGCGTTCAGTGCCGCTTCAGTCACGCATGCAGCCCAGTTTAGGTTGGCTACTTGTGTCATGTCAACAAGGCCGGGGAAGTAGTTTTCATTATCGATATCTCCAGGTGTTTTGCAATCGATAAAAATACTAATCACAAAGACAATAATGTTGGAATTGTTAACCTCGATCAAGTGGCCCATAAAGGCCACATCCGAATCCAACTAAGGCCCCAATTAGTTGCCTTGATCGGGAGGTAAAATTGAGCCCATCTAAGGGCCTGGCCCTGCGCCTACAGCACTATATAACCAAAGGGAGACCCTCTGATCTCCTTGATCGCTTAATCACAAAATTAAGCCTAGGGTTAGCCCTAACCCTAATCTACCGATCAGAAAGCGTGCTGCAAGGCGTGGAAGCTCGGTGTCCCTCGATCTGCATCGACATCCTACTGTTCTTCTACATCTGCAGAGCCTCTACAGCCTCTACACCTCTTCAGCCATCAACAATGGCTGAAATCATGACGAGTAAGTCAATTCAGTGATTAGATTTAAGTTTCTAGGTGTGATCTAATGACTGACTAGTTGATCTTGTTAAGTAACAAATAAAAGCACGGAGGAAATTATGTTCATCTTGTACTGACTGCATCTTGGGTAATTCTCGTATAGTGCTCTCTGTGGCCTCGCTTGCTGATTCATCTTCCCCCACTCCGACAGATTGCCGGACTAGTTGGATTGTTGTAGATCCCTTGGGCAATGTGTGGTGCCAGGGGACTCGCCCTTTGTACGGCAATCCAAATATGCAATGCACGTCTTCATTGAAAAATGGTAGTTTCCCGGTGCTAACACTTATACTGTGGCACAATGTATCTACTTTTCCCATCAACCAACAACAAAATTGCTGGTCAAACCTAACAGCATGCATGCCGCTGACAAATGCGCCGAAACCAGCAGAAATGCATAAATCCATGTGATGGTCGCTGAATTTGCCCACTACATCGTTTAGGTGCTTAAATAGTACAGGATTACCGAACGATGGAGTGTCGTCCTGATTTCGTGCGGAAAAATTGTTGATGATGGCGGCCTACGCGTCCCTTGAACTTCTCTTGGCTCGGTTGAACCAGGTGAAACTCCGAGTCCCTAAAATAGTAATGGGCATAGTCAGCGAAAACAATTTAAAAATAAAAGAACCAAGGCAACAAGGCAACAAGAATAGAGGTGATTTTGGTTCCAAACCTGGGTTGCCGCTCCATGTGAACTCCTCCACCACCGCTGAGTTTTCCCTCACTTATGCCTCCACCACTATTGGCAGGGGTCAGCATCTTATAGCAAGCATTCGCGCGGGAAACGAAATTTGTTTGAAATTTCGCAACACATTTCGTTTACATAACTGCAGCACAGGTCTTGCTCGAGGAGTAATGTAGCGGGCGGAACTGTTGTGGTTCGAACTATCGCAGGTCATTACACCATAGAGCGTGTCCAGAGCCTTGCCAGTGAGATTGTTTCTTGTTTGTGCAGGTTGACTGTTGCACTGCTATAAGAGCAGGCCCAATAATGGGCGTGTAGCCGAGGCTTATTGGCCTTGCTCTAAGTGGGTAACATGTTCGGTGCATTTATTGCCTGTGCCTAGAAGGGACACTACTGCGTTATTTTACTGGGAAAAAAAATAAGCCTATTGTTCTCTAGTTCTTGAGAGACTGAAATCGCAGCTGTGCATTCATGTACTTTCTCCATTTTTCAATACTTGACACTTTTGACTTTACGGCTCCAACTTTGACAATTATTTTTTCATTAATGTATAATTAAACTCTTATAAATATATTATGGTACTAAAATACTATCTACACCACATCTAGTGATCATATGTTTAGTTTATATAACTAAGTATTTTAGAAGTTATTAAACAGTCAAAGTGTGAATAGTATAGTCACCAGTGTCAATTATTTAAAAACGGAGGAAGTAACAAATAAAATGTACTGAGGAGTGCTCCTGCTCATTGTTCGAAAAGTATTGCGATTAAGCATGCAGGTAGATCCAAGAGTACAGCATTCCATTTAAACCAAGATACAACGACACTTCAACCTAACACTGACGACACTTGAATAAAAAAAACACACTGACGACACTGCTAAAATTTAAGATACATAGCCATGTTGGCGCTTGGACAGAAGAGGGTGCTCCCAAACTGATGGATAAGACAGTACTGGTCTCCAAATTGTGAACGGGAATTGCCATTTTGCTGCTTCCACAGCGTTCCTAAAGAACGTAAAGCACAACTGTGATGGCGTTGGCGAACTTGTCAAACTTTAAGAGACAGTTTGAACCTTCTTTAAGGCCGTGCCTCTGAACCATGACCTCCCATCCGTGGCTGATGTAAGCTCTATCGTCGAAACCGATGCCAAGCTTAGCAGGAACGCGATCGCCAAGGCCGCACACTAAGAAAATATCCTCGGCCCATCCTGCCAAAAGTGGCTTGATGTGCTTCATTGTGAACGCGCTTCGTAAGCCCTAGATTTGGTTTAGACAAAACAAAATTGTTAACGTATTGATGAAACAAACTAGTGTATTGATGCAACAGGGTAAGTGAGTGACGAACCAGCTGATCAGACACAACATCCATCCATCTCAGCTTGCACATGTACACTGGTATTTTCTGGTCATTGGTGCAGATGGCCTCGATCAAATCCCTTGTATCTAAGTCGATAGGTATCCTGTCACCGTTACAAAAAAGGCCACGGTAAACATGGCAGGATGGAGCGCGATCGGAACTGCTTGAAGTGCCTGTAAAACAACGAAGTGTTGGTTCCTGTAGGAGACGCAATCGATATCCCAACAAGAATCATACCGTCGTCAGGGGCAACGACACATCTAGTGCAAGGGCCCGCCGATATTGCGCGCATCGGTGATCTAGGCACTGGCCATCCGAGCCCTGCATGGAGGAAGGTCGTCAGTGGATTAAAAAATAGAAGAAATCTACTGCGACTATGTGTCACATACCTCCTTGCTCCCGGCGCAATACTAGGTTCGCATGCCTTACGTCGATCTGTGGGTACCTTTGTACGCCGTCGGCCTGAAAAACAGTGATTTTGCAGGCATGGCAATTCTTAAATTCAAAAAGCATTTGATCGTTGCTGCTTGCGCCGGCGGCTGCAGTGAACTCCGGCCACCCAGCACCCAGGAAAAAAACATCGGCGCAAACATGGACAGATGCATGGAAGAAGCGTCAAGGCAGTCGGAAATAGCAATTGTGGTGCCGTCCGAAATATCGCAGCGGGGCACAAGGTGGGCAGGTAGGAACTGAAAAAAAATAGGTGAGGTTACTGAAACGCCTCAGGTACCGCATGGTTGCGTTAGATGCGTACCAGCCTGTCCAGATCGGCATGCCGAAGCTTCAGCAAATGGTAGCCGGGAAGGAAAAGGAATCCAACGTCTCCGCACACGTACTCCTGTACAAGAAAGATTTAAAGAAAGTTAACAAGATCCAACTGGAAAAGTAAGAGAGAAGATGTTAGTCGGCTCACGCTTGATTGAGCTTGACCCATTGATGTTGTTGTTCGATCTTGTGGATCCGGTGCTTCGACGGAGGTTAGTTCCTTTTGTGTGCAGGAGTATACACTGAGATATGGGGTTCGTTTTCTTAAAAGAAAAGGGCTTACATTGTTTTATGCCCTGGCCAGCCATGGAGCTGGGCATCGGCTGTACTTTGCGTCAGTGGGTTCTAAATGCATCGGCTGCCATTACTAGCCGCGATGGCTGGGCCGCCCATTCGATGAGATTGTACGGCATATGCATGCCCTTCCGAATAAATGCCAACACCTGGAGACTGGGCCAACTCCAGGCCCAGCAATCACTGCAGCTCGACTAGAAAAGCACAACAACTATCTTGCGCGCAAAAGAGTTCGGGTGGACACAAAATTTCGTGAGGTTTATATTCTTTGCGCATAGACTAGTTTGCTGGGCTCTGATTTTACGTACAAACCTCCTAAATGTGAAACGTGGAAAGCTAAAACACTTGTAAAAAGATTTAGTGCACATCTGAAACAAATAGCTTGGATATATGGCAAGTAGAACATCATAGCTAACAATAATTAAACATGCTGAAGGCTCAACATCAACAACGGTTGGCTCCGGGAACTGCTCCCGTGCCCCCCACCCACACACACACACATCAACGACTGAGACAGCGCTAAAGTGATACATAAAGTGCTCGAAGGCACGTGACCACGGCAGACAACAAATAACCTGGCAACTAGTACTACATTCTACTGGAAGATCCAAGCAGGGGCCGAGTACGTTGACGGTGGCAAGTTGCCAAACAGGCGCCTGACACGGTCGGGCTTTGGTATCCACTGCCCTTTTCCGCGGCATGAATACTGTCGCTCATCTTTGGCCGGACGAAGCATGGGAAGGTCATGATACGATCCGTCGTCGATGAAGTAGACACCGGCCGTGCGACCGGGGAAGTCTCGGCCTTCGTACGCTACTGAGCATCCCTTTGAGATGAAGAACAGCCTGCCATCAAGCGAATCAACAGGTTCCCATTTGTAGAGCATGGGATTGTCGTCCTCGTCAGGAGTATCAGTGAACCTGAACAATCTAATTGCAACTGTTAGATCCGACCCTGGACGAGCAAGCCTAAGCAGTAGTAGGAGGTCTCCACGGCTAACGCGAAGATAAAGCCCCCTAGTCTGCAACCCTGCCTTGAACAAACAAGGATTCAGATGGAACATGTCCGCCTCAATCTCCAGATTCTCAACAGGAGAGTCCTCGAATAATGGAGTGCAAACCAATACACACCAGACAGGGGTCACGAAGTAGAACGAACCGTTAAAGAAGGCAACGTCCTCAACCTCTGCAATCGCTTGGACATGAGCAACAGAATGCCCAAGCCTGCAGAAATTGATCATCGTTGCCCCTGCCATCAGATCTAGTGGCGTGCACCTCGCCACGAAAGCAACGACGCATTTAGCGCCTTGCTCAGGTGGCGCGGACAGGGTCGCGGACCGCACCACCATTGGCAACCGCCAACGCCGCGTCGCCACGGTCCAGAGGTCCGGAAAACTAATTCTTGCCCTGGTGTACAGGTTAACAAGAGTGTTGCCGGAAATAGAGCCGGTGGCGACGAGCATCCAGCCGCCAGGATATGAACCGAAGAACCGCGCGTAAGCAACGTCGCGCGGCAGAAAGAGGAGGTGACGGTCGTCGCCCATGATGCAGAAGAAATAAGCAAGCACCGTTGCTTGTTCAGCACCGGCTCCGGGTGCTGGAGGGCGCGCTCGCCCTGGGACGAACAGCAGTGGCAGCTGAGCCGGCATCTCGCTGCCGGCAGATCCGTCACGCCACATCTTGCACATCAAGTTCATACTAGCCCGATCGATCTTGCAACACAGCTTCTTGCCGCACTCAATCAGGAGATCAACGACAAGATCTGCCCACACAGCGAGGCCTTACAGGGGGCTGAGCTCTGCATCTTTCCATGGACTGACGCCATGGCTAAACTATGAGACCTCTCTGCTTGGCTACACTATGGCCACTCTATCCAAATTCGATGAAGCTGAAGTGATGAGCAATGCGGCTGGTTTGTGGAAGCGAACGGACCATGGGTGGGTTTATACTGCATCAAGAAATAGAGGTACAAGGCCACTGGTGCTTTGTGCCAGTGCGTTCTGAATGCAGCGATTGCTATAACGAGCTGCTATTGCTGACGCGGTATGGTGCATGCAGGTTACACGAAACCGCTGATATAACTACCTGCGATTACTGACGCGGGGTGCTGTGTACGGGGCAGACCGAAAAACTGCTGCAGTGAGAATAAGAAAAGGGAACACAAATCGAAACGACAGAAACAAGCAGTCTGCTTCTTGCTGAAAATTGGACCTATCAGAATTTCCAGTCGTGTTGTGCAGAACTCAAGCTGGTGCTGCGTGCACAAATTCATGCAGGACTGACCGACCTTGTCGCAGGCGGACGAGACAAGATAGTGGCTGACGGCACGAGAGCACGGCCTCTTCCTGCCTCAACCAACGCCCGCCGGGGTTGGTGCCCAGCGCCCTGTTGCGGCACGCCGGAGTAGCCTTGCTGCTGCGGAAGGGTCAAGACGACGACCGACGCTAGCCGGCGTTAGTGCCGAGCGACCTGGTGTGGCACGCCGGAGTAGCCTTGTCGCAGCATCCCGGTGATGCCTTGTTACTGGCCGGCGATGATGACAGTGGGCGTCTGCTACGGCCGCTGCGAAAGCCGGCCAGCACAACAGAAAATCCTAAAAGTGAATGCGGACGAGGTGTTTGGTCGCTCTGCGATGCGAACGCTGATTGGACCTGCATGAGGCCTTCTGCCAGGCCTACTAGCTTGATCCTAGGATGTAGGTTAGATTACGCGGACGGCATAACAATCCTAAAACCATAAACGCTAGGCACTCGATCACTTATTTGTCTCGTGCCCAGCCATCCAGTCCTTTTGGCAAATTTTGCTCGGCCACACACCTGACACAGTGACACTATCCAAGACTTGTGTGCTCTGGTGGTCTCCAAGTTCAGCTCATGGCCAGTCAAGACAATGAACACGCTACTCCTAGCCCTGCTTTGGATTGCATGGAAAAGAAGAAACCGTATGATCTTTGACGGCATCAACCTGACCACTTCGGCGACGGCCAGGTTGCTGGCAGAACACCTCCGTTTATGGACGGTGCGTGCTCCCGCTTCAGTGTCTACAGCTGCCATGGAAGATTGGTGCTCGCTTGAGGTTTGAGGTGGATGTAATTAGATAGTAGCTGTAGACTGTCTCTGCCCCCCCAAAAAATGTCTGTCACTCCGAGACATCTCCATGCGATGTCTTGTAACACATTTGAAAGTTTTTCAGAAATGAGAAAATTCAGGTGGGTTTAACACCCACCGTAGTTTCCTCAAAAAAAAATAAACGCTAGGCACGAATCTCAATGGGGCGGAGATCCGATGGCGCTGAGGAGCTTCAAGTATAGTGGGGACCGCGTGGCAAGCTACCCACGTATCCAGCAGGTAATTTCCGATATCAGGATAGCATATCCAGCACAGGCATCAAAGACATTAAGATTGACTATTACAGTATACATAACTAATATAGTACATATGTGAAAATGGGCTGCCACCAGAAGCAAATTGGCAAAAGCTTCAGATCTTGGGTGTGACATCAAAAGCTTGAGACCTTAGGTGTGTCAAGAGCAACCAAAAAACATACATCTGGACTGCTTGTTGCCTAACCTGGGAAAAAAATAGTCACAAATGCATGCATTTGTCAGCAAATTTAGATCATAAGTGTGCGGGTAGTGAAAGAAGAAGAAAAGATCATGTTTATAACTGTCCGCACACTACGATTCTATTTTATTTTACTCTAGTGGATTCATATATCGACCGATTATAATACACATGTTTTTGAAGTATATATTAATTAAATATTCTCTCGAGGGTAATCAAGCCTCGCAAGCATGGATCACATGCATTTGCTTTCAGTTAGATAAATTAATGTATGGTCAATAAAAATGAAATAATGTTATCCTAATGCATGATGATAATTAACCATTCTCTGGAGGTAATCAAGCCCTGCAAGCATGGAAATAATGGATCTGCTTCCAAAATCCTGAAATCAATCGACATCATCTAAGCCACTGTAGGCTAAATGTAGTTATTTTTCTCCTCTAGACGACACATGCCTGTGTCAATTTTTACTCGTAAGATAACAGTGTTAAATTACATGGAAGACTAAACATATTCATATATCTCATGAAGATTCTAGTATATATACCAATTGACCGACCACAATAGCACTAAACAGCACTGCAGTGGAGAAGCATTCAGTTTTAGAAGGGAAAAAAAAAAACTACTGGTAGTGCCTTGATACACTCTGTTATCAGCATACGATGCTAACTGAATTAATATGTGTACGACACATCTATAGATCAATATAGAAGAGCATTTAAAACTTAGTTTGTGTGGCATGAATGAAGTTGCAGAGAAATAGATGCATGTGTGGCATTTAATTAGTATACCGGTGACTCAGAAACACTTCATAAGTCACTAGATAAAGGCATCAGATAGCCAGATCAGTATGTTTGTGAGCCATAAATTACAATGGAACCAAGTTAACAGGAGGAACAGAATTTATTTTTTCTGGTAACACTTCAAGACAAAAACAATAGTAGCGACGTAACAGGACATAAAGGACTACCATTTGTAAGGAAAAAGAACGGACATAAAGGACTACCGTTTGTAAGGAAGGAGAAAGCACCTGCAGGAGTAACATTCTGGCAAAACATGCAGTTTCAGAATGCACCTGAAACAATTTTGAAATCTGAAAGACAGCATATGGAAGATAGTCAAATGGAAAGGCATCATATATTCATATGTGATATGGAATGCAATAAGTAAACTAAAGCACTCAATATGTTTAGTTGAAGATGCAAATAGTAAACAGAAGAAAATTATATTGAGTTTGTTGTTGAAATGGTGCCACTATGACTTGATATAAATGGTGTCACGTAATAAATATTCATATACAGCTGTTCGAATAAATAAATTTCATGAGACATACCTAAGATCCTAATGACATTGATCTGATATATCATCAAAGATTTCAGTGTAGACGACATTATGTGTTTTGTTCTCATACCCAGCTGGGCTGTTTTCAATCAGAACCCGTAGACCTTTTGGTGATGTGACACGTGAGAAAGCAACATAGAGTTGGCCATGGGAGAACACGTTGCTTGGTAAGTAGACACTAACTTTACTCAATGTTTGTCCTTGGCTTTTGTTAATGGTCATAGCATAAGAAACATGAACTGGGAATTGACGACGTTTTATCTTGAAGGGCCACTTGGGATCAGTTGAAACACAGACTATTCGAGGAATGTAGACTATTGATCCTTTGGCTTTTCCGGTGATGATTTGTGCTTCTATTATTCGATGAGTGAGCTGTGTCACTATGAGTCTGGTTCCATTACATAAGCCCTTTGATGGATTAAGATTTCTAAGAAGCATTATTGGCACACCAATCTTTAGCTGCAAGTGATGGTCTGGAAGGCCACTCATCAGTATTGTGTTGAGAAATTCTGTAGGGTACAAAGACTGTACAGTACAATAGTATGACATTTCATCAGTTGCGATGCCACTGATAATCTGCGCATTTATGGCAGCAGCTACTTCATTTGTTGGGGCTAGAATTGCTCTCTCACATAAATAGGTGGGCAGTTCAGAGGCAGGCGGGGCTGTTTCGTACACAAAGGAAATTAGACCTGCAAGATTCCTCTATTCTGTTGGTAGTAGGAGGTACTCTGGAATCTGGATCCAAGTGGTATCACTATGATCGCTGCATGTGTTGCCAGGGACTGTGCCATCACCAACAGAGAGCAGCCATTCAGCAAATTGTTCTAGTTCAGATTTGTCTTGAGGAGAGAGGGATGAACATCTAAGCCTCATGTTTTCAGTTAACTGAAGGACGATACAATTGTGCCACAAATAAGAGCGAGTAATTGACGCATCGAGAATGTGCTGCTTCTTTGCATTTGGGATGACCGGAAGAGTTTGCCTAAAATCTCCACCTAGGACAACCGTCACTACACCACGGTTGACAATAGCCAACTGACAGTGAGTCGTCAAAAGCGCTTTCACTGACTTACCATAGGTCGGTAAAGACATTTACCGACGCTCTTGGTCGGTCGTTATAAGTGGCGTCGGTAAAAGTTTTACCGACGCACCACTTTTTACCGACCCACCTTCAGTTACTATTCTAAAGAATTACCGACCCATAGTCGGATGCTACTTAACACTTTTACCGACCAACGGTCCATCGCTAACCATATTTTTCATTTAAAAAAAAAGATTAACCTTCCGTTAACCTGATATTCAGGGAGGTAAATAAAGATGCAACACGTTTTTCGAGATAAGAGTCATTCAATTGAACAAATATTCTTTGAAGTACAAGTGTAAATAATCTATCATCCTACAACATGGGAAACTATCTAACAATATTATCTAGTCTAAGTTAGAGTTTACAACATGTTTGCATGCTTCCTCTTGGCGATGTTCAACAGATCCTTGAAGCAAAAGGCTTCAACCTGAAACCATAGTTTTCCTTGACCAGCAGTAAAATTTACCTACAAGGCAATTTCAACATTGAAAACCAGTAAGGTTCATGTATACATTAACGATTACCATTCCAAAAGTGGTATTCAGCTGGGCCTCAGTTTGTTATTTCTAAAGTTAGAATATAGGAAGATTGAGCTATAACAACTACAATTCCATGTACTAATTAGTTGGAAAAGAAACAGGTACCCTACAGAGCTACTTATATGAACTAGTACAGAACAAAGTGATATATCACAAAACTTGCAGCAGCTTTTACATGTATAAAAGAAAAAATCAAGTGACAAACAGATGTCTATATCAACATCCGCTATTATAATCCTTCAGAGCCAGCACAAATAGTAGTTTTCATAACTTGCAAGTTGCGTAACGGTGCGGAAAAGACCGAACTACACAGACCTTTGGAGAAAACACGGAGCCAGTCGCTGGAGTATCACACACCATCTGCTTGGTCTGAATATTCCAGCTGCTACCTTGTAGGCCACCACACTTCCTAAAACATGCACACATTGTTGTTAAGTCATGATCAAACTGATACAAAATAAAAATGATGACACAGTTCCTGATACACATGAGGTAATTTTAAGTTTGGAACTCGTCTACTGTTAATCTAGTACGGTAGTACCAAACAGATACTTGTTTATAACTAAGATTAATGATTAAAATTGAAGAGGACACTCGGTTGCAACTGCTCCTACCAAACAAAGAACATTTGATTCAGGGCTGCCGTGCTTGAGGTCGGTTAACTAGAATATTTTCTAAAGCCAAACTTCAAAGGAGGAAAACAGAGGCTTTTCAGAAAACCAGAATCCAATATCTTCCGACCTGCAGTAATTGAACGAGGAGGGGAAACTGACCTGCAGTGACCCTACTAGGTTGTGGATGCCAGCGATATTGTCAGATCTGGACTTGAACTCATGGTGCTTGGACACCAAGATCTGAATCCTCGAGGTTCCCCCATGGCACATAACCTGCAGAAAGACGGTGGATAATGAGGGCGCCTACCAGCTCTCATACAAACTGGACCTCGTGTAGATGAAGCTGGAGATGGCGACGCTGTCGCAGGAGCACGGCAGAGATGCAATGTCGCGCGGGATCTGGGCAGCCGCATCACGGGAGATCCACGACGGCCACGGATGGCGCTAGTGGTCGGATGGAGTGGAGAAGATGGTGTCGTGGCGCTGGGGGCATGGTACGCGGCAGCCGGAGGGATGCGCTGGTGTCGCGGCGGCGGATTGGGATTGTGAAGTGCGGCGGCGGATGGGAGCAGATAGAGAGATAGAGAACGAAGGAGCCTATTATTAGGGTTATACTATTAGTGGGCCTTGGGCCGGTTTCTGCCTTGCGGATTCGTGAGCTTCTGGTCCAAGACTTTTGCCAACCTATCATTTGACATTGAAGTCAGAAATTACCGACCCATCGTCCGACGCTAGATGCAAAAAGTATTACCGACCCATGGTTCGATGGTACAACGAGATTTAGCAACACACCGAGAGTAGGTAACTTTTACCGACTCATAGTTGCTTGGGAATAGTCACGTTTTAGCAACTGGTGTGGGTCGGTGTTGACGGTGTAAAAACCAGAAAATTACCGTCAACTTACCGGTAAATAAAAGGCGAGCACCAATGTTCTATGCATTAAACTAATAAAATTCCACAAGTTTTGGATGTAAGCTTGTTTTGCAAGGTACAACGGAATATTGGTGCAAATGTGCTTATACTCATAGAGAAATATCAAGTATGCAAAAGCACAAGACCCGGCTCCGACACCTTGGCAAGACTCAAAGCAAGAATCAAGGAATGACATAGGGAATAATTATTCAAACCGGAGATTTGATCCCTCCATGTCAAAGCCCTCGCCGAGATAGTCAAAATGGACTTTTGAATCACCCAATTCGGAGTCCAGGAGAAGAAGTTACGCCAATTCCAAAATTAAGCGTCGGGCTGAAAAGAGTTGGCCGGCCGGCCCAAACCCTAGGCCGGCCGGCCTACTTTTGTCTCCGTTGGTCCCGAACTTTGTTGGGATTCTTCGTGAAGAAAACCCAGCACCGGGTGAAGCACGGAGAGAAATCGAGAGAGATAGGGAAAGGCTTCGTGAATGTGAGAGGAAATCTGCATAACACGAAGCCTAGGCCATTGCATTAACAGTTATGTTATACAGCAGGGAATCGACCCCCTCTCCAGTGCACGGGAGGGGGTATTTATACCGTGATCAGGGATTACAAATCAATGCCTAAACTACCCCTGATCACGAAGAATAATGTACAGGATATTCGGTACAAAAACGTCCAGAGGGCACAATCGACTTTTGCCATCTTCCCGTCGAGGGTACACCAGAAACCCTAGCCGCTGACGTACTCATCCTCCGTGCCGCTCCGGGCCCACCCGCGGATCTTCGGGCATGCGCGAGGCGCCCTGCCGAGCTTCGCCCGAAGCCCTAAGCCTTCGCGTGGCAGCGACCCTTCGGGCGCTCGATCCGCCCTTCGCGCCCAGCATCAAGTCCTGCGGAGGGAAAGACAGACGACACACGAAGGGTCATTGGTTAGCATAGCTAAACCCTTCGGGTTAAAGGAGAAAGGGCGTCCGGGATCGAAGCCTGCTCCGCGGATCCCCAACAAACTTCCTCCAGTGGGCCACACACATCTCAAAACTTCTAGCCCAAGTGCCCATCAAGGTGGAAGACCAACCGACATCATAGAGTGGGCTGTTTGGGCCTAAACTTGGTCCTTACTCTACCATAACCGCCCCCAGACATCAACCGACTTTGGAACCGACCTTGGGAGACGATCTAGAGCGTCCACGCGGAAGGCGGTGGCCATCCAAGACAATGGAGGGCCGGCCGGCCTAGTAGGGGGGCCGGTCGGCCTACCTTGGCGGCCCCGCCATGTAACCTTCGGGTATAAATACCCCCTCGTCCTGAGGAGGCTATAAATACCCCCGGCCGGCTTCGAAAGAATTCGTACCTCATGGAAGAAGCATTCCACTCTTGTAGTTTAGAATAGGATTAGTGTTTAGTCATGGGAGTTAGAGTAGAAGTGAGAGCTTCGCTCGGAGTTCCGGAGTTTTCTTCGGAAGTCGGTAAAGTTCTCTTGTATCTTTCCTTTTGTTAGATTTTCTTTAATAAGAATTATTTTCTTATTTATTTTATTTAGTTTTCCTTTTAGTTTATATTTATTTATTTAAGTAATTATTATAGAGAAATTCTTGTGTTGGATCCACGTCTATGCATGGTAGCTTTTATCTGCATGAGTTGTTTGCACCACCATATGCTTACACAATTCACATAGATTCTTTTATGCATGGGTGGCTTGCTCTTTTCGCGAGGAGTAGGTTATTTAGAATAGTTGCTTGTATGGTTCAAGGAATTATTCTAGACGTGAGTTTGCCCTCAACCCCACGGGATGATGTGGTAGCCGCGAGTGTATGTGACAGATGCACCGGTCTCTGTAGTCCACCACGTTCGGGTTGAATGAGTAGGGCCTAGAACCGGTCCGTTGACCGGACACGTTGAACCTAGTTACCGGGTTGCGTGTCTTGGCGGCGGCCATGCCCCGACGCACTTGAATGTATCTTTAATCAATGCTTAAGTAAATAATTGTATACTATCATGGAGCTAAATACTAACAACAAGGCTAGAAGATACCTTCCTCTCGTTGTCCTCCCAGCTAAATACTAACTCCTTGTTATCTATATGATGGATCTTTCTCCTGAGTACCACACACACATATCAAACATCTGTACCCCTGCTTTGGTCTAGTTTGCATGTTATAAATAATAGATGTTTCTTTGTTAATTCATGATATTCTTAACCTGCTTCCCTGTGGATAAATATAAATACGATACCCTTGGAATACTCCCGGGTAAAATGCTACAACGGTGTTCCGTGCGCTTGCGGAGTTGAAATAAATCTCTGTGCGTAAGAAACGCCAACAAGTATTTCTGGTGCCGTTGCCGGGGAAGCAATGGTTTAAGATATCTTTGATTGACATTGATTATCTGTTATGTTAATTTGCTGCTAGCCTTGGCATTCCACCTGCATATCATCATCACATTTGCATTGTTTCCCTTTTCAAACCATCTGCATGTTTGATTTCCCTCCATCCCACCCACTGCATTTAAAAAAACCGTGTGCCCAATCATAGGCCACGAGCTTTAAAAAATATATAAATATAATATAAAATTAAAAAAAAAAGAACCCGAGTGCCCAATCATAGGCCAGGGATTTTGCAAGAATGGTTGGATTTTTATGACAGGAAGAAGGAAACGTATGTGGCGGAACCAAGACGTTCGACGAAGAAATCTAAAAGCTTAGTTTTGCATTTGATTGCAAAGACTAAGCTTGGGGAGGAGCCGCCAGGTACCCAATCGCATTTATTCCATGCTTTCCTTGTCATATAGTCCCTCCTTTTGAAAAAAAATAAATAAAAAAAATGATGCCTGATTGTTTTGCTTGCTTCATTAATGCAAAATACATCGAGTTACTCTTTGATGAAGAATATACTGCAAGTTTGATCAAACCTTGTTCGTGAATTTCTTTTCATACATGGGTGTTGATTGAAATGTTAGTCATAAAGCATCGCCTACATCTTTTTCTGTTGGTTGGGTGCACCACTTCTGTGTCTATGATCTCTTAAGAAGATTACGCCCGGTGGTCGTTCGGACAATCGAAAAGTTCACGTCTCTATAATGCTTTCATGTCAAAGGAGAAAGTAATTTGGTCTCCTTACCTAATTAATCGAATTAGACGTGGTGTCTAGGTTGATTAATGGAACAATAGAGATGTGTGTTCGATGTTGCGAATAGGTTTGTACTAACCATTGCAGGAATCATTATGAAAGCAACCCAAGTCCATCAGGCAATAGGAAAAGCACACAATTCAAGAAGAAGAAACCGACAAGGCGGAACCCATACCTTCAAATGAAAATTTTTCGCTTAGACTTGCACATTGTTGCAAGATCTAAGCTTGGGGAGGGACTGCCAGGTAAGTGCTTCTATATATCATATATCATTCTTGAATTGTGCCCTTTCCCATATAAAAAAAAATTAGGTTCTCGGCAAAGCCCGATAGGGGCTAGCCACTTGTACCACCCTCATTCTTTTTGCAGATACAAAAAGAAAAGAGGAAGCGGCCTATTCAAGCTTAAGCCTTGCAATGGCTCAAGCTTGGGGAGGACCGACAGGTAAGGAGGAGTTCAACACAAGCTTAAGTCTTGCAAAGACTCAAGCTTGGGGAGGACCCCCAGGTAAGTATTCCTATCAAACAATAAAATACTCCCTGTTTCGAATAAAATGCTAGAATATTGGTGAATGCTGCACTTAAAGGAAATGATGATTAGTTACATGCTAGCTCCCCTTGTGTCGCATTGATGCAACCTCTACTCCTGACATGTGTGTTATTTATACTTGAGCATAGTCACATCACTAGTGTTGCTGCATTTTTTGTGGGTCGCATACATCACACCAAATCTAAGCATTGTGGATTATGATATGGCATGATTAGGACTTGTTGCAATTTCTTAGCATGGTGAAAGTCGAGAGATGTTTTCATTCTAATTGCTGCAAGTACCTAAAAACCCTTTCGTTTTGGAACACTTCCCTTGTGAGGATTTATTTACCTACCAAAGCCATATCATGATAATATTCGAAACAGCCCACTCATAGCCATTTATTCATGTGTTGAGTTTTGTTAAGGTTTAAATGCTTTTGAGAGTAAGCACTCCTTATTTCGGTCATAACTCCTTTGCGTGAGCCTTTGAATTTCTTTCCAACAAAAAGGAATGTTTGAAAGATCATCAAACATCTCCATCCATCCAATTCCATTTTTTGCAAAAGTTTTGGTCTATATCGAAAAGCTCAAGAATATTTCAAAATATTCATGAACTTGTCATCGCTATTGCCTCATGCATCATGGAGTCCCAAAAAAAAGGGAAAAAACAAGTAAGACTCCATGATTCGCATCCAAAAAGGCACGATGGTTCTTATCATAAACATCTTGAGCATGAGCGTAAAAGAAGACCAAATTTTGCCAAACCATTTTCCACCAGTGTGAGTCCATTTTCTCCCTCTCCATCACATTTTCCATATGACCGAAATACAAGGAGTCGCTATGTCTCTTAAGATTTATTCTTTAGCTTTACAATATATGCATGACAAATGTGCAATTCCTTACCAAGCTCCACATACAAGCCCAATTTGGTAGAAGGTAGGATTTGAGTGAAGTTTGTAGGAATAGCCTCACAAAGAGAGACTAAGGGAAGTGTGAACCAAACAAAGGAGAATTTTTACCTTGTCTTGCAGCACATAAAAACTCTGGACATAAACCTGCTAGAATTGTTTGACTCGTCCAAAAGTGATGTTATGATCTTCAATGCTATATGACAAGGTGAAGCATACACGCCCCACACATGTGCAACACTCATGAAAATTCCGTGCTCTTGTATACTTACCATCATTTAGGGAGTACGTGGTTGCATCATTGTTACCCTTGGGGTGCTATCTTTGTAACTCCTGATCCGCCGGTACCCTGAGTTGTTTGCTCGAGGACGAGCAAAGTTTAAGCTTGGGGAGTTTGTTGACGGTGTAAAAACCAGAAAATTACCGTCAACTTACCGGTAAATAAAAGGCGAGCACCAATGTTCTATGCATTAAACTAATAAAATTCCACAAGTTTTGGATGTAAGCTTGTTTTGCAAGGTACAATGGAATATTGGTGCAAATGTGCTTATACTCATAGAGAAATATCAAGTATGCAAAAGCACAAGACCCGGCTCCGACACCTCGGCAAGACTCAAAGCAAGAATCAAGGAATGACATAGGGAATAATTATTCAAACCAGAGATTTGATCCCTCCATGTCAAAGCCCTCGCCGAGATAGTCAAAATGGACTTTTGAATCACCCAATTCGGAGTCCAGGAGAAGAAGTTACGCCAATTCCAAAATTGAGCGTCGGGCTGAAAAGAGTTGGCCGGCCGGCCCAAACCCTAGGCCGGCCGGCCTACTTTTGTCTCCATTGGTCCCGAACTTCCTCCAGTGGGCCACACACACCTCAAAACTTCTAGCCCAAGTGCCCATCAAGGTGGAAGACCAACCGACATCATAGAGTGGGCTGTTTGGGCCTAAACTTGGTCCTTACTCTACCATAACCGCCCCCAGACATCAACCGACTTCGGAACCGACCTTGGGAGACGATCTAGAGCGTCCACGCGGAAGGCGGTGGCCATCCAAGACAATGGAGGGCCGGCCGGCCTAGTAGGGGGCCCGGCCGGCCTACCTTGGCGGCCCCGCCATGTAACCTTCGGGTATAAATACCCCCTCGTCCTGAGGAGGCTATAAATACCCCCGGCCGGCTTCGAAAGAATTCGTACCTCATGGAAGAAGCATTCCACTCTTGTAGTTTAGAATAGGATTAGTGTTTAGTCATGGGAGTTAGAGTAGAAGTGAGAGCTTCGCTCGGAGTTCCGGAGTTTTCTTCGGAAGTCGGTAAAGTTCTCTTGTATCTTTCCTTTTGTTAGATTTTCTTTAATAAGAATTATTTTCTTATTTATTTTATTTAGTTTTCCTTTTAGTTTATATTTATTTATTTAAGTAATTATTATAGAGAAATTCTTGTGTTGGATCCACGTCTATGCATGGTAGCTTTTATCTGCATGAGTTGTTTGCACCACCATATGCTTACACAATTCACATAGATTCTTTTATGCATGGGTGGCTTGCTCTTTTCGCGACGAGTAGGTTATTTAGAATAGTTGCTTGTATGGTTCAAGGAATTATTCTAGACGTGAGTTTGCCCTTAACCCCACGGGACGATGTGGTAGTCGCGAGTGTATGTGACAGATGCACCGGTCTCTGTAGTCCACCACGTTTGGGTTGAATGAGTAGGGCCTAGAACCGATCCGTTGACCGGACACGTTGAACCTAGTTACCGGGTTGCGTGTCTTGGCGGCGGCCATGCCCCGACGCACTTGAATGTATCTTTAATCAATGCTTAAGTAAATAATTGTATACTATCATGAAGCTAAATACTAACAACTAGGCTAGAAGATACCTTCCTCTCGTTGTCCTCCCAGCTAAATACTAACTCCTTGTTATCTATATGATGGATCTTTCTCCTGAGTACCACACACACATATCAAACATCTGTACCCCTGCTTTGGTCTAGTTTGCATGTTATAAATAATAGATGTTTCTTTGTTAATTCATGATATTCTTAACCTGCTTCCCTGTGGATAAATATAAATACGATACCTTTGGAATACTCGCGGGTGAAATGCTACAACGGTGTTCCGTGCGCTTGCGGAGTTGAAATAAATCTCTGTGCGTAAGAAACGCCAACAGTCGGTAATTCCATGCTGTGGTATAGTGCGTTATCTATTCAAGAGAAACACAACAGAATTGAGTTTGCAATTTTTGGACATCTAGAACTCCAGTTATGGATTTTTGAAGTTTGAATGATTTCTGAGCAAGTTTCACTTATTTACGAAATTGCCATTCGATCGTTTTAAACAGAGTGCGTGCTCTGGCGCGCGGAGCGCGTATGGCGGCGACGGCGTGGCGAGGCTCGCCGGCGACAGGGAGTTGCCGAGGACATGCACGTGAAGCGCGTACAGGTTCAGTGAACCTTGGCCTACACGCCAGACAAGGTGGTGCAAAGTGGAACTCACCAGAGACGTGTGTTGACGTGCGGGGTGGAGCTCGGGTGTGTCGGGACGACGGCGGACGGCGGCGTGGCTACGGCGAGCTACACACTGCATAAATTGGAACGAGGTCCGGTGACAAGGTGCGCAAGTAGATGAGGGACACAATGACAAAAGGAATTGATGGTTGGCTCACCGAAGTCAATGAATCCCGGCGAGGAACCGAAGTGGAGTTGGCGGCCGGCCTCAAGGAAGACGATGAAATACTGGCGAGATGGACGATGGTGACGTCGAGACGCTGGTGGAACTTGAAGAGGGGTCGACGGCGTTTCTTCTGCGGGCTTGATCTCGAGCAGAGGAGGAGTGAGGCGGCGGCGCGGCGTATTTCAATCACCGGCGTCCAAGGCGGCGATGTTCGACAGAGAAAACGAGAGGGAGAGCGAGCTGTGAGTGAATGAGCGCGAGCGGAGTGACCGAGAGGGGTCTAGAGAGGATGGGGTCGAGCTGAAGCGGCGTCACGTGAGGTGGAGCGGCGCCAGACGGGGTGGCGGCCATGCGCGGTGTCTGTGGTGACCGAGGGAAAGAGAGGAAGGAAGATTGGGTGGCTGAAAGGTAGGTCTCGCCTGTTTTTCTTTTTCTGGGTTAAATTCTTCTCTCTTGTAAATTCAATTTGGATGTGTTAAAGGCTTCCAAAAATTCTCAAATTTTGCATGGATGGAGTTTGACACCTGAAAAGGCCATCTGTGCTGTAAATTCTTCTATAAGCTTTCAAAATTTGAATTTGAAGTTATTCAAATGTATTTAAATTTTAAACTTGAATGAATTATTTTGAGCACTTCCCTAACTCAAAAGCTTCTAAAATTTTTACTAGATTTTTATTTTGCTTATGTATTTCACATAAAATTTTAGTTGCACATAGTTCTATTCAAATTTTTAAACTTGCTTTTCAAATTTGATTTAAATTTGACTTTTATTCATGTTTTTGACCCTTTTCATTGTACAAAAATTTGAAATTTTTGCTTGTCCAACTCAATATGATTTTCTAAGATGGAATAATTTTGAAAGAGACATCAGGGGTGTCACAACCCTCCCTCCTTAAAGAAATCTCGTCCCGAGATTATGGACAAAGCAAATTAGAGGAAGGTGGAATATCGGATTCGATACCTCGAAATGATGACCAAAATTCTGGGTGATTAGCATGTAAAAAACTCTTCTGATTCCCAGGTTGATTCATCCTCCGAGTGATTACTCCACTGAATTTTAAAGAATCGGATAGTCCTTTTCCGAGTCACTCGTTCTTTTTCATCGAGGACTTTGATCGGATACTCGGAGTATGATAAATCTGATTTGAGAGGTTCCATATCTTCCAAAAGAATGTCAATAGGAGATTTCAGACATTTCTTGAGCTGTGACACATGGAAGACATCGTGGACTCCCGATAAATTGGCTGGCAATTGAAGCCTGTACGCCACTGGACCACATTTTTCCCGAATAAAAAATGGACCAATTTACCGTGGCGCTAATTTTCCTTTAATTCCAAAGCGCTGTATACCTTTCATAGGTGATACCCGGAGATAAACATGATCACCTCGATCGAAAGATAAATGTCGGCGTCTTTGATTGGCATATTTTTCTTGACGACTCTTTGCAGCCTTAAGATTGGCTTGAATAACCCGGACTTTTTCTTCAGCCTCTTTTACAATGTTAGGACGAAAAATCATCCTCTCTCCAGACTCAGACCAATTTAGTGGAGTTCTACAACTACGTCCATACAACGCTTCGAATGGGGACATTATTATACTCTCCTGATAACTGTTGTTGTAACAAAATTCAGCGAGAGGTAAATATTCATCCCAATTACCACCATGTGTCAGAACACAGGCCCTAAGCATGTCTTCCAACATTTGATTGACACGCTCGATTTATCCATCAGTGGCAGGATGGTAAGCAGAACTACGGATTAACGTAGTTTTCAAAGATGCATGAAGCTGCTCCCAGAAACGAGCAACGAATTGAGGACCTCGATCCGAGATAATAGTCTTAGGCACACCATGAAGACAGAGGATTTTGGATATGTAGAGTTCCGCATACTGCAGAATCACTAAGCTGGGCATAACATGATGACTCGGTTCAGAGATAACATCCACAGTGGTGCTGTCCAAAGATTCCAGCATCAAATTATTGCAATGCACTTTATGACTCAGTGCATCGGCGACTACATTGGCTTTACCAGGATGGTAGTCAATTTCCAACTCGTAGTCTTTAATCAGCTCAAGCCACCTACGTTGCCTCATATTCAGATCAGATTGGGTGAAAATATATTTTAGGCTTTTATGATCTGTATATATGTGCACCAAATTTTCAAGAAGGTAATGGCGCCATATTTTTAGTGCAAGAACTACTGCTGCTAACTCTAGATCATGAGTTGGATAATGCTCTTCATGCTTTCTCAGTTGTCGTGATGCATAAGCAATCACACGACCATTTTGCATGAGCACACAACCAAGTCCAATTCCCGATGCATCACAATAAACATCGAAAGACTTGGTAGTGTCCGGCTGAGCTAAAACAGGTGCAGTGGTCAATAAATTCTTCATCTTCTGAAAAGCTTCTTCACAACGTTCATCCCATTTGAACTTCACATCATTTTTCAACAGCCGAGTAATGGGCTAAGATAGTTGAGAGAAGTTAGGAATAAATCGTCGATAATAGCCGGCAAGTCCCAAAAACATGCGAACTTGAGAGACTGGTGTAGGTGATTTCCAATCTAATACATCTTGGACTTTGCTTGGATCAACAGAAATGCCTTTTGCAGAAACCACATGACCAAGAAATGGTACACTGTCCAGCCAGAACTCACATTTACTGAATTTGGCGAACAATTTGTGATCCCGCAGGCGTTGGAGAACAATACAGAGATGTTCCGCGTGTTCTTCTTCTGATTTGGAATATATCATAATATCATCAATGAAGACCATTTGTCTAACTCGGGCATGAACACTGAATTCATGAGATACATGAAATAAGTAGGAGCATTGGTCAGCCCAAAAGACATTACCAGATATTCAAACAGCCCATATCTGGTGGAGAAAGCGGTCTTGGGAATATCTTCTGCATGGATTTTTATCTGATGATATCCGGAACGGAGATCAATCTTGGAAAAGACTTTTGCACCAACCAATTGGTCAAAAAGAATATCAATCCGGGGCAGCGGATATTTATTCTTGATTGTTACTTCATTCAATGGCCGGTAATCAATACACATACGCAGTGTATTATCCTTCTTCTTCACAAAAATGGCCGGACAACCCCATGGTGAAGAACTCGGACGAATGAAACCCTTCTCCAGTAGCTCTTTTATTTGAGTTTTCATTTCAGCCAATTCTTTTGGCGCCATCTTGTACGGTCGACAAGAGATTGGAGAGGTGCCCGGTTGCAACTCAATGTCGGGAAATTCCCAAATGACAGGAATATCCTCCAAAGATTTTCCCTCCAATTGATGAACGACGAGATCATGAGGTGGACCAGAACACAAGGAAATCGAGTCATGACCATGCATTGGAGAATTCAAGTGGACAATACGAGGTGCAATGTCTAACATAGCTTTATGGTATTTCATCCGATGCATGCCTAAAATAACATCTATTTCTTGATTGGGAAGCATGATCATTTCAGTAGAATAAGATTTGCAGTTTAATACTAATGGGGCCTCATGCAAGACTTGATTGGCAATTATCGGTCCACCAGGGGAATGAACTTTATAAGGCGATTTAATGGTGCTGGTTTGGAGATGATATTTTTGCACGCATCTCATGCTAACAAAATTATGTAAAGCACCGGAATCAAAAAGAACAAGAACAGGTCGACGGTAAAGCAAAAACATACCCGTCAGCACAGGTTCTCTCTGTGGAATGTCTTCAACACAGGTGTAGTTAACTTGAGCTTTGCATGGTGCTGCATTCTTCTATGCATTAGATGGCTGGCCCGAAGATTGATTGATGTTGTTCTTCGGAAGTTTACAATCTCAGGCAAAGTGACCAGTGCGACCACAATTAAAACAAGTATTGTTGTTCGCTGGTCTAGCAGCAGGTTGGACACGTGGAGCTTGATTGTATTGCTGCTGAATTGGTCCACGAGAAACATTCTGCTGCGGAGAAGGACGATTAAACTGCTGTTGTGGGCTCTGAAACGCTGTCCAGAGGGTGAAGTATAAACCAGCCTGTATTTAGGTGGTTGCTCCGCAGAAGCATTAGAAGGAGCCTTTCTCTTACGGTCTTCCTCCTCAACTTGACGCATGGTGTCCTCTTGAATAATGGCAGCATTGACAAGATCATTGAAAGTGCCAGTCGTCTGCCAAGTCAGACGCTCCTTTAGCTTAGCGCTCAAGCCACGGAGGACTTCTTTTCTTCAGTGTCAACATAGCTAGTGGCATATTGGGAGAGATGATTGAAAGTCTCAGCATATTGGAGAACACCCCTCCCTCCTTGTTTCAGGTCTAGGAATTCCTGAAACTTTCTCTGCATTAGGCCGGCGGGAATGAAATGAGCACGGAAAGCAGTCTTGAATTCATTCCATGGCACTTGATAATCAGCAGGAAAAGTGGCCTCATAATTAGCCGACCAGGAACTAGCATGCCCCAACAGTTATTGTGCAGCAAAGAGGGTCTTCTGTTGATCAGTGCACTGTAAGAGACCGAATTTGCTTTCAGTGACCCGCAGCCAATTATCAGCATCAAGAGGTTCCCTAGCGTGCTCAAATGTGGGAGGATGAGTTGCTAGAAAGTCCGTATAGGAACATTGCCTGGGCTGATCATAGTGAGCTTGACGTCCACCAGTGCGGGAAGTGTTCTGCACAATCTGACGCAAAAGTTCAGATTCTTCCGCGCGAGATGCAAAGAGTGCAGCAATAGCCTCAGCCAAGGTGGGAGGCTCATTATTCCTTGAATGTGAACCCTCCGGAGTGTCGTTGCGTCGAGTGTTCACCATGCTGCAAAATTAAA
>CM017444.1:32403692-32671690 GCA_007726485.1 Eragrostis curvula
GCCATGGCAAGGAGGGTACTTACGGCAGCTTGCGGTGGGATGGCACCTCCCCAACGCCGTGGGCAAACCTCGCTGCTTTCCCGCCACGGTTCTCCTTCTTCAAGAGCTGCCTCAAGCATCCGTTGAGCATGTTGATATCAGGTTCGTGGATATGACTGGTTGCGAGTTTCTCTTGGTTAATGGTGTTTCTTTTGGCGTTCCACCCGGCATGGCAGATCCCTCTCTTGCTTCCACCGACTACCGCACGCTCTACGGCCATGGACTGGACTTGACACTCCGTCGTCCTCGTCCGACAAGTACCTTCATGGTGCTTGTGGACGGGTTGTTGCTGCCCACTGAGGATGAGCTTGAGCATCACCGGTTCCCGATGCCACCAGTTCCCGGTTCAGAGTTCGGCATCGACTTGGGGGCGCCTAGAGCATTGCTGCCTAGGGCGCCTGGGACGCCGGCTGTGAGAGGGCGTGACTCACGCCCTTCCTAGTAACATCCCACCCTAATCATGGTTTAAATCTTCTGTTAGTGCACATTGATCACAAATGTTAATGATCACATTGGAGAAAATAAATTAAAAGCAAATAATTTGAAAAACAGTCAAATATGAGCTTGAACTAGAACTTCAAAATTTTGTGTACAAGTGGGCCCATTTAAACTTTCCTTGGCATCCAGGGGCAAAAAGAGATTTTTGGAGAGTTTCGTGGATTTTTCTGCAAAAGGAAATGGGCTCAAATAAATCAAAGATCATTCGTCCAAAATCTGTCTTAACTGATTTTTAACTCACAATTTAAATCGAATCAGGAAAAGTTGTAATAAGGAAAATTGTTCATCTCGGTGAAACCTTCCAGAACTGATTTTATCATATTTTTTGGAGTAGAGTAGAGTTTGGTTTCAATCAATCCAAGTCAGCACGTGCAAATTTAATTGAAAAATTCACATTCATTGATAATGTTTTCTGTACTCCGTCCTGTAGCATCTACGTCCTGAAGTAAATTTTCCTTTTGGTCTTCAGGTTCAGACATATGATAATCATTCACATCCAGATGTTTCCTAATGCCATGGCGTATGTCGTATGGTTTAGCCGGAGTGTACGGTTGGAAATCTGACGACTCTGTCCTGTACTTTTCCATGTACTTTGGATAGTTAATCTGACTTAGAATGTACGAGATGAAGTGAGCGTACGGCTGCTGTCGTGAACAACATAACCCATCAGTGATGACATCCTCGATCTCACAAAGTAAAAAGTCCACAATGTCGAACTGTTCGCCATCCATGATGTGAATAAGGAGCCATTGCTGTAGACTACTCATCTTGTCAGCATGGCCGTGCCGTGGTAACAAGGTCCTCCTCAGTGCTTCGTGAACCACCTTCGCCACTGGCTTAAGAAATCTAGTTTCACGTGATCCTGTGTCAGATTCTAACAGGGACACTGTAAAAAGGCCACCCAACTTCTCGACTGTAGGGAAATTGTTGCCACCGATCCTAGGACGACGAGGAGGTGATGCATCTCCATATACTTTCTGATGTATACAACTGTCCTCGTAAGTACCAACTCTGAGGTACTCAGCTAGCTTTTCTCTAGACATGTGTAAACGACGACCCTCAAAGATGAATTCGATCCATCCTCGCTCAGAAGGAATGTAGACTGTAGCATAGAATTTTTGGACCCAATCTTCAACATATTTGCTGTGCTCTGAAACTAGCTCACTCAATCCCTTGAATCGGTCAATGTATGCCTCGATGTTGGTACCCCACGCGGCTCTGTTCAGAGCAGGCCAGTCCAGTTTCCTGTGACAAAACAACTTGATTTTCTTCTTTTGCCAGGTTGCGATTAAACTGCGATGAGTATAAGTCAACCGATCCTCCAGTGCAAACCACTCGTGAGCCAGCATGTCCCTTAGCGCCTTCAAGTGCCTACTTTTTGACTTCTTGTCCGGTATCACCTGGGCTTTCCTTGATGTTGTTTCTTCTTCCTCAGAACAGTCCACATCAGGAGAATCATCATCTACATCGCGTAACAATGTAGACTGAGGTAAGTGGCGCCGCTTCTTGGCATAACCCTCTGAAGGCACCGCCGTTCGAGGCCTCTTGTTCACAGAACTAATCCTGCCTCGTGCACGCGCATAACCGGGACGTTGATTGGCCAAGGCAGCTGTCATAACCTCAGTCTGCTGTTTACTGGATCGAGCTCTCTGCCTCGTGTGAGGACCAGATGTCTGGGCTTGAGAGACCCCAAAAGGGACAGTAGCACACCATCTTGGATGTGGATGTGGTCGTAGATTCTTGGTACGAGCCATCTGTCACTGAACTGCAAGGAAGCAGGGGCGGAGAGTGAGCACACACTAATCACATAAGACATTTGATAACAATCGATAATAAATCCCACGAAATTGCATACAGCGACGACAAGTATGGACTTTCAATAGCATTTGTATCAGATTTTCTATCAATAATTGAATATAGTGGCTCAAAAAAAGCTTGGGGGATTGCTCAGAAAAAGGGAAAAATAAGTCGGGTTCTCACCACTGCAAAAGATGAAGAGGGTGATGAGGGAGCCACCCAGCGTAGATCACCGGCAGCAGGAATCGACCTCGGAGTTGCGGAACGTGGCGGAGAATCACGATGGCGGCAAAACGCTGGAGCTAGGGTTACGCGGCCGGGTTCCGAATCAGTACGGACGACAGCGGTGAATCTCTATTCTCTCGTGCCTGGGTTACAACGGCCGGAGGACAGAGAAGGTGGTTAGGCCAGCCGTCCAGTGCTCTGCATCAGCACAGGACGACGAGAGGGAGCTCGGCGGCGCGGATGAGTGGCGGAGAAACGAGCACTGAACTACAGACAGGGGAAAGAAGAAGAAGGCTATTTGCATCCAGACCATCCATCACTTTGGGAGTTTTCGTCTATGGCATCAATGGCTTAGCCTTTTTTATTCTATTGTAATCAGGTCCTCTGTTTCTTATTCAATCAGGTCCTACTTGTCACTGATACATCATAGAAATTTTCCCAAACAAGCGGGCGGAAATTTCATAGGGGGATGCATCTCCTATGACAGGTGGGACCGTATATGCCATTGCCTTCCAGTGACAGGTGGGACCCACCTGTGTCACTGACAGTGGCATATTCGGGATTATGCAATTGTGCAATGGCACGTATGAAATTTTCCCAAGTAAAAACACGATCCGATAACGCACCGGGGACCATCGCTATGGATCGGCGGGCCGCACAAAACAAGTTCCATCCAAATATTTGGGCCACGGTGCAGGCCGAGGAAAGTGGCCGTGAGCCAGATTTGAATTGGGCTGGAGTATAACTGCCCGACATGTGGGTCCGTAACGTGCTGACAAGGATGCTTGTGGGTCCGCCTTGTGCTTATTAAGATATGCGGGGCTTAATTCCCCATTTTAATGTCGAACACTGTCTGACGTGTGGATCCACAATATGCTGACTGGGATGCGTGTGGGTCCGCCATGTGCTGATTAGGATATGCGTGGGCACAATTTTATTTTATTTTGACGTGCGTAGGTATGATTTTAATGGCGAATATTTCCTCACGTGTGGGGTCAAAATATGCTGACAGGGATGTGTGTGGGCATATTTCCCATTTTAATGACGAATGGTTCCTGACGCGTGGGTCCACGCGGTGCTGACTGGGATGCGTGTGGGTCCGCCATGTGCCGACTAGGATGCGTGTAGGCATATTTCCCCATTTATGACCAATATGCCTTACGTGTGGGTCCATAATATGCTGACTGGGGAGTGTGGGTCCGCCATGTGCTGATTAAGATATGCGTGGGCATAATTTTAATGACGAATAATGCCTGACTTGTGGGGCCAAAAATGCTGACTGGGATGCGTGTGGGTCCGCCATGTGCTGACTAGGATGCGTGTGAATTTTGACAGACATGTGGGTACGCCATGTGCTGACTAGGATGCGTGTGGGCATATTTCCCCATTTTTTTAATGACGAATTGTGCCTGACGTGTGGGTTCACGCTATGCTGACTGGGATGCGTATGCGGGAAATCCTCTAGCGAAGGACGAATTCTTACTGACGTGTGGGTCCATAACATGCTGACTAGGATGCGGGCGGGCGAAATCCCCCCTCCCGCGACGAACGTGTGGGTCCACCATGTGCTGACTAGGATGCGGGCGAGCGAAATCCCTCCTCCGATGACGAATATGTGGGTCCGCTCATGTGCTGACTAGGATGCGGGCGGGCGAAATCCTGGAATGAACGGTAGTGACACTTAGTTTTCGTCATAAACAACCTGACCAGTGGGTCCGAACGGCAACAGTGACGCTTTTTCGTCACCAAACGGCTCTGTTTTGGCGTTTTTAGTGACGAAACGACGAAACGCCATAAAAGTTGGCCGAAAACGGGAAAAACCCCCAAAATAGTGACGGATCTACAGTAAAATCGTCACTAATCAGCAGATCTGTACTAGTGATTATAACCATAGGCATAAAGGATTCTAAGCTCATCCTTACAGATATATGTCTAGCATTTCATTGAGGAAAACAAGTTTTAGAAAGCCATTTATTCATCAAGCACAAGGTAGGATTATGGATGCCATTGGTAAAGGGTATGTCATAACATGTTTCTTCAATAATACCTTACCAATGAGCATGCTTGTGAAAAAAAGGAGTTTCAGGTTCGAAGTCTAACAAGCAATGCTTATGAAAACCTAGTAGTACACAAGGATGTGCATGAAAGGTGATACTCCCTCCGGAAGAACCGAAAGGTAGTACCGTTGCCTAACTACTAGCAGGGTGCAAAAGAAATCGTGTGGTAAGTAGGTGGAAGCCATACTCATCCACATGGACAAAATCATTTCACCCATTGGCTTCCAATTATTAGCAATGTCATCATCCATACCTTTGTTGTGCAGAGATTCTAGGTCATGTGCTCGTGAGAGTGTGGTTGGCTTTGCATTTTGAAGGAGTCTCCTCATGTTATTGTCATTGTACCCCTCCTCCATGGGACGATTTTGGTTCTCATCGTGCCCTACTTCTTGGGTTAGGCACGAGCTTGGTGGAGAGGTACAAACTTTGCATTAAGTCCCATCGAGAGTGACTTGTGCTTGAGCTCGTCGCCTTCTTCATGGCTGCACATGAGAGCAAGAACACAAGAGGAAACTAGACGGGTTATGTTAGTGTAAACAAAATAGACACCCGTTGGTTTCTCTTGCAATGGATTTTTTTCGCAACTCAGAAAAATAAAAATGAAAACAAAAAGAAGTAAAAGGGAAATTTATGTTTCGAATTTGAGACAAAACAAGATGAACTTTTGGGGAAATGTGAGAGCAAGGCTATTATATTTTTTTTTCAAGGTGCTTGAGTGGCAATGGGCATGAAAAGTCCAAGCACCCAACCTCCAAATATAGAGATGAGATTCAAATAACTGGAGGTGGAGGCAACATCTACCTCTAAATCTTTGCTCACAAACATTTTCCAGGGAAAGGTTGTCTCAATTTCATTTTACAGAATTTATTCTACTAAAGGAAAAATAAAGAAAAGGGTTCACAAAATTTTATTTATTTATTTTTCTTCTTGCAAGAATGCAAGATGGGTTGAAAGGAAATGGTATTTGTTTTATTTTTTTTATGCATGCAGGGAAATGCAAAGTGAGAAAAATTCAAATATGCATTATGCAAGTGGAAAACCAAGTATGTAGGAATGCAATTTTTGTAGGGGAAGCACTCATGCATGCAAAGTGGAAATTCAAATATGCAATTGTTGGAAAAAAATATGAGATAACTGTCGGTTATCCTGACAGCCAGGGCATCGTCATTTTAAGTCAGACAAGCAAGACTTTCCCCCGTCATGCTTAGTTTGATCATGAGTTATGTCATCATGGAACATGACCTGTAATGTTAATGCCAATATACAACCATAATATTTGCAATGTTTATGATAAATGAAAGCATCTACAACCATCCTAAAGAACAAGTAACAACAGAAGATAATAAGCTGGTTGTTGATGGCAAACATGGTTATGGTACTAACGTTGGTCGACTGTCGATGTGTGTCATATGAGCATGTACTCTGTGGATTATCAAGGAAGAAGCTTTCATGCTCATTCATAGGGTCTTTTCCCTCAAATTCTAGAGTTGATGCCTTAAGAGATTCCTTGGCCGAAAGATTTTCTAAAATTTTTGGATCATTATCAAAAACGGTGTATATAGGGCCGGAGGGAAGAGGCTCAAATGGTGAAGAGGATCGTTTGGGTTCATAAGGGTGAAGAGTGTCTTCTAACTCATCCTCCTCATCAGTGGAAAACTCCGCATCCTCATACAAGGTAGGCTCGAGCGATCAGATTGGTGATATGAACTTCACTTGCTCGAGCGGTTCATGATTGAGATGAGGTTTCACCAAAGGATTTTCAGTGGTGGTGGTGGTGAAAGCGGTTTTCCCATGATTCTCCATCATATACTCCTTGAAAGATGGTTCCTTTACCCAGGTGTAATCCGAGGTATTCCCATAATGTTCAAAAATGATTTCCTCAAACATCAGGTATTCTAAAGGTTCGTCTCCTCATGCTCAACTTGGGTTCCTCTACAATTCGTTCTAATAGCTCTTTTCCTTCTGCTAAGGTCTTATGAGAAAAAGATCCGCCAGCAGTCGTGTTGAGATAAAGTGCGGTTTTTTTGTCTAAACCCGAATAAAAATGTTGCAATAAAACTGGTTCGGGGAGCAAAAGTTTTGGGCCGGAATCGGTCAATGAACAAAACCGAACCCAAGCCGTACTAAGTGTTCCTTCTCTTCTTGCCAAAAGTTAATTATTTCCGCCTGTAGAGAAGTGATATGAGATACGGGGAAGAATGCTAGACAAAATTTGTCTTGCAGTTCTTTCCAATCTCCGTTCACTCGCTTGGCGGTGTAAGTGTACCATTGTTTTGCCTTCCCATTGCGGGAGAAGGAAAACAACTTCCACTTCAAGGTTTCTTGTGTCATGCAATGGATCATGCGGCATGAACACAAATGCTCAAACTCTTGCAAGTGTTGGTAAGGATTTTCATCTTTAAATCCAGAGAAGGATAGACCTTTGATTAATGAAATAAAATTGGGGCAGAGCCCAAAGCTGGATGAAAGAATTGTGGGATGATGATAGCGGCTCTAAGAGCTCGCCCCGTGGAGTACAAAATGATTGAAGTGTAGGTTGTGACTCCATGAAATATTTTTGTATATTTTCAAATAAAGAAAGTAAAATAAATGCAGAAAAGGAAGATAGATTATGAGGGCAAACATGAGTTGCAACGGAGATAGAAACCGCTCCCCGGCAACAGCGCCAGAAATGCTTGTTGGTATTTCTTACGATCATAGATAAATCTGCAAGCACACGGAACATCGTTGTAGCGCTTCACCCGGGAGTATTCTAAGGTATCGTATTTATTTTCCCTAAGGAACGAAGGTATTCTACTGTAAGGTTAGTTTTACACAAAGACAACAAGAATTATAGTAAACTAGGATCGAGAGGGTGACTATTGATCAAGTTATCCCTAAGGATAGGTGAATTTGGGTTCTACTTACTTACTTTGGGCATAAGTTTAGGTTTGATCTGCCAAACCACTCCGGCCTATAGCTCTACTATATACCCGAACGTGGAGGATTATAAAGGATGAACAGGGCTGTCACCACCTGCCACCTGCCTCTACAAACCCTAGGACACGTAGCAAACATAGGTACTGTCTCGCCGGGGAACATTGCGTGGCGGCCGAGGCTCCTCACGGGGACCAGCCTGTTCCTGGCGACGTCCAGCTCCAACAACTCAATGCCGGCCACCGTGAACAGCTCTGACTGTACGTAGGCTCCCAAGCCACCGCAGTACTTGATGTTTCTCCAGTACCGCATGAATAGGAAACAACAACTAGTAATGTTTAAGTTTTATAAACTATTTTTTTCCAAACTCTAGCACATAATGAGGAAAATATTCAGTGTAAACCACACATTCGATGAAATTGTGAACCTCTAAAAATATTTCTCCAATAAAGGGAAATTTAAAATGACAGACAGTACAAGTAGATTAGTCTGGGCCGACTTTACGTTTTCCTCTGAGCCATCGACATTCGGGCTGGTTCCTGCGTTTTACTTTTAAATACCTGGAGTGCTAAGGCCCGCAGAAATTCGGCCGCGCTCTCCTGAATCCCCTGTTTCCGCCGCCGCCACCAACGTTCTCCTCTCCTCCCCCGGCTCCTCATCGTCCTCTCCCATTCCCATCCCGAAACAGGCCACAGGTGCTCCCTGCCTGTATCATCTCCCAGAGGCTCCATGATGACGAGGGCACGCTCGCTGCGCCAGAGCATCGCGGATCCCCCTATGGGATCCAATGGCCACGGATCTGAAGGAACGCGGCCGCGAGCGGGGCGCCGCCGCCGCCCTGAAGAATCTTCCGAGCTCTTGGCGGCGAGGAAGAGGAAGAAGAAGAAGAAGAAAGAAGCGCATGTCCACCATCCGCAGGACTGGAGGGACTGGGCCAACGACCTGCTCCCCGATCTCATCGACGAGATCTCCGGCCGGCTGCTCTCCATCGACGTGGCCGAGTACCGCCGCTTCCACGCCGTGTGCCGGCGCTGGCGCGGCCTCACCGCCGACCCGCGCGCCACGCCGCTTCCGCCCGCGCAACTGGGCGGTGCTCACCATCACCCCCCCGCCGCGCCCGGTGGGGGTCCACCCGCCGCCGCCTCCCCCGGCCCCGCCGCCTCCTCAACCTCGCCACGGCGGCCTCCCTCGGCGCCGACGTCCCGGCTCTCGCCTCCCATTGTCACATGTGCGCCGCCGACGGCCTCCTCGTCCTCCTCGACAGGGACACAACCGTCATCCGCGTCGTCGACCCTCTCAGCAACGCCGTCACCGTCCCCGCCCTCTCCAGCGTCGTCGACGCCTCCAGCTCCTCGAGCACGAGGGCGGACAGCGTCGCCAAGGTGTTCCGGAAGCCCTGGGTCATCAACCTCCGCGTGATCAACGGCGCTGGCTTCGACGACTCCACATCGCCGCCCACGCTCGTGCTCTGCCTGAGGGGCATGGTTTCCAACATCATCGTCGCCAAGCCCGGTGACGCGCACTGGACGCTGGTGGCCCCGGGCGAGGCTTCCTACCCCGAGTACGACGCGGCCGGCAAGCTCCTCTTCTACTCCTTGCTGTCATGGCGTGGACGCTGCTACCTCACCTCGCCGGAGGGGTCGGTCTACGTGCTGGAGCTGCAGCCGCTGCCTCGGCTAGTGGGAATCATCGACCAGCGCTCCTTGTGTGCGCCAGATAGGCATTACCTGGGCCTCGTTTTCTCCTTCCTCGTCCCCGACGGCAACGGCAACGGCGGCGGGAGGATGCTGATGGTGCGGTACTGGAAAAACATCAAGTTTTTCGGCGGCATAGAATCCTACAGAGAGTCAGAGCTCTTCACGGTGGCCGGCGTCACCGGCCGGATAGAGGTGTTGGAGCTGGACCTCGCCGGGAGGCGGCTTATCCCCGTGAGTAGCCTCGGCCGCCAGCGCGGTGTTCGCCGGCGAGACGCACTGCGTGCTCGTCTCCACCGAGACGTTCCCTCTCTTGCAGCTGGACACCGTTTACCTGGGCTACCGGAACCAGCGCAATGTGAAGTTCAGCGCCTACGATCTGAACAGCAGGGGGACTGAGCCGCCGCACCAGTTCTGCGTCGACGAATTTCAGAGGGTTCTTCCCTGTGCGAGGCCCTGCAACCTTGACCAGTACCTCGCCTGCTATGTCGACCGCGCGCACGCCTTGAGCAGTAATTGTATCGGTCACGCAAGTCATGAGAATGACCCATACTGAAGGTTTGAAGGATGGCAAGTGTAAACTGAAGGTTTCAAGTGTTGCAAAAAGCATGTGCTTTAAGTAACTTAGATTGGTCACTATCTAATTCACATTGTTAGGTTCCGCTGCCATTTTGGTATATTTGTGAGAGTTCCAATGGAATGAAGTTTTTCTTTAAGTAACTTGGTATATTTTGTGAGTTCCAGTGAAATGAAGTGGTTCTACCTGTATGGAGTGATGTGGAATTGATGGCGTCGGTGTACAGTATTATGTTCATTCAATTCTTGTGGTATGATCAACTCTCTATGTCGAGTCCCTTCTTTTGGTGTATTTGGAGTAAGCTTGTTTCTGTTGCACATGGGATGCAATATTTTCCTACCCTTTCTCAAGGAAGAATATATGGCTGGCATGGCTTGGTTTTCAGTATCCATGACTTGTCTAGTGAGCAATGTGTCATTAATTTGACTTTAGGTACCTTCCTCAATTTAGCAGTGCATCATTATGTGCTGGAGTTTGGAAAAATGGTTTAAAACTTGAAACATTGGTTGTTGTTTCCTATTCATGATCTTGAAGCCTGATAGCACTATGAGTGGAATCAAATTTAACCTGAAGATGAAACATGTGTCTGAGGGTAACTATTTCGGGCTCATCAGAACAAATAGAAGCCTGTCTGGAAGCTTGGATCGATGCTAAGGTATAAAGCAGGAAAAATACAATATATTTTTTTGCGGGTAAATATAAATTGTTCTAGCATCGGTAGCTTACGCTACCAGCGGAGTCGGAGTAGAGAAATATTGAGAGAAGCAAAGCAGACAGCACAAAGCCTGAACACAGATGCAGTTTTAACTGACCTCGCAAAAAAAAAGAATTCAGAGTTCTAGGAAAAGAAAAACAAAACTGCTAGAAATCGGAGCTTAGTGAAGACCTGCTTATACTGTCACACACAAGCCAAAATTGTTCAACTGAATTAAGAAACATCACTTGTATCACGTATTCTTCAAAGGCCATAATCTGGTAACAATAAAGAAAATAAATATTCCTATTTCGTTCCTTTGAATCTGACGCTACACCAGGAGTGTCTAAGCACTAAACAGAACATGAAAATGATATAATAATCCAACAAACTTGTGATCTCTCTTTTATCAGTTCACGTTCTCAGGCAAAAGGTTCATCAGATCACCTTTTTTCCTACGAACGTATAAGGAACAAGGAACAATACAATCAGTTGATGGCATCTTCCACATTATCAAATACCATTCCATTATTTGGTCTACTAGGTCATCTCTATCTGTTACTTGTCCAAGAATCGCCTCCAGTCTGCCCAACGCCTAATTCATCTTCATTTGATATAGCAAGGTCATACTGCACCTCATCAGAGGATAGATTAGCGTCCATAACCTAAATCAGTGATAAAAAGATATGATTTTAAAATGCACTCAATCTCAAGTCCACACAAATACAAGCTTGTCTGTAGTATTAACAACATCATTGGAAGATCAAATAGAAAAAGAAAAAAGAAACAAAGGTGCAAACACGCCTATGTAGTTGGCTTTCCGCATGTATAAAAAGATTGGAACAGAAACAATTTCATCTTTTTAAATCTCGTCAGGCAAGCACAAGAAACATCCAACACAATGCAGAAACGTAAAAAGGCTCATGAACGAGCACCAAGTACCAGGAACAACCGAAGTCGACTTCCACCAGTGTACATGTGGAACCGGTAAAGATAATCTCTTGATCCAGCTCAGCCGAGCGGCACAGCGTTGGGCATGGCATCATCACTGCATCGTACCTGATCTTGAATCCATTAAAGATCACCAACAACTGTTCCATCTGGCCTCACACCGTCACCAGTGGAGGATAAAAACCGTCAACCGCGCTAGCAAAAACAGAAGAATAAAAGATTTTATCAAGCTCTACTGTCTATCAACAATATCCGATGTCAAAACAGCTGAGTAGCACCTCGAACTGTAAACCCTTTTGGTCCATATCCAGATTTCGCTGTGCTGGGCTACCTGGGACAGATTGTCTCACACACCAAATCACCCCTCCCAAAAAAAAAAAGGTAGCAGCAGTGAGTCTACCTTGTAGCTGGAAGCGCGGCCTTGGTTCCACACTCCATCCTTCAGGGGGTACCGTGACCTTTCTTGATAAGATAAACGCCTGCTAAACAGAAAGTCATATGCAATCAAACTGAATTAAGTGAAAATGACACCATGGTGATACAAGCTAGGTAGTAAGCTGATGTGAGGGTAAAACCATGGGCTGATTCAAAACATAAGTGAAGAGGGTTATCAGAATGCAGTAGTACTATCTGAACATCATGTAGACAATGATTCCCTTATGTCGAACCAAATTGTTAAAATCTAGGAGCTCAAAAAAGCACAATTATAAATAGCAAAAGCACACGCCAGTACACGGCTGGAAAGAATGCATGAGAGAGATAGCTACCATCTTTGTTGATTACACCGGTCGCATGACCATTGTATTCATCCTGCATCCCACGCCATCCTTTCGGCATTCTGTTCGTTACATTGAAGCACACCTTCTCATGACAAACATTTCTTTTGTTCACAAACACAGAATCAAAATTTTGCCCGCGTTAGCAACTTAGCATTGAAAGAGAATAAATCAGACAAGTTTATCATTGTCCTCATCATGACTTGGTCCTGCAGGCTGCAGTGTCTGCTGCACAAGTTCTGCCATTCTCATTTCTCCTCACACAGTGACATCACTCAGCTCTGAAAGGAACCAGCACAGTTGTGATCTTCATCGTCCGAACTGGCACTCATTACCAGTTTCCCATCACTGATTGCTAGCAACATCAGGAAGTACTTGAAGCACCACCCATCCATTTCAGGACCAATGTTTAGCAGTAGCAGTACACACAATACCATCTCAAAAGGCAGGTACGGGCAGATATGCGGCACAGACGCATGCTGTTGCTGCAATTCTCTTTACTAGTACTGTATTCAAAAGTACATAAACCATCTTATGTCCATTGTTATCTGTGGTCCTATTTCTGGATAACAGTATTACATTTCCTCGCTACTAACAAAGATAAATCTAACTCCCGTTTTCATCCCCCCCCCCCCCAAAAACAAAAGGTTCCGCACTTACTTGCCTATAGCTACTGAGTAATATGTAGAGATCGGGAAGTTGGCAACTATATCAAGTGTTTACGGAAGCAACTACCGTGGTTAACATTAACTATGACAATATAAACAGAGCATTTACCATATTCACATACTTTACAGATTTGGGCTCAAAATAAAGGAAGCAACTACCATGGTTAACATTAAGTATAAGTATATAAACACACATAATTACATGATCAAGTACTGTGTTGAAGTTCCACAGGACCACAGCTAAAAAGAAAGGCACTACTTTCTCCGGTTTCCAAGGAGAAATTGCAATGTACCATTCCAACCTCACTTTCAGATACATATGTTTCTCTGAAAGTGGGCTTACAAAATTTTGCAAGGGAATCGGTGCATTGATGGCATGCAGAGGCGATAAATCTTGCAGAAGCAAGACCCTAATTAAGCTAACAAAAGGCCGCCCCACCTTCATGAGTTCCCAAACAGTGAAGAAAACATTGCAGGAGCAAGATCCTGATTAAGCTAACAAAAAGCCATCCTATCTCCACGAGTTCCCTGCAGGAGGGAAAGTGCATGCAACGTGAGGGAGTCCCCTTAGGTTCAACCCGCCACAGCACGATTACGTGTTGATCGCCTAACAGGAGGTCGCTTCCCCGCATCTTCAAACTTACTGTTTTGAAACTCATCACCTCTAGCATTTTCAAGCAGAGGGGGAGACTTACAGGGAATAGCAGCTTGTCCTTTTTCCTCAACAGAAGATGCAAACTGTTGATGCTTGCCAATAGCTCGCCCTCTGGGCTGCCTCTTCTTTTCCAGCTTCTTGACAATGTGAGTTTCCTCCAGCATAGTATTATTATTCTGAAGAGCTTTATTTCTCAATGATCTGGTAACAGGAGCATTGTTTCTATGCACATCCGACTCTGAAACTGCAGGCACCATCCTATCCTGGTGCACAGTTTCAGTCTTCCTATTCCTCTTGTTCTCGATGACAATGGGCAACGCCACTGCAACATTTACTGAGCAGGACCTTGTGACTCTGCTAGATATTGCTAGCTTAGCTGATTTCTGCACATCAACCTTGCAATATTCTCTCTTCCTCTGACTTCTCTTACTCTCAATAACAACAGGTGATTCTGAAGTGGCAAAATCTTGAACTTCAGCAGCCTTCTTGTCTACACTGATCATTTCATCTTCACAATCTCCTGCCTTTCTCCCTCTTTTCTTCTCAACAACGGAACACAACTTAACATCATCTGCTGACAAGCTTGAACTCCGTGTGCTTCTATGAGAAATTCCAGCATGAGTATTGGCAGCGACATTCTCAGCACTTAGTGGGGCCCTTTGCTTCCACTTAGTATCAACAGCTTTTCGTACCACCTCCTCTTTGTCCCCAGCCTCAACAAGAAGAATATCCCGGCTTTCAACTCCACTGTCAGCATGCAAATTACTCACTTTCTTCTTGGATCGTGTCTCTCGGGCATCTCCATCCACCTCTCCAGTAACACCTTCAGCAGAAGAACTACTCCTGCCATGTTCTTCACTGCACTTATACCGACGTCCCCTTCCACTTACTGCTGTAGCAGGTAGTGTCTCCCTGGCCTTGTGCTTCCCTGCAGTCCTCCGCTCCAGCTTTGTATGACCCACTTCTCCTATCACCTCACCTTCTTCCTCAGCTGGATCATTCTGACTTTGAATTCTAGTGTCAGCAGCTGTGCACGAGGTTGACTTCCTTGTGCTTCTACGAGAAACTCCAGCCTGAGCACTGGCAGAAGCAATAGTTGCTCCTATCATCGCCGTTTCTTCCTCCAGAATATTATTGTGTCTTCCAATCCCACTACTGCCCACACGCAAATTCACCGCATTTGTCCTGGACCGTGTCACTCGGGCATCTGGACACACCACTCCAGCGGCATTTCCATTAGAAGCACCACGTTTCCGCGCATCAGTTTCAACGCACTCCCACGGACGGCCCCTTCTATTTACTTGAGCAGCAACAGGTGTCTCCCCAGCCTCCTCCTTTTCCTTGAAAATGAAGGTCACCTTCTTGGTTGCTCTGGAACTGCTGTTGCTCCGACCATCACGAGACCGCTTCATGCATCCTTTAACCACCACCACCTCAACCACCTTCTCCGCAGAAGCAACAGCAGCAGGCGCCTGAAAAATAATCAACCAAACACAAAGGCAGCAGGAGGATCAGTACAAAGGGAATTGCTCAATTTGTTGCTGTTGCGAACAGTGTCTGTAACCCCATTTAAGTAAGGTTCATCTTCAGGGTGGTATGCATCAGGAACATAGAAAGTAAAATTAACGAAGTGGCCAATGTCTTTGTCAAGACTATGCATTGCAATGGTTTAGCATTTCCAGATTGTTTTTTTATCTAACAATCGGAATTGCAGAGCACATGCTGATAAAAACGAAAGGATTGTGCATACAAATAGCGACTCAAATCAGTACGGTTTGTGACTTTATCTAAGCAATGAGTGATACTTGGTAGAAAATGGTCTGCACTCTTGTTGATTCACCAGACAGGGAAATCTGAAATTTCCCTGATTCCCTGCATTGGGCAGTCTACCGTTCGGCGCTGACCATTTCATTAGGACTTCCTTTTTTTTATCAGATGTCATTAGGACTTCAGGACACAGTCCAGAGCGCAAACAATAAGCGACACCTCAACAAGGATTCTTTCTACAAACTATATCCAAGCTCGCGCACAAGAACGTGTGAGCACGCGCAGCTGACGGAACCCCAGGATAACAGCCTGGTGGAACCTTTCCGTAAGCACCTGGTGGCAGAGCGGCTTCCTACCAGCGGCGGAGACAAGTGAGGCGTTTCTATGGGGAAGTGCAGGCGTGTGTGTCCGTACCGAAAGCGTGTCGGCGAGGCTGGCGGCGAGATTTGCCGTGGAGCCGCGTGTGGAGAGGCCGTGCTCCCGGCAGAGCGCATTCAGCTCCCGCCGTGTCATCCCCGTGAAATCCATATCCGGCGTCGCATTGCACCCGCCGCTTACTTGAGCAGCAACAAGTGCTTCCCCAGCCTCCTCATTTTCCTTGAAAATGAAGGTCACCTTCTTGGCTGCTCTGGAGCTGCCGTCACTCCGACCATCGCTCTTCCGCTTCAAGCATCCTTTACCCGGCACTACCTCAACCACCTTATCTGCAGCGTCAGCAGCCATCGCCTGCAAAAATCAAGTAACCAAACACAAAAGGTAGCAGGAGGATCAGTAAAAAAGGAATCGCTCAATTTGTTGCTGTTGCTAATGATATCTGTACCCCATCTAGGTAAAGTTCGTCTTCAAGGTTGCATAAACACAGAAATAAAATTGACAAAGTGGCCCATTTAGTTGTCGCATCAGGCACAACTGCGCATTGCAACGGTTTAGCGATTTCTTATTGTTGTTGATCCTAACAACCGGAATTGCAGAGCACGTGCTGATAAAGAGGAAAGGACTGTGCATACAAATGGTGACTCAAATACAGAACAAAGGCTCATGACTTCATGTAAGCAAAAGTAATACTACTTGTAGAAAATGGTCTGGGTTTTGTAGATTCACCAGATAAGAAAATATGAAGTTTTCTGCTTTGGGCAGATGACTATTTGACTCTAACCATGTTAGGACTTCATGACACTCGTACTCCAAAGCCCAAACAATGAGCGACACCTGAACAGTCAACACAAGCATTTCTTTCTACAAACCATCTCAAACAGCACACATAAGATCTAGCGCGCGCCCACAGCGGACGGTCCGCCGGGAGAACAGCCCGGTGGAGCCTTTCCGCGAGCACCCTGAATACCATCGGCGTGACAAGCGAGGATTTTTTTTTTAACGGGGGATGTGCGGGCGAGTGTGAGTGTGTGTCCGTACCGAGAGCGCGCCAGCGAGGCTGGCGGCGAGGTCGTCCTTGGAGCCGCGCGCGGAGAGGCGATGTTCCCGGCAGAGCGCCTGCAGCTCCCGCCGCGTCATCCCCGCGAAATCCATTCCAGGCGCCGCACCCGCCGGAGAGAGAGACGGCCGGCTACGCCCCAATTCCCGGTCCCGGGATGCTCGCCGGAGGCGACGTCGCCGACGAGGCGGGGTGGCGTGGGTGGGAGGCTCGCGCAGTCGCGCTGCTCGATCGATGTGTGGGAGGGCCGGGCCGCTGCGGAATTGATGCCCAGGCGTCGTGGTTGGGCCGGGCGTGCCGCGGCGCCTCGGGAGTGGTGCCGGTGGGACCGCGAGACCGCGGTCGAGTGGCTGACCGGTGGAACCAGTCAGGCGGTCGTGGTGGGGCCATTTTGCAGTCAGGCGGAGGCTTCCTGAAGGAGGGGGTTTGAATTTTGAAATCCCCATTTGAATTTCGAAATCGCGGCCTTGAGCCGCCACAGGCAACCTGGGCGCGCGAGAGTAAACTGTGGATAGGGCCGTTAGCTATGTCACTGTCATTGTCATTCTACATGCTCGCTCCGTTTCTAATTATACTGGTAAAAATGCACGTGCGCCACGCACGTGTTCAAAAATTGAATCATCTGGCAGGGTCATGAGAGTTATGAGCAACTTTACTACACATTCATTTATTAATTTTAAAAATCAATTAATTTGAAAAAAAATCATGCAAAACAAAAATAATTGCACCTTACTCAATCTACCACATGGATGATAAGACATCAAACTAAAATCACATTTATTTTGTGTCATCTATGGCTCTATAGTCGTACTTGAGTCTTTGGGGACCCGATTCAACAAATGTTTCTCCAATTGTATGATGATTTATCTATAAAGACTAAGAATTGCATTAGACATTCATTATAAAAGAATAGGAAATTCACGAACACTAACGTGATATTGTTAAGCATCATCCATTTAATCTTTTCTTTTTTTAGGACATTCCAAAGTAATTAGAAATTCATAACACAATTCATTTTATTTCTTAAACCATCGAGAATTATCTTTCGTATTATGTGAATATTATTTAGAAATCGGTGGATCCGTAACACTATATTTAGCCTGAACCTAACACTCACCGTGCATAGAAGATGCCAAAATATGGTCTCAACGATAAGTAATGTGTAAAGGTGGTAGCAAAAAAATTACACATGACTTTCATTGCTTCACAAGAAAACAAAAGTGTAATTACCCAGTCTTCACTTTTTTTTTTGTCCTCTTAATGGGATGGAGCTAAATTTTTAGCAGGATAGTGTCTGACTCGATGCATGAACCACACAACTGTTGTTTGGAAACTTTAACTATATCAACCGTCTCCATTGTTGTAAATATAATTGATTCACCACCATTCTCTCACCATCAGAGCATGCTCGAGGAATACATCAACCATTGATGTAAAAGCGACAATAAAGAATAAACATTTAATACATTTTTAACAGTAGTGCTGCTACAAACAGTTTTAGGATCCTATTTCCACATTAAACTAAAAACTAAAAATTAACAGGGCAACAAAAAACCAGTTTCTGTCCTCGATCTCCTAGAAAGCTCCATCCTTGTCTCCTTGATCTCCATGTACATGAAAAAGTAAGAGAGGAGGTCGTCCCTTGCAACAACATACCAAGCACTTCACTTCGGCCAACAATTCCAGACGGCTCAACGGCGGAGGGAGCATGTCGCTCTTACCCATCACTTGATGTTACAACAATAAGAACAACCATATGTGACCATCCTTTAATATACTAACCCATCCCATGATGCAGAAATGACTGTTTACTTGGTTTGGTGCAGGGTTCACCTGTCCATAGAAATAGTAATAAATCAGGTGAAAACACATAAAAAGATAATAGAAAAAAATTTGTAAGACGAGGTTTCGACCTCGCCATCTGACTGATGAAAACCAAAAAAACATTACCTAAATAAAACTACAATATATAAGACAATCTAGCTATATGAGCCTAGGAAAAACAGGGCGTGGAAACCATATACTATTTTATTTTTTAAATACAATCAATCTGCGGACCTTTTTACTTCAAAAATCATGGACATTGATTTATTTATCAGTATATCACTGATCCTGTAAGCAATCCTTGACCAAGTGCCGAACAACAATAGCTTGAAAACTGAAGCCAAGTAATGAACAATGCCCTCTGATGAAATCTACTCCAAACGTTGTACTAATAGTTTGTTCATTTTTTGAATTTCAAAATAGAATCAGGTCAACAGAGTTGTGGAAAAATTCAGAAGTACTAACCAAAGCATGCATGGTGTTCCATCAAAAGCTTGATAAGCAACCCCTGTCGCATCTTTCACATCTAGTTGCAGTGAGAATTCAATGTCAGCGGAATCTACAACAAAAGAATGGTGGGCAAAGAATGGTTCATATATGCCTTTTCTAGCATGACTCAACAACAAAAGAGCTCCAGACATGCTCATCTTACCTCACCTTTTCCCTAAACTCTACTCGCATTTGGGCTACTCCTCAGATAGACCCCAGGTATTAGAACACCACTTGGATGCCAGGCACCACAGCACGCCAGGCTTTTCTTCTGCACGGCAAACATTTTGAAATAGTGAGGTTACATCAAATCACATAATTAACAGTGCTTGGTGACTGAAGTCATGATAACCGGGGAATTTCATGGGTGAACAGAAATTACGATAGATCTCTGTAATCGTCAAAGATGCCATGCTACTCCGCTACAGAATCTGAAAGATTGTTCTTCCCATCCTCCTCTATCTCAGTTGAATTTGCCGAGGGTGAGGCACGAACAGAGGCCTAGCACGTCACTGACACGCACAACACGAACGGATCCATCGATGATGATTTCTCATTCGATCGAGAGGCTGGTCACCGCTAGCTATGACGATCTGCACATCTTCCTCAGGTTACAAAGGTGACTGCAATTAAATAACAGGATGGAGACAATGCAAGTATCTAATTTTAATGTGCAATTTAATTGCAAGGAATATTTTAGGTATTGGTTTCCAAACCATAACAGGGTTACTATAAATCCAATAAATAAATGGATGACATTTTTGTTTCTTGTAAATTCAAGAACTTGATATATAGTACTATGGATATAGAAGTTCTAAAATCAATATGGAAGCACCACCATAAAGGTAATTTAGAATGGTATACTTCTACAATGACACAAACAAGATTGATTATTCATGTCTACAGTAATGTGAATGAGAAGATGAAAACATACTGCACTGAAAAAGCTCTACCTCTATAAACTCACATGAATATTCATTCAGCATTCATTCATGTGCAGAGTAAACTAATCCAGCATGATAGAAGCGTCTTTCCATCCAAAACTATAGTGAACGTTCAGGTGAAGTCTAAAGCCTTCGAGTGCCAGTATGTATATCCAACCTGACATGCAAAATAAAAATTAGATACCACGGTCCCTGAATCTGATACTGCTATTTAGCATTGCATCAAAATTGTGCTGTGCGTGTACAGTTCAGCAGCTATAAACCATGCATATAACAGTTCAAGAACCATTTATCTGTGTCATAAATAAAAACATGTACTGAGAAAGATCGTGCTTGATGCCTATGTACCACAGTCGTCGACAGTAAAACTACGACACATGATGTACAAAGGAGAAGGTCACAACAATGAACCGCATAGAAATGCACCGCTAAACGGATGAACCGAAGGCCCCTGGACAACACATCTGAAAATTGATACGAAAATCACAAGAAAATGCACTCGCTGCCTCGGAGCACAGGACATCAATTAGTTGCAAAATCCAGTGCCATGCCAATTTGGAACCTTGATTTGTGGCCTCATAAAAAATGCAAAAAAATGAAAAGGACTCCACTGTCTTATCCTAGGCAAGAAAATGAATCAGCTGAGTTGGGACTATTCAGAACGAGCCAATTTCAGAAGTAATTTGCTGGAGTTTTATCGCAAACAGTTCCATTGTCATGTACAGGAGCATACAACACCTCCACCTTGTTGATCGAGACTCTGAACGATTCGTAATCCAGCAGCATACGAACGGAGGAAGTCGAGGAGGGAAAAGGAAGGAGAGGGTTACCTCAGCAGGGGTCGTCCCTTGCTTCAACTCTGTCGATTGATGAGGACATTGGATCATGGCTGCGAACCAAGGATCCGTCGCTGATGTCACGGATCTCGGTGGTGGAGGCGGATCTGGCATTGAAGCTGTTGAAGACGACGACAGTGGCAGAATCGGCATTGGGGTCGTTGCGGCGGCGGTGCGCCCTGGAGTATCTGCGCGAGGACGCCGAAACGTGCCACCCTTCGCGGGTCGTGGCGGCGTGGATCGAGAGGGCTTAGATCTACCTCTGGAACAACCCACCTCCACCGCCGGCGTCCTGAGATCCTCGGTGGCGAGGATGGGGGGCTCGTTCGCCAGGGAGCTCGATCGCTGGGGATGAATTCCTTGCTCCTTCTCGCCCCTGCATTGCCTCCCCCAAAGCTCCGCATGAGCAATCTTTTCATGGAAACAAATTGACGGGGCACAGGGTGAGGTGCGAAGCCTCTGGGTCCTTGACCATGGCGGCTGCTTTGGCCTGGGATGAAGGCGGCAACGATTGCGGCAGCTGCTCTGGCGACAAAGGCTGCAGAAATCAAATACGAATTAATCGAAGATTGGTTAGGGACGATGGTGGCCAATAGCAATGGACGAATCGAGATCATGTTGTGGACAGGGCTCACCTGCTAATCTCCCATGGCGGCGACCGCGATCTTGCGGAGGAAGTCACCGTAGTTCGAGCCTTTCTTCCCAGATCGCCGGGCGCGTCGACGACGACGGCACTCGCCGTCCCTGCACCAACGCCGATTAGAATCAGGGAACAATACTCCCGTTCCTTTGATCGTCACCTGCCACAATCAGGAAGAGAACTTTCCAAAGAATGTATTGATCTGGGATGGAATTTTGGAAACCAATAAAAAGAAAGCATTTCTCAATTCGGTTTGTAAGGAAAGCATTGATTTTTGAACGTAATGAAAGGAGGTGGGAGGTGGGGGTGCGGGTGGAGGTACGGTGGGTGTAAAAAAAATTACAATCATCATACAAAAATGAACTAATTTAGACATTTGTCCACCTCCACTGTCCACCCTTCCGCGGGCCCGGGCCCAGCATGGCAGGATCCGATGGTAGATATTAAGGGTGACCTTTTAGATCAAGGGTTAATTTTCACTTGGGTACAATTTAGCAGGTGAAAACTGTATTTTTCTAAACTGGTTCTTTAAGGGTTTAGATGACACCGTTGACTTTTTCGTTACTTTGACCATTCGTCTTATTCATAAATATTATGTAAATAGCTAAATATATAAGTTAATTTTAAAGTGCTTTTGATGATAGATCTGACAATATAGATTTTACGTTAAGCAACTAATTATTTTCACATATATTGTTAGTCAAAGTTCAAAAAAAAAATCAACAGCGCTATATAATTAAAAACGGAAGGAGTAGATGTTGAACGATAAAATGTCAGCTAATAAGTGTGTCTTCAACACATGAGTATGTCACGATGATGTTTTGAGATCCTTACTTGCACCTGGGCAAAATCGATGTTGTGCTATTGTTGAGGGCGATAAAGTACTCTCCATATCGACATGCAGCTTGTTCGCAGCCAGCTGCGATTCAATAGTTACAGTGCTTCAGTTATTTCTTCAGCATCCGCTACAGTATTCACAGTTATTTCTTCAACACTCTCTACAGTGAATCAACCTGCCGAACAGAACCATGATGTAACACGCGTTTAATTTCACACGCCGTGGCCAGTCCCTAGCCTACCAAAAATTTAGATATGAGCTAAGTCGAATTAATGACAAAGCAGAGTGGCTTCACGATTTATATTGTCTGATTTTTTTTTTTTTGAACTGTTTTCGATCAAATACTTCGTCCATACTGTTTTTTTCTTGTTGTTATGATGTGAACTATATGTTTTATGTCTTAATGACAAGATCGGATATAGTACTTCCTCCATTCTTTTTTAATATGACGTTGATTAGTAAATGTGTATAAAAAAGGAGGTAGTAGTGTATAGGCAAATGTGAATAATACACTTTTTTCCTTCAGAAATTATTATTCCCTTTAGATTAAGTTCTTGACTTGTTGACTGGGTTTATTAGTGTGATGTCGGGTCAGTTAAATGGACGTCCTTGACTTTACACTATATACCCTTATGTTTCAAATATGAATTTTTACTGAAGAATGCCCACATTGCATCAAATGTAGAAATAATGTGCCTCGTAAAAAAAGAGAGTAAAATGCACATCTGATCCTTAAACTTGTCCGGCCGTGTCACTTAGGTCCCTAAACTCCTAAATTACAGAATTAGCTCTCTAATCTTTGTTTTTGTGTCACTAAAGGTCCAATCGGGTATAAACCCGCTAAGAGCGCTGACGTGACAATTCTACGTGTAAGGATCGCCGCATGCTGCAGTATTGACGCCAGTTGATGGCGTGGTTCTTTGGCAGTTGGGCCCCTGGAGCTTTTGACAAAGTCGATTCTTTATTCAGCAGGCAGAAAAGAAATAAAAGAAAAAATAAATAAACTCATTATACCATACATCGTACACAGATCAAATGCTAGAAAAAAGTTTGCTTCCCTGTCACATGTTCGTGTGCCAACAGGAAATTAAACACATGGATGAACAATTGCTTCGGATCCACGGAACCATTTTCAGAAGGCTTCGTTTGGATGTAGTAGATATTGGAGGTCTTGGCATTGAATTGAGGTCAATGCCAATTCAGCCTAGGCATTGAGGGCGTGTTTGTTTACTGCCCTGGCAAGCACGTTGCCTCTCAGGCAGCAACACCAGCCGCAGGCGTCCGAAATCGAACGCCTGAGAATGCTGCCTGAGTCAGGCAGATTTCTCAAGGTAAGAAGCAAACAAGCCCTGAAATGAGCTCAATGCCAAAGCTATAGTATGGATGTAGATGGAATTGCAAGATAGAATTCAACTCAAAAACAAATACCAATTCATGTTTGGGTGGACATGAGGTGGAATTGGGATTTCAGGAGTTGAGGAAGAAGTGATTGGAGGAGGGATCTCGACCGTCGGAGTTGAGGAAGAAGAGGAGACTGCGGCATCATCCTTTGCTCCTGTTTTCTTGGTCAGCGAGAGCTGCATCTCGGCACGAGTCATCTCCGGCATCTCAGTCTTGGGCTTTTTGGTCGTCGGCGGCGGCAGCGCAGGTGCAGCGGCTTCTCTGTCGGCGGAGGCGACACCTCGATGGCGAGGAAGGTCCGGTGGTAGGAAGGGCACATGAGGCCGACAGCGGGGGAGGAGGCTGCGCTGTCATCAGGGCAGGGGCGGAGGGATTTGGCGAGGGACTTGAAGTGGCGGCGGAGCGTGTTGGGGGAGGGCAGCGAGGAGGAAGGGATCAGGAGGACGGCGACGTGCGAGGACTCGTCGGCGAGGAGGAAGAGAGGTTCGCTCGCCCCGGCGGCGTGTCGGAGAGGAGGAAGATGCGCTCGCTGTCGATGGGGCGCTGGAGTGTATCGTGGGGAGTCTAATGCTAGACGATACCGAGGTGTCGGGCTCGGCTTTGGGAGCGAACAGTTTTAGTGGGCTTCCAATGCCCCAGAATTCATGCGTCAATGCCAATGCCAATTCCGGTGGGCTTCCAAACAGCCGAATTGCTTAGGTCCAATGCCATGGCCCAATTCCGACATCCAAACGGGGTGTAAGAGATTACAACAGGAAAAAAAAATACAGGACGTGGGGATTTCGGATATGCCGTTCTCATTGAACCATTTTCATAAGAGATTACAACAGGGAAAAAAAAGTACAGGACGTGGGGATTTCGGATATACCGTTCTCATTGAACCATTTTCATAAGAGATTACAACAGGAAAAAACAGTACAGGACATGGCTTCCTCGGCCACGATCGCGCGGCACGACGCCTCGGCGAGGCGGTCGACCGCCTGCTGCACGGCATCGCGCCCACTGATGAGGAGGGCTGCCTAATCCCCATGTTCCTCATCAGTGGGCGCCACCAATTTACAATCGATCTACTAATTTACGTACATGAAGAACATGGGGATTAGGATTTGATGAACTCACCGTACAAGGGCTGCCTTTCTCCCTGCCGCCGCAATCGGGCCCCATCTTCCACCGTTGTGCGAGCCGAATTGGACGGCCTCCACCCCGTCTCTGGTCTCGCCGACCCGCCGCTCCGCGATCGTCGCCGATCGCCGTCACCAGATAGTCGTCCGCCTCGCTGACCTGTCACCTTGTTCCCTCGTCGCCCACTTGCGAGCTTGCCCGGAGGAGCTCCACGAGGTTGTCAGCGTCCTTTCTCCCGTCATAGCACTCGCCTCTCCCTTCCCCTTCGTCATCGACGCTGCAGCCATCAACGCCAAAGCTCATGATGAACATGAGCTCATTGTCCTCACCGCTCTTCCCATGACTATGGCGATGATAGAAGAGAACTGAGTCAAGATCCAAACCATGGATAGGTGACGTGAAGCGCGGCGGCTGACATCTCAAGCCAGGCGGTGCCACCCCTCCCTCTACTTCCCTCGTGCGGTGGTGTCGGTTCCTCCACATCTCCAGCCCCCGTCCCCTCTCGATCGCGACGACCTCTGCGTCGTCGGCCACCGCCTCCTCGCCCGACACGTCATTGTGCTTAAAGGCGTGAAGATGTACCTAACGGCATGGTTATCGTCTTGTTCCCCAGGTCATAGCAGAGATGCTGCAGGCGAGTGACGAGCTTAATGAGCTGGCTCGCGAGCCAGCTCGAACTCGTAACGAGCCGAGCCAAGCCAGCATTCTAGCTCGTTAAGATAACGAGCCGAGCCGAGCCAGCTCGTTATCCTAACGAGCTGGACCGAGCCGAGCCGAGCCGAGCTGAGCTGGCTCGGTAGTCCAGCCCTAGACACAACCCAGTCGGTCAAGTTTAAGGACCTGCTGTGCACTTTACTCTAAAATATTTTTTAGAAATAATGTGAATTTTGTTTTTCTCCCCGCATGTTTCGGCGGCACTGCTCCTCGGCGAACAAGCCCCTCCCCGCCTTGGCCACACAAGTCCCTTCTAGGCCCCACTGGCCAGTGTTCGGAAAAGAGAGCCGTTGTCCCCACCCGAGTTCGCCGGGAGCCACTCCGGCGGCGGATTCCGCGACGATGTCACGTCGAGAGCTGCGGGCGCTCTGCAGGAGCCGCGGCCTCGCCGCCGACGGTTCCAACGCCGACCTCGCCGCCCGCCTCGCCTCCACGATCCTGGTACGCATTATCCCCTGCACCCGTGTAACCGACATGGGGGGGGAGGGGGGGGGGGGGGGGGGGGGGGGGGAGGCCCAGTTTTCCTGTTCCTCATGATTTTTTTTGGTCAGTGGGTTCGGTTACTTCGCTCCGCAGGGCGGCGGCGGCGGCGGCGCGGAGAAGGAGGTCGCGGCGGTGGCGAAGGGCGCGCAGAGGCGGTGTTTGAGGTCGAACCGCCCGGGCGATGGCGGAGGCGAGGAGCTTCGTGATGCCAATATTCAATCCGTGGTAAGGGGGCCTCTTACGCGATCATCAAGAAGTAAATCAGTTGCCACAATGGTGGTGGAGAAAGATTGCACTGTTCTTCGTGGAGAGAAGAAAACAGGAATTCCTCCGAGAAGATCGACGCGTAGTAGATACGGTGCGACAAATGCGGTTGATAAGGAGAACAGGGATCAGACTGAAAATGTTGGAAGGGGACCGCCAAGCGCTCGAGCAAGGAATTTTCAAGCAAGAACCCTATTTACAGTTACAGATCCTGCTGTGTCAGCTGCTGCTACACCGGCAAACAAATTGGTTGTGCCGAACAATGAAAGCCTACGTCGGTCAGCGCGCTTATCTTCAAAGCAAAATTTTGGTGATGTTAACAAGTCACACGCTGGTGTGAATAAGCATGCAAGTGAGGAAGTTGGTGAAAGGGGGTCGAAATTGAGAAAACGCGGAAGGCCTTTAGTGGAGATAGTATCTTCAGTCCATGGTTCCTTGAATAAGGTGGTTTCTGATGGGCAGGAGTCCTGGAAGCAGAAGAAAGCACAAACTCCAAACAAAAATGATGGCATAGGGGTTAATCATGGGAAGTCAGTAAGAACAGAGCAGCTTTCAAATCCAGCAATGTCCAAGAGAAAGGGTGCAAAGTGTAGTCGAACAGTTGTGCCAGATGACGTTTTATCTGTTGAGACAAGATTGGATGACAAAGTTATTAAGGAAACAAAACAGGACGGTGACACAGTTGCTCATGGATGTATTGAGGAGTTCAGTAGAACACTTCAAGAAGCAGATGAGTTTGGTGCCACAAGAGACGAAATCTTTCCAGCTCCACTTCTTGCAACATTGCCTGAAGAGAATTGCAGAGTGCAGATGTGCACGAGGAAATACCTGGGCCAGAATCGGGTGATGTGAACAGATCTGGTCGAAGTCCAGAAGCTTGCCAGTTAGGTACAGATGTTTCAGGCAAGTGCAAACAAGTTCAGGAACAATGTGGATTTAAAACTGATGATAACCACTTGTCTAAAGTAATTGCTGGGGAACTGGATCAGTCAAGTATTGCGGAACTAGTCCCCCATCATAATGCTGTCTCGGAGAATAAATCATTGATGGATGAAAGAAAGGTTAACTTGGATATAAATGTTGGAGGTAGTACTGGTTCATGTGAAGATTCAACAGGGTTGGGGTTTAGGGTTGGTGCTACACAAGAATCAAGATCACACACTGCTTTACTCGTTTATGAGGCACAAGCTCCTGTATATTATGATGACAGTGCAATTGTTAATGCCGAAATAGCAAAACAATCTGATGAAGGTACATTTTTATTGTTTTTTTCTCTTCACTATTGATGTTTAGACTGGGAATTCTAAAGCAGGTCCTATTTCAATGCTTGTTTGTGTTGCAGTAGCCGCTTCACAATCGTCCTACTGTGATGAAGCCACATTAAAAGTCGTGGAACCTGAATTTGCTGGGCAAAGCAATATTCATGGTGCAAGGACACATGGTAATTCATGCAACTTCCAGTTTGTTTCAGTTTATGTAATCTAGCTATCTGAATGAGGTATCCCTGTTAATTGTTAACTTATTACTCCCTCCATTCTAAAATATACGACGTTTAGGACAATAAATCTAATTCAACTTGAACTAAATTAGCTGTCCTAAATGTTAAATATTTAACAATAGAAGCAGTACCTTTTTAGATGCTTTTGTAAGGTAGTTTGTCTGTTGCAACTAGATATCATCAATCTTGTTCCGACAAAGCTATCAATGATAAATTATTAATTTTCTAACTTCAAAATTTGTCATCTAAGTATTTCACTGATTTGAATTTTGCAATTATTTGGTCATCATATTTGTTACAAGTGAACCTTGGTCCTTGCGAAATCCATGTTTTCAACCTATTGATTTTTCTCTACATGCAGAAGGTGTTGCTGAGGACGGGAGTATGCTTCTTACAATCAATCATATTGACACATGCTCATCAGATTTAAGGCATTCCTTGTTTAGCCAAAAGGCTCCTCCTATTGATGAAGACATAGAAAGCTTCATTACAAATGATGAGCTTGTTCCCGCTAGAGTCGACTGCAAAAAGAAGTTTGGTAATGGAATTGCTAGTCTTTATGTGGAATCGGATTGTAGCCTTGCTGAAAATGATATGAGGCTTGTTGCAGATAATCCTGATAATGAACTAGATATGGATCAGGTCCAGCAGGATGATGTACAAGAAGGTAAGGACCCATTATATTTATTAGACAGCGAGTGATTCATTTATACTAGTAAAGGTGTGTATTATTTGAGATGAATTCATGAATACGTGTCAGGTACCGTTGTGAAGATTTCACCAGGTTTGGCAACAACAGAGGGTACACATGAAAGTGATATACCTGAGGTAGCAATGTTGGACTTGCAGAAGAATGTGGGGTGCTCATCAAGTGCTAAACAGTCACCAGTCGGTCTGCATTCCATATTCTCACAGGAGAGCAAAGGAATATCTGTGGCACATGATGCTTCTGTAACGGTTCATGCTGAGAATGGCATTGAAGATTGCCATATTAAAAGTGGGGTGAAAAAGCTTCCTTTGTCAGAATATGTTTTGCACGACACTAATGTAGCTGGTTCTGTGGCTTCTGATAATGGCAATTATGCTGAGAATGGCAATTTTGTGTATCCATGCCAGCAAGATAATGAACAACTAGGTATACAGCATCATGCTCCTTTTATTCATCCACTGATTTATTTTTTTTCCTTCATAATTTATGCGCAGCCAATATGTTGTGACTATAATTATATACTATTATCTGAACAGTACCTACGCAAACTGGATGTTTAGGATTACCGAAGGCCAGCCATGAAGAAGAACAGAGTGCATCTAATCAATTAAGTTTGTCGATGGATGTAAATTGCATGATGTAAGTAAATTCTTTCTTGAAACCTCTAGAATTTATATGAATAATATATTGTGAAAAGGGCTGTCTGAATTTTCTAAGACAGAATTTATTGCAGCCAGACTAATTCTAACAAAGTGGCCTGTAAGGGTGGAAGTAGAACGCCATTGCATTCTGAAGACCTCAAGGCTTCGTGTGGAAAGGTGGATGCTACTAGATATGGTAATTTATTTATTGATTTTATAGTTCCTAAATCTCCTTAATTTTGTTTCCTCTTATTCGCTCAATTAGGGAGTGAAGTTTTTCTCCATGTATTAATTGTTTCACCATTATTTAGTGTGCTCCATGCATTAATTGTTTTACAATTTTCTTTGTTGCCCACTGCAGTAGAACATTCTTTTGGTACTAGTGATTTGGTATTGAGCAGTTCACTGTGTTGCTCATTTAAATGAAAATGGTGAGATATATTTATGTTCTAGTCTGCCTCAGTTCGAATCATTCTTGGGTGCACCGGTGTGTAGTTCCAGAGCTGAAGTGTTGCACTAGGGTCACAAGGACCAATGCAGTGAGGGCCATGCATGTCAGGTTGCTTCTGGACACGATACCAATGACGTGGTTGAATTTTGACAGTAGTTAAAGAGTCTGCAAAGTGTCCTGATTATAGTGTTTTATAGGATTGGATTAGTACGTCTGATGACTTGATTATCCTTATTTTGACACATATTCCTCTGTGTAGTATCTGACTCACTCTCTGATGGCAGGACTTAGTCAATCTGGTGGGCAGAAGAGTATAAGCGAAATAAGAGGTAGGCAGTTGATTATTAGAGATAATAAGGATGAATGCCATGAGATTGAAGCTGCACGGACCGAAGAATCAGAAAGTGAAGTGTTCCCGCTCCCAGGTGCAGAACTGTCAGCATTCCCAGATGAGCAGCGAACTGAATTGGGGGACAATAAAGTAGAGGAACACAACAGTAAATGTGACAAACACATGAGAAAATTCACGGATACTGAATTGAGGGAGTCCAGCAATTCATCCAAGTTGCCCAAAGATACGTATATGGTCCCTTCTGCTGAATGTATTCTTCCAGGTGACCTCATTCGTTTGCAAGTGACCTCTTTCAGCAGAGGAATGTATCTTTGGGCAATATGTAAAAAGAAAAGAATGAAGTCGATAACAACCGTATTCTTTTCTTTTATATATTGCCATATTTCATTTCATAATCTTTCGGTGTATTAACTCTACTTTTGCATCAGGTGTTTCTCGAAGCAACAGGCGAAGAGGCAAAATTATCGGCACCAAGCTGCTGTGTTTCAAAGTTCCCAGCACAAATAAACGAAGCTACTCCATCCGGTGGTTTTGTCGGGGTTGTGCCATGGGTCATGGAGAACGACAGCACACAAGCGATGCATTGGATTTCAGAAACACGAAAGGAGAACAGCAGCACAAAAGGAAGGCATTGTATTTCAGATGGAAACAACTGCATCTTCCATCCTTATGTCTTAACTCTCACTCTGGTTCTGGTTGCTCCTCTCAGCCCCTCTAACGTTGGACATTGTATATAGTCGTTGATTGTTAGTCATAACAATTGTTATCAGACCAGTTATAGACATTGGGATCATCGCAATGGATGCCTAGAAAGGTTCATGGAGGATAGGTTTGGTCCATTGAAGCTCAAGGTTTAGGGGTCACTTGCAATGGATGCATATCGAACACGTAAGGGCATCCTCAGCATCAGGAAGTGATTTACAGATTTTCTTTTTATGGTTGAACTTATAATTTGAATAAAAGCACGAAAAGCACGTGGGAAACGACATTTTCAGGATCTACACTTTGAGCATTTGGCAGTCATACCAAACTGAATGGCGTGACCAATGTGACATAGGAAGAGTTAGATTCATAGCTGACTCGGTTGACCAGACGCTCACATCAAGCGTGACTTGCTACACCGTGGCATAGTCCCAGCCCCGCCGAGCAGTAATCGGAAAAGCGATTGCGATGAGAGAAGGAACAACGCAGTGAGTGGTACGCATATAAATGTCGCTAGCTGATGAATCTGGCATGATGATTCATGAACAATGACCAGACCTAGCAACCGGATTCAGTTTGTGATTGGTGCATCTCAGATAGAAAAACAAAGACATCGATCATTCACCATTGGATCATGCATCTTGAGTTCAGGATCATAGTACATTTGCATATGCACTAAAGTTGAAAGGAATATAAACTTCTCATAATACTAGTACCAGATGAACAACCCAGCACCAAAATGCTTACATCCCTTAGAACACAAAGTGGCATGTAAGAGTTTTAACAAGTAAAAACCTCTGGCATAAACCCGGCGATATATATCTGGTGATAGACGCACGTAAACGCACAAACTGATGAACGGAGATATGTAGGTAACATAGCACTAAAAGTTTCAGGCAAAGCAAAAGCGTTTCATTTGGCAGTTCCTTTCCCCTTCTGTTCTTGTTTTTAATCATGCTTTACTGCTCCCTTCTGCAGACTCCTTGCACCTTTTTGGTGATCCTGATGAAAAGGCAGGAGAATGATGTCAGAGTGTGAAATAATTCGGCTTCAAGAATTGAATATATCACACGCCTGATGCTAAGACCACAGTTCATACACATGAACAAATGATGTCTGGGCATTATAAAACCAAACTGGTGTACTAGAATATCACTCTGCATTATACACATTAACTGGTTAATCCAAGGAACAAAAGTAATGTGTTCTCAAATCCTTTGTAGTGGAATAACTAGCTAGAAGATCACTGTGCATTATACACAGATTAACTGTACAAAGAGTTGGACACTCTTTTTTCCTAACCATCAAAAGATGACTGATGTGTACCCTGAACTCCTTTGTGGAAGAAACAAATAGTAGTCCAATCAATCACTGATTAATCCAACGAACAGAGTTCACTCACAGAACAACCGTTATACACTTCATTAAACAGGACACACTGTTGTTGTCAGGACTCAGGAACCAACACGAACGCACTAGCATGTCAATCTTCATAACAATTATTAAGCTATTTGATGGGAGGGTCACACTGTAACTACAGCTTTCTTTTGACAGAAATGTTTTCAGAAACCAATATCACAAAACAAATCCAAAAATGGCAGCAATGTGTTTTCAGATCTTGCACACTTTTAGCATAACTGATACTTGATAGTTATGTCGCTGCATTGGACGGTAGAAACAGACGCTATGAATCAAGCAGCTCAAGCTATAGCATACCAATTGATTTTTTTCTGAATTGCTAATAAGTCATCATCACTAATGAAGCCAAAACATCATATAACAAAAGGGATGTCATAACACAATCTCCCTGAATTTCAGTTTACATGCACTCTCACTATTTCAGTTGTGGCGTTTCTCCGATATCCGAAAAAAGAGATTTGCCTAGCATGAAAAATGCAGACTCCCAGACAGATAAAATCTCCCTCTGAAATTTCTATCTAAAACGTTGGTTAGTTCAAAATTGAACTACCCAGAAGTCATACGTAGAATATCAGATGGATATAAACTAGGTTCACCACATCAATTCCAGAGAACTGAGAGAAGTGCAGCAGTCTCTTGTAATGTTCGGTGCAAAATCAGATAAGTAACTCAGAACAGTACATGTTGTTATTGGCACTGTCAAACAAGTTACGTGGCATTAATTCACTCACAAATGTATACTGAACCGAACGATTAGAGTGGTGCAGTAAACATCACGAAATATTTCTTCAGATATCGAGATGATACTTCCATGTACTAATTAGTTGTTTCAGAGAACAGGAATGGCACAAAACAATCAAACACAGACGACAGCCGAGATCTGATCGTAAGGAACTGTAGAAGTGAAGAGGAAGGAGACTTTAATTAATACCCTGAGAAGGTTCGTTGGCGTCGTCGCCTGCATCTTCTTCCCCCTCCGGGAGGCCTGGATCCTGGGCTGCATTAATCAAACGAACAGAGTTTACTCACAGAACAACCATTATATACACTTCATTAAGCAGCACATACTGTTGCTGTCAGAAATCAGGAACCAACACGAACGCATTGATCCCAGGGTCACACTGTAACTACAGCTCTCCATTGACAGGAATGTTTATCACAAACCAAATCCAAAAGAGATGGATCTTGCACACTTTTAGCATAACTGATAGTACGTGCTAGGTATGTCTCTGTATTGCTCCCGAGGGACATTAGAAACAGACGCTATGAATCAAGGAGCTCAAGCTAGCATACCAACTGTTTTTTTCTGAATTGCTATTAAGTCATCTAAGAAAGCCATTTCATGAAACCACAGCATCATATATCAAAACGAGATTTCCCTAGCATGAACAAAGCAGAGACTCCCAGCCAGATAACTTGTATCTCCCTCTGAAATATCTATGTACAAAACAAGTAAACGTGCAAAATCAGATAAGTAACTCAGAACAGTTCATCAGAAACATGTACATGTTTGCAGTTTGCACCGGCAAACAAGTTGCGTTGCATTCACTCACAAATTTCTACAGATAATCGAGATGGTACTTCCATGCACTAATTGGTTGTTTCAGAGAACAGGAATGGCACAAGACAGTCAAACACAGACGACAGTCGAGGTCTGATAGTAAGGAACTGTGGAAGCGAAGAGGAATTAGGAGACTTGAATACCTTGAGAAGGCTTGTCGCCGTCGTCGCCTGCATCTTCTTCTTCCCCATCCTGGAGGCCTGGATCCTGGGCTGCTGCATCTGCCACGGGCTGAGCTGGTGGTGGTGGCCCCTGGACCGCCGCCGTGCTGCTCCCAGGGATGTCGCCCGTAATGGTCTTCACCAACTTCTCGTGCAGCGGCGTGACGAAGGTGGTGACCCCCGCGGCCGCGTCGGCCGCCGCCTGCCGCCTGACCATCTCGGCAACTCCCTGCATCCCGGCTTCCATTTGCCGCATGTGCGGAGCCGGCACCGTCTGCCTCTGGGGTCTGGGGGGGACCAAGGACCTGAACGCGGCCTCCCGGCCGACGAAGGGCACGAGCTGCTCGCGGGTGTCGGCGACCTGCCGCCTGGTCATCCTGAGGAGAGTCTCGAGCATCTGCACGTCTTCCACGACGCCCAGCACGGGATTCTCCTGGCGACGACGAGCCTCGTAGGCGGACGTGGCGGCGGCGAGGCCCCGCAGCTCGGGAGGGAGGTAGCGGAGCCGCCTGTTCAGGTTGCTGGAGCCGTACGCCGAGTGCACGGCGGCGAACCGCCCCGAGTCGTCGTCGGGCGGGAAGATGGGCGCGAACAGGCAGTTGGTCACGCACGTGCGGCGGAGGTGCCTGCACGCCGCGCACGGCGGGCGGCTCCCTTCCGGCTCCGGCTCCGGCGGCGGCCGCGGCGGCAGGTCTAGCGCGAGGATGACGAAGTTGCGGACGGCCGCGTCCTGCTGCTCCGGCGAGAGCGCGCAGAGGAACAGGGCGACCTCGTGGGCGCCGAACCGCGCGTCCACGGCGGCGAACCTGGCCGGGTCGTCGCCCGCGGGGAAGTGCCGCGCGAAGACGCACTCGGGCCCGCACGCGTCCCCGATGTGCAGGCACGCCGCGCACTGCGGCGGATGCGGCGGCTGCTGCGTCCCTCCCGCTCCCGGGCCCGGTGGCACGGCCATCAGCCGCGGGGCGTTGAGGACGAGGTAGCGGGCGGCGTCCGCCCGGAGTTGCTCCGACCGGGCGCAGCGGAGGAAGTGCTCGACGTTGCGGGAGCCGAACGCCGCGTGCACGGACAGGAACCTGGCCGGGTCGTCCTCCGCCGGGAAGTGGGGCGCGAACACGCAGTCGGGCTCGCACGTGCGCCGGAGAATCGCGCACGCCGCGCACTGTCCTCCCGACGAGTGCACCACCTCCTTCCCCTTCGACGACATCGCCTCCTGCCTCCTGCTTCCGGAACCTTCCAGAAACCAACCCAGCAACGAAAGAGAGACTACTGTATAAGATTCGGGTTCACCACCACGGATCGAACAAAACGAAAGAGAAACGGAACGAAGCGAGCGAGCGAAGCAGAGCTTCGATTCCTTCCTTACCAAGGCAAGGTTGATGACGAGCGAGGGAGGGAGAGAAATGGAGGCGAGGCGGATCTGCTCTGCGCGGAGGAGGTGCTCTCTTCTCTTCTGCCGGATGGCGAGGCGGCCGCAGCTTGACAGCTTATATAGAGGTGGAGTGGGGCCCTCGGCTCTGCTGCGGTTTGTTGGGAAAGCGAAGCAAGCACGGCATCCCGTTTCTCTTTTTACAGCACGAGGATTTTATGGCACCCTGGTAAAATTCTTCATGTGGAATTTTCACTTGCTCCAAAAGTAATAGAGCGCTTGTGTTGCAATGTGCAGGTGGTCAGTTCAGGTTATAATTCAAAATCCGGGCCATACATTTGGATGTTCGATCTTTTTGGTCATATACTACGTTAAAAAATACTTGAAAAATAGGAACATGTCTTTATTTGCAAAAAATATGTGGAGAACATGTCTTTATTTACTTTGTTTCTTTGATTTGTATAACTCGAAGCAATGTGTTTTTTTTTTCTTTTTTATTTCTACAAGTGATGACGGCTAGAGGCAGTTTTTGAGAAATGAAATACACAAATTTGCCCATCTTCCCCGCATTCGCCCGCTCCCCTCATCGACTTTTGGTGCTAGAACAAAACGGAATAAAAAAAGCAGCAGTGAATGCAATGTAACGGAACGTGGAAAAAGAATAGCACCCCTCTTCTTGTCGCTACTCACATTTCACCATCCTTCTCAGTTCTCACGGTCATTTCCCCCCAGAGTAGAAAGAAAAAGGTTTGTTGCGAAAAGATCAAGCTGGAACTGTCCAGCCAGTCAAAAAGAACCTACTGCCCTCTGTTCTGTACCCTCAAAGAAGAAATATCCTCTGCTACCATCCCAAAAGAAATAATGCCAAAATTATAGAAAAGATTCTCTGCTACGAAACTGAATCAGAAAAGCTGGGAGGATGATCCGATTCCTCTCCTTCATCTCCAGCAGCAGAAATGCCAAAATGCAAAGCATACAAGTTGCACCCACTAAAATGGTTGATCAATTGAGGTATTAACCTTTGCATTTCATTTCCATAAGCAAAGCACCCCTATGAGATCATTCTTATCTCTGCAGTACTCAACACTGGTATGGGCAATAATATACAAGAGTATGTAATACATTGGTGCATTTTTAAAGTATAAAGAATAACAATAATTCTTCATGGTAAATATTTCTCTGAGTATATGCGCAACAACCCAAGATGACGTCGCGCACGAGGTAGGCTGCGGGGGATGAAGGGTGTTACTGTACCGTACAGTAAGAGCAACTCCAGCAAGACCATATTCAAGCCCCTACTCTATTATTTAGGGTTTTTGTCAAAAAATCAACTCCAGCAGGGACCCTACTTAGGCTCTCATTTTGCATGCCCCCTCAAATTCCACCTCCAAGCCCTCATTCCTAGGGTCCTCCAATCCTCCCTCTCATTTGTGGGTCTCACCGTTTTTCTTTCACAAAATAGGGGCTTGAACCACTTATTGCTGGAGTTGAAGTTAAATTTTGAGCCTTTATTTTTACATATTAACTTGAAAAATGAAAATATAGACTTAATTTTAAGATCCATTACTGGAGTTGCTCTAACACCTACACAGCAGAGGAGCCGCGCCCTCATCTTGTCGCTTCACATTTCACCATCCTTCTCACAGGCTCCAATCTTTTTTCCCCCTAGAAAGAAAAAGGTTTGTTGCGAAAAGATCAAGCTGGAACTGTCCAGCCAGTCAAAAAGAACCTACTGCCCTCTGTTCTGTACCCTCAAAGAAGGAATATCCTCTGCTACCATCCCAAAATAAATAATGGGGGTGTTCGTTTTTACCCCTCTAAATTTTAGAATTCTAAAATGAAAAAGAATCTTGTCATTTAGGAACATTAAATAAAATTTAAAAACAAAACATTTTTGACAGATGAATGCTCATTTCGAGACGAATCTAATGAGCTAACTAATCTATGTTTTGCTACAGTGATGCTACAGTAACTACCATCTAATCATGGCTTAATTACCCTCATTAGATTCGTCTCGCGAATTAAACTCGAGGTTCTGCAGTTAATTTTGTAATTAAATTTTATTTAATACTTCTAAATAACAAGATTCTCTTTGATGTGACCCCTCTAAAATGATAGAAAAGATGCTCTGCTAAGTACAAAACTGAATCAGAAAAGCTGCGACGTTGATCCTATTCCTCCTCCTGATCCTGATCTCCGGCAGCACAAATGTAACTGATGAATGCCAAAATGCAAAGCATACACGTTGCAGCCAGTAAAATGGTTGATCAATCGAAGTATATAACCATGCGTCTCAATTCCATAAGCAAAAGCATCCCAGTGAGATCATCTCATCTCGGCAGTACTCACCGCTGATATGGGCAAGATATACAAGAATACTATGTGATATATCGGTGCAAATCTTGTTGAAGTACAAACCATAATAGCAATTCTTCATGGTAAATATTTCTCTAAGTATATGGGCACCAGCCGTAAGGTGACGTGGACAACTTACCAATTGCCCGATTTTTATTTGATGGCTCACATAAAGTGATTTGATTCAAAATACCTAAAGCTAACATATTTGTACTTGAAATGGTCATTTTACATATAAATTAGATGTATACAACTGCCGTTACTAGTTCAACAATCAATTCATTGATTTGACTTGTGGATTTAACCTTAATTTGAAAATCGAATTGGAGGGGGCACATGCACCTATGTGCATAAAAGCCACTTTCTAATTCTTCATATCATTGTAAAAAAATAGCATAAAACTACCCACTCTTCAATTCCCAGTAATATTTTTCAAGTTTGTTATTAGCACGTCTCCCTTCTGATGCTTATTCCACTTTCCGTTCAGGTTTAAGATGTGTAATTCTATGTAGCTACTTTCTAACAAGGTTGATACAACCTGAGAGTGAGCCTTGCGAGGGAACAGAAGTTATAAGAATCAAGGAGCTCAAGCTGATTCCAATGCAAATGCAAGAGAGCTAGTATGTCTAGGAGCATAAGAATGTTTTAAGTGAAAAAAAAGAAGTGAAACAGAGGTCATGAATCAAGAATCGTGAAAGATCACCGATCACCACCCTTCATCTGCCCTGGTGAGGGATGGATCCGCCATCCCAGATGCCTCTCCAAATTGACACCGATAACAGCCTAGAATGAGAGCGCGTATCCGCAGCCAAAGAAGATCTATATGATTAGTGCTTCAGTCCCATTCAGTCCACTGTATTTTGAATGACATTTCCTCATACAAAAAACATTTTCCCGTAAATACATTTGAAATGTGAAGCAATTTATACACCAGTTTGAGTGAGCCAAACACAAATGCAGCGCCTCCTGAGAAATATCTACATTTAAAATGACCGAGAGGAGTTCTGATCTGATTTCCGTTGCACGCCCATGCCCGTCCAGACTTTTTAACCGCAACATCGGGTGACTTTTTAACCGCAACATCGGGTGCTGTGATAGCGTGATTCCTCTTCTCATGTTGCCACGCCCACGGACCCCAACTCCTCTCGTGCACGCTCTCCACTAGACCTCAACCAACTCCTCTGTCCAGATTGATCACCGCCTCCATTCGTCGTCGTCCTCTCTCTGTCTCCGTTCCGTTCCCTCTCCGTCCGTCCGTCGTGCCCGTGGTACGCAACCAACCAACCCCTGCTTTGCTGATATTTGCTCGTCCGCATGCACGTGCTGCTTGTTTCGTCTCCATGCTCTCTCTGCTGGTTGGTTCCGAACGATCGATTCTCCGAAGCGATGTCGTCGGCGCTGGGCTCAGCCGGCCACGTCGCGCGCGGCCGACTTCCCTTCCCACGACGATGGGGACTGGTTTTGAGCTGCTGGCCGAGCTCTCGCCGGAGCAGCGCGCGTCAAGTCGCTCGTCTACCAGCACCCCGCTGCGAGGCGGGTGGCGGAGGCGACGATGGCCGTGTCGTTGCGGTTCGCTAGGGACTCCCGGACAAGGTTTGCAAAACCGGTGCAAACTGGACCGGTTTTCGGAAAAACCGGTCCGGCCCGGTTAGCAAAACCGTCCGGTTTTCTGATAAAACCGACACAGTGTTTTGGAGAAAAACGGTAAACCGTTCGGTTTTTCCGGTTTACCGGACCGGTTTTTCGGTAGCGGTTTTCTCGTTTTTTTCGAAAATGCAAACCTTGCTCCCGGATGGCAATGGGTACTCGATATCCGTTATCCGATGGATAAATACCCTATTTAGAGGCAGGTATGGGACATATTTCTACCCATGGACATGAAAATGGGTAAAGAGTTGTACCCATCGGGTATGACGGCTATAGGTATGGACATGCATAACCCATATCCGTTCTACCCGCAAACCCGAATATATAGTTTGGCATGAATCAATTGAAATGTGACTTCATTTATATATGCTTGTGCTAGCTGAAAACTTGTTGTAATGATGTTTCATTGATGAGGTATTGACTATCTATTACTCCTACATAGGTATCTTTTTCAAAAGAACTAAACTATCTAGCATCCAGTTGTGCCATGTGGTTTGAATTTTGACAGGTATGGGATACCTGCGGGTACCCATTACCCGTGCGGGTGTGGGTATAGGAGTGATTTCCTACTCGAGGGCGGGTGTGGGTATGGGGACGGGTAAAAGTTTCTCCTGTCAGGTGTGGATATAGGATATAAAAACCCGTGGGTAATCTACCCGCTACCATCCCTAGTAGGGAGCAGGATGACATGATCCGGGCCAGGATGCTGGCGCAGGGCCGCGCCGTCGTCGGGACGTGGCAGAAGCAGCCCAACCAGCAGATGGTGGAGGCCCAGTAGGCGGGCGGAACCGCGAGGGAGCAGGCCGTGTATAACTAACGGGGTAATGCAGGGGAATTCCCCCTCCCCATATCTATTCATACTTGCAGCTCAAGAAAAAAAAAATCTATTCATACTTTCCCCCATAACATTAACATGTAACAATTAGATTCAATTCCAGGGGAGGGGCTAAAAGTCTTTTGTAAAATTTGTGCCACTCCGCATGAGAAGGAACATAAAAGAGGTTACGGGCAGGGGTAACACAATAATTTACTACTACAAAACAGTATCAGTGAGGCAATAATTTATCAGCTCTTCTTTCGTCTGCTACTTGTAATCTGATCCCATAGTATATTCAGATACGAGTTTGGAAAATAAGGAAGATCTGTCCTCCATCAGCTTAGCTGGAGTATCCTGCTCTGCAATTTCACCTGTTTCAATACGTAAACAGAATTAAAGTGGAAGGAGCAACAAAAACCGACATTTTTTATTGGCTCACAAGTCTGAGTATAACTAACCGTTGTCCAGAAGCAAGACTTTGTCACAGCCAAGAACTGATGTAATACGATGTGCTATTGTAATAACTGTGCATTCAGGAAACTGATTTTTTAATGTGTTTTGAATCAAATTATCTGTTACTGGATCCACGGAAGAAGTAGCTTCATCCAAAACCAAGACCTTTCTCCTAAGAACCACCCTTCCCAAACAGACAAGCTGACGTTGACCTGCACTCCAGTTTTTGCCATCTTGCATCACTGCATTAAAAAAAAAACAGTTATGGCTGAGATAGAGCAGTGTTTTGGGACCTTCTGGCGGATATCATACCTATCGAGTCAAGCTTAAGCTCATTCTTTCTAACTTCATCCGCAAGATGACAGGAATTCAGTGCCTAACACAAATACAATATTTTAGCCAGCAAAACCAAAAATGAATGCTGTAAGGGAAAAGAAACATGTCGGTGCACGAATGAAGCAATGAGATAAATTTAAAGATATGTAAGTACCTCCCAAATTTGTTCATCACTATACTCCCCCAGAGGGTCAATATTGCTTCGCAGGGTCCCCTCGAACATAACAGGATCTTGTGGAATGATGCTCAATCTTGTCCGAAGGTCATGCAGTCCAATAGTGCAGATGTCAATGCCATCTATCAACACTTGTCCAGACCATGGGTCCACAATGCGGAATAATGCCTGAATCAAGGATGATTTGCCACCACCTGTCCTTCCGACAATACCTGTCTTCTTCCCCCCTGGTAATATGCAGGTCAGGCCTTTCAAAACAAAAGGCAACTGTGATGTATACCGTACCTGCATCGCATAAAAGCACTTGAGAAAAAGGACAATCCGCTAGAACGGTCTGTATCAGGTGACATTTGTTTTCCACCTTATAAGCATATCTTTAATTTTCTAAATATCATAATATAGTACTAATAAGGTCAGAAACATTCTTTTAATAGTAGAATGTCGAACAATAAAAAAATTTTTAGTGTTACTGTTCTGAAAAGTAAAAACTATCTCATAAAGATTCTTCTTTTAAGAAAGAGAAGACAAGAGCCCTGCATTCCTTGTGGTAGAAAAGAGCACACAATATATCCTAGGATTCACATCACGCTCATTAGTATGAAAAGAAGAATAAAAAACAAAGTCAAATAATTTAATGAAACAAGTTTTGGTGGCCTTGTAATTGAAGCATGCGGAATCAATTGGATCATAAAGTAGTGAAATTTTCAAAAATATTGATGCAAGTACGGCAACAATTATACATATTGCATAAAGTTGAGGAGACAAACATGCAGGTTACGGAGCTCAATTTCGCCCTTTATTGGCCATTGGCAATCTGGTTTACTTTCAGATAGTGTAAGCGGTGGTTCAGAAGGAATATTTGTATATTGCAAGATCCTTTCCACGGATATCATTTTATTTTCCAAACTGCAGAGAACGGCAATTGCCCACCCTTGTAGCATATTGAGACTTAGTCCATACGTGACCGCAAGACCAGCAGTCTCTGTACAAAATTATATCAGGATGTTAGAAGTCATTAAGAACAGTTATGATTTAGCTAGAGAGGGATTGATTTACTTACTTGGGTTGATTAGAGCTGTTGGTGAGGAAACCAGAAGCATCAATGTGAAGGAAAAAATTGAGGATGAAAGAATATCCAACCGAAAGCACAACCATTCCATTGCAGCAGCATTATATAAACTTGGACGAGATAAATTATCTACCAAATATCCAATAGAACTGATAAACTGCCTTTCCTTTTGAAAACATCTAATGATATCTGAGCCAGCTATTGATTCCGTAAAATGTTGCATTATAGGAGCTCTGCAAACTCCAATCAACCTTTGCAACTCTCTAGCAGCATCTATATAGTATTGCTAAAATGGAAAAAGGGCAGGATATGATAAGGTGTCAAATATTGAACATAATGAACATCATATAAGGTAAAAATATATTGCGAGGCAAAACTAATGAGCATCATATAAGGTACAAAATACCTTGACTAATAGAACTTTTACTAAACTATCCAACAGACACATATATACGACGCCAACTGAGTTCAAAATTTTATAACAGTGCTTTTAGATTATCCACCTTCACTCATGTAAGTCCTCCAGGGGCAAAAAACTCGAAATTACAGTCAACAAGAATTTGGCATAATTAATTTAGAAAATAAATTAACATAAAACTAACCTGGTACCACAGAGTTGCAACAATAACAGGGATAAAAATTACAAATACTGGCCATGCAACCTGTGACATCAGAACAATTGTGCCTAGAATCTCAATGGCAGGAAATAGAAGATATCCCATCAGGTCGAAAATTATAGTATCCACTGTGCTTTGGTCAGTTGAAGCCTATACAGTTTAATTCAACTTTCAGCATTAAAAATAACAATAAGTGAGAAAATATTAATTCCAAGGAATACATAAACACGATATACAGTGGGAAACAATACGCTGAATGCCATATGCTTACTCTATTGAAGATACGCCCACTAGGAGTGGAGTCAAAGAAAGACATTGGAGCTCGGAATATGCAGTCGTGCATCTTTTCAAATAGAATTGTGGCAGTCTTACATCCAGCTACGACAAGAAGATGTGACCGTACGAAGATGCACAATGAGCTAATAAGTGCTAATGCAACATATACATTTATCATCAGCAAGCAACTGACTTGTGGATTCACATTTTTAGATATTGGAGCAGCCCAGGCCATCCAGAAATTGCTTCCAATTTGAAAAACTTGGAAAATGATCTGAGCTAACAAAATAAGTGGCACAAGTGCTCCAGTATATGCCATCGTAATATATTTCCAGTAGACAATAAGTCCAACCCGGCCTTTCTCCCTCTCTTCTTCTACTACCAACTGACCATTATCAATAATTTCTTCTTCATTGTTATCATCTTGTTTATCCTCTGCTATGACTAGGTTGTTTCTATCATGACCGGGATGATATGTACCATTAAAATTGCCACTAGGGCGCTCCAACATGTTAAGGGTTGATAAAGCATCTTTATGGGATACAACTAATTCCATAAGCTCTTCACCAGATCTAAGAATTCCTTTGTAATTCCCTGACTGTGTTATTTTTCCATCCCTCAGAACCTGAAAGAGATGAGAAATTTTTTACTTTTAGCAATAATATGGAAGCTGGAACGGTTGAAAGTTGTGTATAACAAAACAACAAAAGGCTGGACAGTTCCAACTTACCAGGATAAGATCAGCTGAAGGCAAAAAATCGACATGATGGGTAACATATAGAACAGTTTTTGAAGCTAAAAATCCTAGCAAGCATTCCTGCAAATTGCAAATTATATGTAGCCTGTAAGTTTCAAAGAATAGCAGCAAATGATGTTTCGAACTCTAAAATCAAGTTCAAGTACAGATTAGATTTCAAAACCCATAGCTAACAACATGCCAATCAAATTGATAAGTTGTTCAGTGCAAATGGGTCTGCTCAAGGACACTGTATTTTATTCCCAGACCTCTTAACAACCATTTTTTTGTGCCTCAGATGTGTGCCAAGATTAATAATAGAAGAGTGATGGTACAGCAGCGGACTAGCGAATATGACAATAGCTCAATTTGGAATTAGAACACTTTCTTCAAGCATCAATCTATAGATATTTTGTTGCTAGGAGCCTAGACAAAAGGATAGTCTATTTCTTACATATTTGGCACGTATTAATAACTAATATAAAATAAAAGAATCTGTTGATTATTTCCAGATTTGGGTGAAATCTCTAAGAAAAACAAAATGATTTTAAAAAATATATCCTGATTGGGCCAGAAAAATAAATAAACATGACAATTTCGAAATTAAGATCTAGAAAATTGTGTATAGAATCAGGAATTATTATGAATATGACTTGTATTAAATAATAGCCAACTTAGGGGCAATATATATGGGTTACATGACTCAACACTAAACACTAACAAAAAACATCACATCCAAAATCTGATAATAACGACGATGTCGTCGAAGCCTGCAACTCTTGAACAATGTGCCAATGGCGATGTAGAATGATTTCCCCCACGACTTTAGAACAGACAAATAGTGTGAGATCAAGTCAAGCCGGATGAAGGATATAAGATAAAACACTACTACAACTCGCAAAATAGCAGAGGAGATAGATAGAACGCTACCACAAATCTTAAGTAGTGAAAAGAGATAGTTAAAACCCTATTATAAATCATAAGTATTGAATGTCATAACGAAGGCTATGAATTTTACTAGTAAAATGTATTAAAGAACATACCTTGAATATGTGTAGCCCAGTACGAGCATCAACTGCGCTAAATGGATCATCAAATAGAAAGATATCAGCGTCTTGGTACAAGGCACGGGCTATTTGTATCCTCTGTTTCTGTCCTCCACTTAAGTTGATTCCTCTCTCCCCTATAATTGTTTGGTCACCCAAAGGTAATGTATCCAAATCCTTTTTAAAAGAGCATGCTTCAAGGACCTTTTCATATCTTTCTCTATTCATTTCTGTACCAAAAAGTACGTTTTCCTCAATTGTTCCACTTTGTATCCATGGCGACTGGCTGACAAAAGCAATTCTACCACAAGTTTGAACCTCTCCAGATAGCTTTGGTATCTCACCAAGGATACAAGACAGTAAGCTTGATTTACCAGATCCGACAGTTCCACAAATAGCAACCCTCATTCCTTGTCGTACAGAAAAATTCAAGTCTTTGAGAGTCGAAACCTGAGAAGATTTATCCCAAGAGAAGCAACCATTCCTCACCTCAACGGACTTGTCAGTGCTACCATTTGGAAGCTTAGTTACAGCATCACTTGCTGATTCCTCAAGGCGTAGGAATGAGCAAATCCTGTCAAGTGACACTTTTGTTTGAATGATTGACGAGATTGTGTCCGGCAGATTGTAGATAGGGCCTTGCAACTGCCTAAATGTTGCCAGAGCAGATAATACTTTCCCTGCTTCTAATGGGATGCCCAAAAGCATGCAAGTTCCAAATGTTATCATAGCAACAAATGCAGGAGCACCAAAAAAGACAGATATAAGCATTGATGAGCTGTAGACATATTTCTTTATCCAGCTCATCTCTACCTTCCTCAACTCTTTTACCTTTGACAAGAAAGCCAGTTCCCAACCTTGAAGCTTCAGAATGCGCATGTTCTGCATTATTTCTGACATAGAGCTCATTCTAGCATCCTTGGCGTTCATAGTTTTCTCTTGGTAATTCTGTTGGATCCTCCCCAAGGGTATGTTAGCCAACATTATGAAAACAGTGGCAGCAAGGGCAGCAAATGCTGCCAAGCCAAGAGTAGAGTATAAAATAACCATTGCAAGACTAATCTGCAAGGGGAGCAGCCAAAGTTCGTGCATACACCAATTGAAATTTCCTACCTGCTCAGCATCAAGGCTCACAACATTGATCAGCTCTCCACTTGAGCGACCTTGCTTGGACTGACTAGAGAGGGCAAGACCCTTCTGGAAAATAATAGCAATAAGAGCTGAACGCACACGTATGCCTAGTTGTTGCGACCTGAAGAGCAAATGCCTAGATGAGAGACCTTCCATGAGCTGTGAAACAACAAATGCCAACACCAAATGATACCCTTCTTTTGTTGATCGTGGGTTTTGATTCAGATATTCAACAAAGTACTCGATGAGATAGGGACCAACATATGAAGTAACAGTACGGAACAGGGCATAAACAGCAGTTACAATGATTAGCTTCCATGTTGTGAGCACGAGACCTTTAGCTAGCTTAACTGTTGTAACATCAGTGTGCTGTCCCGTAGCAGCAGACATCGAGGAAATATGTGATTTCAACTCAGGGCTAATTCCACAGACACTGTCACTGTTATCCAAGAATGGCACATCATTAAGGTTTAGTGCTTTCCTCTTCCCAAGGTCAAGCAAAGGAGCCATCCATGAAAAGGTGATACTACTAAACAATCCAACATCTGTGAAAATTGATCTATGGTTTCTTGCCTCAGAAGGTAAGCAAGAAGATTGACGATCCAAAAGCGGTTCCTTCATTATAATTTATAATGAATATCTCCTGAAAGAAAATCAATAAACTCATAAAGGTAAAACTTATTTATTAATTCTACAAGCATAATACAAAATTCGTAGATCAACTTAAGAAGAGTGGTCTCAGAAGAAAAAAAAAGGAAACTTAGGAAAAGTGTTAGTTTCAACAGATCAGGTTTCCTCAAATAGCATAAGTTCACTATAACATAGAGAATGCTTTAATTTTTCACATGCACGTTATAACTGGAGGCCTATCTTCTACTGTTGAGCTTGCAGGTCGCTTAAAATGTTTGTGGCGAATTTATTAGTGATCAAAATTATGTTTGTGAGAGAGTTGGGGTATTTGGGACAGTGGCGGATCCAGGATTCAGCAGCAGGGTACTCCCAACATTCTTTTTTAAGCCTCATCTAAATATTGTGAATTTCGATCCAGTCTAGAAGAATAAAACGAATTATGAAGTATTTTCAAATTTTTTTTGGCCTTGTTGGCAGATATGTGCATATACGTAACTTGCTATAATGCATTATTTTGCCAAATTGTTCGGTATCATGGCTGGTCTGCACATGATTCGCTAGGGACCTTGCGGCTCTCCTTGTAGCTTTATATATTCCTCTTCTTAATGAAATGGTACACGACTCTCCAAAAAATTCCACATGCAAAAGCACACATATATATGGAGAGCCTCAAAAACCAAAATGAGATACATCATCAGATGAAAAGTGGATGAGCAAATCTAAGTGAATTAAAATTACATTTTAAAGGTGGAAAGGATAAAGACAAATCATGGCTAATAACCCTTCTAGGAAGTACACCGTGGCACATCCACATTTGAAAGTAGTTTTTTTGTTTTTATCTTAGTTTGTTTGTTTGCGAAGTGCAATTCTACTTCAGATTTACATCTTGCAAAACCCCAGTTCCAAACCCTAAAAACCTACAAACAATTTCAAACAAGAGAACGTACGTAAAAACAGATTCTTCCAACAAAGAGTACCAACAACAGATTCAATGATGCAATCGACATCAGTAATTCTTGGATCAAGTAGGCATTTTCAACGTTACCTGATGTCCAACAGATGCACAATCGTGGATAGATGATTGATTGCCGACCTTTCCAAGCTAGCACGGGATGGTGTTCCAGATCTTTGTCTCGCTGGTCGCGACTCGATCTGGATGCGATTCCGGAACTCGACTCCTGTTGGCCTTGGAGACCTGGCGGAAGTCTGGATGATCAATGCGCGCGACGACGCGGTTGGTTGAATCGCCAAGTGATGGACTCCGTGCGACCAGCGATTTCTGTTAGTAACAGTGGCAACGGGGATCCGCGATAACGTCGGAACCTCCGGTGTCTCCGGGTACGTGGTGACCCTCGGTACCGTCCATCCCGAAGCTGTGGGCCCTCTCATGTCCTCCGTCCATACCGCCCATGCATTCATCTGCTGTCTTCCGTATCAATCTGTTCAAGCATTTGCTCAAACTCCTGATAAATTGACTACTATATATGCTTCAACAGATAAGAGATTAAAGAGGTTATGCAAAGCCTTATGATTGATAACCCTTTCCACTATCATCACTCATCAGTCTGTTCTTTGCAAATGAGTACAGTTCTTGGTATTCTCTTGAGCAAAAATTCTGCCGTTTCATATATATATCTGTCCACAATGCTATGTACTTACCATTTTTGCATGAATGCTTGTGCCATACCCACACCATGTTCTTATGCCCCTGCTGCATCACAAGCCGAAGAAGATTGCTCCGAGATGCTTACTTGTTGACCCTATGTCAGCTCGGAGGATCAGAGTCATGTAACAAAATTCGTGATCATGAAGAACTTCCCCTGCTGTTCCTCATACCTAAATTCAGATGTAGATTTTCTAGTGAAAGGGGTCTTGGCCTAGTAGTTAAGGCATCCGAGTAGCACCTTTGAGGTCCTGGGTTCGACTCCCGGTGGGAGCGAATTTTTTAGGATTTAACGGCATTTTTGCGTTCAGCGGTAGGCGACGTGGCCGTCGACAGCGAGGTGCCAGTGGTGACTTCGGGAATCTGGAGAATTTGCCGGCTCAGTCTTCGAAGATGCTCATAGAGGTAGGATTTGCGTATGTACGTTCATAGAGGTGAGTGTGCGTGCGTTGTGAGTGTCTAAGTTGTACTGTGTAATTTCTCAAAAAAAGAGAGTAGATTTTCTATGATCATTTCTAAACTATAACGTGAACAGGACCCACAATTCATTTATTAACTCGTGAATGAGGGTGACGACAATTTGATACGAGTTTGGCGGCTGGGCTGGGCTGGATTGGATCAGATAGTCTATAGGACCGGGCCCATGATTAATAAGGAAATAAAATTTCGTTGGCCTCCTTTGGGATTCGTGTTAGCTTATGCAAAAAGGTCAATTGGAGCAATTCTCAGTGAGAGATTCTTCCATCAACAATAGTATCTGAAAATAAAATTTAGTATCTCAAAGGGCCAACAAAAATTCAGATCGGCAGGATGCAGGAGGTGCTTCATGGCTAAGGTATGACAACAATGCCTTTGTTGGCCCCAATGCTAAACCTAACGGTAAGTAAAAATTGGGCTAATCTCCTCAATCCATCATGCATAAAAGGTCCAAGAAATCCTCGAACAGTACAACAAAGAGAGTGTCAGTTGATCAGTTTATACTAAGTCTTTACATGGCAGTAGTAACGACTCAACATTCAGCAATTTCTTGGTTTGTAAATCTTTCAGGTGGAGGTGAAAGGAAGTCATCAAACATGGATTTGGATGGAGATATACAAGTCAACAGAAGAGAACTAACAAATGTTGTTGTAAATAGACCTCCATGTGTTAGTGTAATAATAAGTCCTATAAGATTAGAAACCAAGTTATCGACTCTCGCAGTTACATAGTGCACTAACTATTTTCTTTTAATGGTGCAGGAACTTTATCAATTAATTAAATATGGGTGCTGCTGTTAATGAATCGACTTTGGTGAATACTATACCTTTTAATGGTGCAGGAACTTAATCAATTAAATATGGGTTACATGTTTTCGTTTAGTCTGAGGAGAATGAACAAATCTCTTGCTACAAGAACAGAATGACGGCACAGCATTCTCGACTGATCGATAGTAGTTTAGTGTAAACAGCTGCTGGACGCAAGGACGTCATTCAGAGAGATTCAGAGTACGTAGTATGCAAAATAGCTTGGCTCCCTCTCATATTGGGAAACAGCAATGAACAACACAAACGTATTTGTTCCAACGTCCAAAATGCAGTTATAGTTTGAACAGGAATGTACTCCGCTCGTTTTTTTTTTAGGAGAGGGGCTCCACACCCCCCCACTTCATTAGGAAGTAGGTAACCTTACAGAGTTTAGCGGATCTTATATTTACTAATTGGAGGCTCCTTTTGAAGCCTTCACGTTAATCGGAGAAAACTCCTAGAAATTCTCACAAAAAAGCAAAACTTCTGACCATCAAATTGAATGTTTGATAAACAATAGCCATTGGATCTAACATGATTAAAATTACCCACCTATGCCATTATGAAAAAACTAGACAAAAGTACCCTTATCACTCAACAGTGCCATTATGCAAAAAAGAAGTATCCTAAAGAAATCTGTTGTGCTGCCGAACACCTAGGGTTTAATAATTTTCATGGCGACCTCGCATGGCAGGAACAACAAAGTCGCAGGTGGAGACATGAGCTGATCAACTCGTGCAAGAGTCAGTAGTCGCGCGCCGTTCCTAGGATGGATGCTGAGGTACGTATTCATAATCCATCCCAGTTTGTCGTATCGTATTTGTACTGCACACCCGAGGAAACACGTCCACCGCTAGATGAGTTTGCATGCATATCTCTACATCGATTTGAAGAAGCAGGTATGTATGCGTGCACGAATGACTATCTGCACATGCATACATGCATGTTGTTGTTGTAATACTATTGATGAAACAGCAACAATGTGTCTCTGCCCGCTATCAGATAGGCGCCTCCGTCTTTAATTTTCTTCGCACATCCAGCCCTGCTGCTTCCATGCTGAGTAGAAAGAACTACGTACAAAGAACATGTAACTTAATCAATTGTCAAACTTGATACATCAACAGCAGGTACTTCAGTGGATATCTGAGAAAAAACTGTTTCTATCTAAGGGACAAGGGGTTTGGAAAATAATACTTTTCAGATGACTAAGGTAATGATCCACTTCTCTTCAAAATTTAACAGTATATAATCTTCAACGATGGACAATATATCAGGCAGTAGTCTATTGAACTTTATTTTAAAAAATTTGTAAGATCTCTTTACCAGTCCTATAAAAACAAAGAACGTAAGCTAAGGTAAGCTCAACAATTTTTTTCCGTGTCCAGTTTTTTTTTTTTAACCGAAAAACTAGAACCGCTCCTCACAATTATAGACCAACAGGACTAAACTGTGAGATAGGCAAACAGGACTAAACTGTGAGATAGGCAGAAATTATATGCAAATATTTTAGCCGCAATATTCTTATTATGAAATTTCCCAAAACGAACCCAAACCTCATCTTGGCGTAAATTAGTTTGAGGTATAAGAAATTAGCAACACATGGGACCGCACAGGCTTGCACCTCTGACTGATCAATGAAATTAAAAAGGTGGCATATACAGCATCAATTATGCACAAGTGCAGCCTGATATTTGAAACCTATCCTTAGTTATCTATGATGGTTAGAATTACAGAGGTACGAACTAATAATTGTAGTATTTGTGAATTGTAACTGTTGAAGCAGATAAGTCAATTAACACGGGCGGAACGCCACCTACGCCACGCACCGAGCCTTCAGCTCTACTTAGCTAGATCACAGGCAGCTTCGGTTATCACGTGTGCTAAAGATGAATACACAATTGCCCTTTCATCTCCTAGAGTTACCTTGAAGTAATTATATTTTTATGTAGAAAGAAATAAATTCAATTTAAGTTACTTTTTGATTGTTGTTGTTCTTCACTATCAAAATCATAGCAAAACAAAGGCAGGTCCATTTAGCATAGGTAGAAGCTTATAATGTGACAAAGTTTCACATACATGTTTGGCGCGTATTCTTTTGTGGATGACTGAATCATTCATATATTCAACAAATATGCCACAGTGAGGATGATGTAATTTGCAGAAGTTTCACATCCCGCTAGAGATGGAGTCTCAATTCATAGATCCATGATAAGTCAATTTCTACCATAATGAAAACAGAGATTGATAAGGTGCGACAAGAAATCATTAATTTTTTAATATGTTAATAATAATTTCTTCAATTTTATGTTCGTCAGGATCAGACCTGTATTAAAGAGCATAGGCTAAACAGGATTTCAATAGTTAATATGTCGCATTGGCGAAGAAAACTGATCAAGATTTAAGTACTTTCCTCTTCCAATAGTATTGAAAGTCTTGCAGGTAAAGGAATTTTTTGTAGCCAATACTACAGGTATGAGGTACTTTCTCACATACGTGTCAGTATGACGACAGAATCCGTAACACACTTTTGATTAAACTAAATGACATTATTTGCATTATATGCATGAATCTATTTGTGAATAAAAAGAGTTGGAAATCTACAGACAAAAGCAGCTCATGATTAATTAGATTGCCTGAAAGAGTGTGATAATTACAAAAGAAAAACACCTAACAATCACAAAATAATGATGTAAAACTGTTAGAAACAGGATGCAAATATTCAACAGGAATAAAAGGATGCAAATTGTGTGGTATGAAACGAGGCACTATTCATGAACTTGCAGCAGTGAAGCCTAGAAAAATAACAAAAACAAATAATAATCTGTCTTGATTTATGAAAATCGATGTAAGAATATATCTAAGATAAAGGAAAAACTAAGGGGAATGTTTACTGAGCAGATAAAGAAGAATCAACGAGTGTAGAGAAGATGGTTACAAAGGATTTTGTCAACAATAGAAACTTTTCATGAAAATTAACATTTAAACAGATAAATCTGACATAGTAATATGAAACAAAAATATAACAAACATCATAAGAGAAATCAATGCATTGCAATGTTGATGTTATAAAATAAAATTTTTCTTCAAAACTGCTAGCCCATGCTGGCGCACGGGTTGACGGACTAGTTAAAAGAAAACAAACGTCAAAAGAGCTGCACCAAAAGGTAAACTATCCTATTACATGCAGCAAATATCCTGAAAACTTGACAACGACCCTTGCAAAACTCGCTGGACTCGCGAACTTCTTGCATTGAATGAATCCTTCTCTCCTTCAACCAAGAATCCTTCTCGTCGGCGCCCATCCTTGCGTCCTCCTGAAGACTTCACTTGCCACCTTTCTGATTAAGTTGCTTCCGTCCATGACCATCCTTCTTTGACATTCTGCAGAATTGTCCATTTGTCAAGCCACGTACAGATTGTATACATTAGCTCAGTCGGGACGCAAATACATGTACTCCGCTCGGTAATTAATTAAGGTCATGCATCCCGCACGCGGTCTTGGGGACGGCACGGCAAGGGTTCACGCACATCCTGCACAAGTTCATGCAGCACACGAGCTCTCGAGTCCGGGAAGCACGGGTGGGGGTTGCAACGTCCTGTTTGTATCGTAAACGCAAGTGTTTTGCAGTACCATGCATGCAACAGCAGTCCACCTCTCCCTAGCTAGTCCCTCTTCGCCTGTATAATAAATATGACAGCCTCACACGCTCACTCTCCCACAGCGCTCTTCACCATCTCCCTTCCTTCACCAATCCGCCATGGCACGTCGTAGCACTGCCCTTCCTCTGCTGGCCATCATCGCCAGTATCGCTTCGGCGGCGGCTGAGGATCCATTCGCCTTTGCAGCCTACCCCGTGAAATGGCGGGGTTCTGCTGATTCCCCCGTGGCGGCCGAGGATCCATTCGCCGTTGCAGCCTACCCCGTCAAATGGCGGGGTTCCGCTGACTCCCCCGTGGCAGCGGAGGAGCCAACCTTCAAAGCTCACGAGCCTGCAGGTGAATTTCTGAAACTAACTATATGCTTGCATTCTGAATTCAGTTTCTTGGGTTATTGCTAGCCGCATTGCCTGCCTGCCTTAAGGTACAGTTGTTTAACTTGCTTCCATCTTGTATGTACTGCAGAGATGCCTGCGCACCACGGCGGCCGTCTGCACGTGCAGCGCGGGATGCTGTTCCTCGGGAAGAACCTCTACCAAGGCTCCCCTCTTCCCAGAGGAACCAGGCTTGCCGGAACAGCACCCATGGCGATGCAATTCGCCTCAAGGTCTCAAGCCGACGGCGTCCCATTCAGCTTGAACAAGATGGACCAGATCCTCACTATGTTCAAGGTTGTGCCGGGCTCCGAGCGAGCTAACCAGATCGCCGCAACGCTCCACACTTGCCAAGGAATCTCATCTCCCGACTCCCACACGTGCGCGACGTCGCAGCAGGCGGAGGCGGAGTTCGCCGCCGAAATTCTGGGCACCGTCAACCCTCGCCGCGTCGTCACCGTGGTCCACGGCGCCGACAATGAACCAGAGCAGTACACGGTGGCGCGGATCTCACGCATTGGTGGAGCTGACCAGCTGGTGGCCTGCCACCCTATGGCATACCCGTACATGGTGCGGTACTGCCACCGCCCTGCAGAGGTGGAGGCGCTCATCGTGCAGCTCACTGGCATCGACTTCGGAGGTGCCGGCGCGACAGCCGTAGCGATCTGCCACAAGAATACCGACACATGGGACCAAAGGTATTTTAACATGCTGAATGCGGATCGTGGTGAAGAAATCTGCCACTTTATGCCACAGAACTACGTTCTGTGGCTTAAAATGTAATACCAGTTCCCTGACCATAAAGCTCAGGAGCATCCATCTACTAGTCATGTACCGCCTATATGTAAGTTCACTACTACGAAATCTAGATTCCTACTAAAAATAGGAGTCTACCACCCATCCTTTTATGTGTGAAGTGTCCTCGGTTTGTAATCGTGGACTTTATCTATTAAATAAAGACAAGGATTACTATTTAGAAATGCTACTCGCTCGTGTGATTTTTTCTTACCCGCTGGTAACACAATGCTACTTTCTGGATTCCCTTTGAGAAATGCATCACTTGTGTCTCGCAGACAGTGAATAAATGAAATTGTTGGTGGAAATAAGAAGACCCTTCATGAGTTCCTTTCTGAAACTATGAGTGTATTTTGTCAGAAATATGAGCAAACAATAGATAAGCTTCGTGATAAAAAAAATTGTCGGATATGTGGTTATGCCGAGTTAGAAGAAGACCTCCATGCCGTGAACTCCGTCACCCACTCGTCCTCCTGCTTCGACGTGCTCAGATTCGCCAGCCACATCCCTTTCAAGGAGTTGTCGAAGCAGAAAAGTCGAATGGGTTGGCGGTACGTGGAACACGCGTCCACGGCCACCATTCACCGGCATCATCTACTCTGCTCCCACACGGTGGTCGGCGACGATGGTTGCACCATTTCCGCCGCCCCACGCAGCGGCGGTGGCACCTACAACTGCGGAGCCGATCGAGTGCTGACACCCACCAGCTCTGTGCCTGGGACCTCTCTGGAAGACGACTCATACGGTGCATACGATACACTATTGCACTCAAAGACATCATTCTCCTGGAAATACTACTCTGGCAGGCTCTTCATGGTTTCCATTTCTTCTTCGAAGCCACACTCTCATATGTAAAGTAAAAGGATAAATATGGAGCAACCCAAAACACAGGACAATGAATTAAACGTTTTTGAAAGATTCAACAACAATAGCTAGGTAGGGGGTAGCGGTGGACTCCTTACTTACTGTTCAATGTAACAAGCGGTGGGAGTGATCAAGGGGTATCCGTCAAGGATTCTTCCCATCTGAAGCCGTGACTTACAAAGAACATGATCAAGGGGTCTCCGTTGAGGATTTTTTTTTTAAATCTTGGTATATGGAGGCTCTGGAAGAAATGGAACAACAGGGTCTTCGAATTTCAAGCGCTCCAACTCGTCGCATTGTCGCAGGAAACAATCGACGAGTTTCAACTTTGGGCAGCTGCGGGGTTCTCCAAGCTACAGAGGTTGCTCCTCCCTAGGCGGGCTTAGTGTTTTTTCTTTAGGTTTCGGGAGCCTATTTCCGCTTCTCTTCTGTTTATTTCGGTTTGTAAGGGTCTGTTTTGCCCTTCACTCTTGTATTTGTAACTCATCACTACTTCATGGTCGGCTTTTGCTAAGTCCTTTAGGGGATTTAGTCTTGACCACGTTGTAACAAACTTCTCCTCTTCTTAATGGAAAAAAAAAAGATTCACTACAATTTTATTATTCTCGGACACTGGCACTGCAGTGCATACAAGGAAGACAACTAAAAAGCAACACGAAGTGACAACCCAGTGCCTCATTCTTCGGGCACATACAACACTTTATCTGTTCCCTTACGTATGTAGAATTCCTTGCATGTTTCTGGCCTAGAGAAGCTTCGTAACATCTGACAGAACCCCTTGGCCTTGCTTTCAGTTACTGAGGAATGAAAAGTTACTCGCAAAATTTTTAGCATGGTTGCTCAGTTGAATAGACGCTTCATTAAAGTAACTTCATGTTCATTTACAACCAACTCAGTCATTTCTACTTCTTGGAGACAATTCAACTGTAGTTCTTCAGTTTTCCAATGTGCTGGCTGACCACAAATGCAACCAGACGGGCAAGCAGTTTGTTCCTGAAAGAAGGGTCGTATTAAACCTCGTAAGACAAACTGATATTGTTAGATGATATTAAACGAGACGTAACTATATATATAATCAGAATGCCTGAGAAACGTTATCAAGAATTAACAACAATAGCTGGAGGAATCCACCTAGACATTTGTTCAGAATCCAACAGCTTGCACCTGTATGATTTTTCTCGGCTAAGAGAGTGGTATTTATAAAATTCTACAAATCCAACTGTATTGTTAAACAGCATCGCATATCCAAGAAGATTTCCAATTGACCATAGTGCTTAAGGCTATTCGTCAGAAATATGGGAACCACCTGTATTGCTAAACAGCATCGCATATCCAAGAAGATTTCCAATTGACCATAGTGCTTAGGCTATTCGACAGAAATATGGGAACCTTTTAAAATCATGTACCCAAGATTAACATTACCTTCTAACACCTAAATCGTATAACCAAGATTTGAAAGAAGTTAACAATAACTAATGAATAAATTAAAAAAATCTGGAACAACTTTTAAATGTTAACTGTTAATATTATTTGCAAAAAAAGTAGGAAACAAACATATGTGTAGAAACTGTGTTTATTTACTTTGTTTCTTTGATTTGTATAACTTGCAGCGTTTGATACGTACACTGTGTTTTTTTAATGGTATAACGGCTACAAGCAGTTTCTGAGAAATGAAATACACAAAATTTGCCCATTTTCCCGCACTCGTTCGCTCCCCTCATTGCTTTTTGGTGTTACAACAAAACGGAATTAAAAACGCAACAGTGAATGCAATGTAACGGAACGTGGAAAAAGAATCGCACCCCTCTTCTTGTCGCTACTCACATTTCACCATCCTTCTCTCAGGCTCCAATCTTTTTTCCCCCTAGACTAGAAAGAAAAAGGTTTGTTGCGAAAAGATCAAGCTGGAACTGTCCAGCCAGTCAAAAAGAACCTTCTGCCCTCTGTTCTGTACCCTCAAAGAAGGAATATCCTCTGCTACCATCCCAAAAGAAATAATGATAGAAAAGATTCTCTGCTACAAAACTGAATCAGAAAAGCTGGGACGATGATTCCTCTCCTCCATCTCCAGCACCGCAAAAATGCAAAGCATACAAGTTGCAGCCAGTAAAATGGTTGATCAATCGAAGTATATAACCTTTGCATGTCATTCACATAAGCGAAGAATCCCTCTGAGATCGATACTCAACGCTGATATCAGTGCAAATCATTTTTAAGTATAAACAAGAGTGAAGTGCACAGCCGATCATTAAACTTATTCGGCTGTGTCATTTAGATTTCTCTACTTAGAAAATGCTATTTGACATACCTAAACTTGTTTTGTGTGTCATTTAGGTCCCTTTACTTATATTAGCATCCCTAAACTTGTTTCGGTATGTCACTTAGGTCCCTGTATTTGTTCGACGGAGTTATTTAAGTCCAACTATAGGCTCAAACCGACCTAACGTCGATGTGTGGCGCATCTGACATGAAAATGTGTTGCATGACGTCGATATGGCGCATCTGACATGGAAATATGCTACATACAATTGTATTGCTATCAGATAAACAAACACTCTTTTGTTGATATCCTTTTGAAAAGAAACAAAAGTTATGTTGCCCATTGCAACATGTGGTGCAACTAGTGATGAGATTAATGTGGACAAGTATATGTGAAATATGATGGCTAATATTTTAGACCGTTTAAAAGTATATGCAAAATTCTAATTTGTAACAACCATGCAAAAAAAACTAAAAGGTCAATGAAAGAACCAACCTGTTACCTATACAGTTGCACAAAACGTGTTTCCGTCAAATATGAAAATTCAGGTCGGTTTGAGTCTGATTGGACCTAGATGACACAGTCGAACAAGTTTAAGGATGTCAAAATAACTAGAGGGACTTAAGTGACACAAAGAAACAAGTTTAGTGATGCTAAATCAGCAATTTCTAAGTACAGAGACCTAAGCGACACAGTCAGACAAGTTCAGGGACCGGCTGTGCACTTTACTCTATAAACAATAACGATAATTCTTCATGGTAAATGTTTCTCTGACCTAACCGTTGCCTTTAAAAGGCTAACAACTCCACAGCACGTGGGGGACGGACAAGAATGAGACTCATCTGAAATACGCACGCCGCCAGGAGGCGTGCATGGAGAATAATGGAGATGCAGCGGTGAGGCTGCCTGCCAGCCGCCCGGTGCTTCTCCTAACGATGCGGGAGAAGCCCACTCTGCTGATGTACAAGCGCCACGTTCATCGACAACCGGCCCGCGTCGCCCTTGGCCCTCTCCCTCCAAATGCTTATCCCACATTCCGTTCGGAATTTCTTCTTGTTGGACAACTCTTTACAATAGTTTCAGGTTTCTGTTTCAGAGTACCTGTTCCCAACTAGGCTGATACTACCTGACGGTGAATCCGTGTCATACATGCAGATATATGCTGAAATTACCAGAATTGCTTCTGAGCCCTGCTACGGAACAGAAACTATAAGAATCCAGGAGCTCAAGCTGATTCCCATGCAAATGAAAGAGAGCTAGCATGCCAATTAGTTCATCATCAGGTCATCTGGAGCCATTTTTGTCGCGTGACATGATACTAACACAAGTGAGCAACTAACCACCAAAGATATCGCTATGACAACACAAGTATGGCCCTCTTCATTCATTTGGTAAAAAAAAAAAAAAAAAATCAACAATTCACCTCGAACAATTTGCATATTTACACAGAAAAATTTTGCTAGGCAGACTGACACAATCAACATCGAGAATTCTTCGTGCGGAATTTTCACTTGCTCCAAAACTAGAGCGCTTGTGTTGCACGGTGCAGCTGGCCAGTTCAGGTTACAATTCAAAATACGGGCCATACATTTGGGTGTTCGATCTTTTTGGTCATATACTACGTTACAAAAAAAATACTTAGACACAAAATTTGGCCATTTTCCTGCAATCGTTCGGCCCCCTGATCGCCTTTTGGTGTTAGAATAAAACGGAATGAAAAATGCAGCAGTGAATGCAATGTAACGGAACGTGGAAAAAGAATAGCACCCCTTCTTGTCTCTACTCACATTTCACCATCGTTCTCACGGGCTCCTCCTATCTTATCCCCCCTAGAATAGAAAGAAAAAGGTTTGTTGCGAAAAGATCAAGCTGGAACTGTTCTGCCAGTCAAAAAGAACCTACTGCCCTCTGTTCTGTACCCTCAAAGAAGAAATTTTCTTCTCTAGTTGTGCCCCTGAGCTCGCGCTCTCCTGCGTTTGGGATTTCTGCCCGTGCGATCTTCATCGGCGTTGTGTCCTTGCTCTGGGTTCCTTTCCCTTTCGGTGAAAATTTCCTAGTCCGGCCAGCGTAGCCGCGCTCTCCGGCGTTTGGAGATGCTGGCCGTGCGATCCTCATCTGCGCTGTGTCCTCGGCTTGGGTGCGCTGCTGCATCGGTGAATTTTTTTTTACCGTACGGCCCTCGCTTAGTGTCGCTCCCCGCTTCGCTGGGCAGTCCGTGCCGCGTGTGCCGCCCTCCCGTTGCACGTCCTCCCCTCGCATTTACTGCGGTGGGTGGTTGGTTTCACATTTACTCCGGCCGCTGTCTCTCCTCGCCTCTCCATCCCCATTCGCGATCTTGCTTCCTGTTTTCCTCCGCCTGCCTTTTTTGGTTCCTATTCACCGGCTGGATCTGAGGTTGCGGTGGGTGTTCACTGTCCCTTTTTTCTGCTCGATTCCTAGGTTCTTTTGGGTGCTCCTCCTGGTTGAGGGTTTCCTGTTCTTGAGGGTTTTGCTTTCTTGTTCTTGAGGTGGTGCGGCTGGCGTCTAGATCTGTCGTGCCGATGCGCTGCCGTCGGTCTGTTTTTTCGTACGGCGGCGGCTGGTTCCATCTTCTTCGGGTGTTCCTCTCTTCCCCTCCCGTCTTTCCCGATTGCATGCGGCGGCGGCGGCGACTGCTTCCCCTACCAGTGCGGCAGCAGCGGCGGCCCAGGATGGCACAGGCTCAAAAGGGAGACAAGTGCCATGGCAGTGCAACGCCTGGGAACGAAAGGTGATGGCAGCGCGGTCTCCTCCAGGTGAGATCCCTCTCATCTTCTTTTCTCCATGTTTCTTTTTCCTTCGTGAACCTAGGTCGTGGGATTGATGCCTTATTCCTAGGCGATCTTCATCTTTAGTTTTCTTTTTCCTGTAGACGAATTGGATGAGGAGGCGGCCGCCCCTAAATCCTAATCAAGTTGCTTAATCAGGTGTCTGATGTTCCCTTCCCTCTTCTTTTCCTCACGTTCTTGCCCATTGCACTCTCTGATGAGCTAGGTGCACGATTGGTGTTGGATGCCCCTGGAGGAGGCTTGTTGTTGTTGCTCTTTTTCCTTTTGATTTTTGTTTGATCTAATCTTTCTGCATCAGCACCACCTAGGCGCCTGATTAATCTTTGTTTCGATGGTATGTCTTTGGCTTGTGTTTTTATTTAATGGATTTGGTCCTTTGGGGATGAGTTAGGGTTCTTAGTTTTCCATGGGGTGGCGCTGATGTGTGAAGCTCAACAATTTGTGTGTGTGTGTGTGTGTGTGTGTGTGTGTGTGTGTGTGTGTGTGTGTGTGTGTGTGTGTGTGTGTGTGTGTGTGTGTGTGTGTGTGTGTGTGTGTGTGTGTGTGTGTGTGTGTGTATGTGTTGCCTCCGATCTTACTGCTCTTCTTGTGTTCTTGTGCCTTACCTATTTTCTTTCTTCCGGTTTGACCTGCCAGGGCCTGCATCTCAAAGACGAGGTATATACCGATTCCTCTCCCTGTCGCTCTTCTGCTGCAGGACTTGGTCTAGGCACCCAGATGTGGGGAAGATGTGGGAGTGGTGATGAGAACAGTATGGTGAGAAAAACAAGCTTTCTGTATGGTTCCATTGGAATTTCTGTTTTCTTATATTATTCATGATTGTCAAAGTTACTTTTCTTTCACTTTCACATCTGATTTTGAAACATACAGTGGATTAGATATTTTCTGATTGCATTTACGCTAATCTAGATTTCTGATTTGGCATACTGTTTAAAAACCTACGACTTTGTGATATCTCGGGCAACACCTTAATTTGGGAGTGCATAGGTAAATCCTCAGTCAGATTGATAGAACATAATGATTTGATGGTATAATCTAAAGATTGCATGAAAAAAATTGTTTTCTGTGCTACTTATTTTTCTTTTATTAATGCTTCGAGAATACTAAATTTCTTGTGACATATAGCATCACATTGTGTCTAATTTAGTGTTTGCTAATTCTCAGTAAGAGAGCCATGTGGAGCTCTGGGCCAATTTGGTTTAGTAGGTTTGATGCTTACAGTTTTGCCAGATTGTTAGTATTTTGTTCATTAATATTTTTCTCACCTAAATTCATTATTTTGGGTATTTAACTGGATCCTAATGAAGTTCTTGCTTTTCCAGAGGCCGAGTGTTATCACACCTTTCTGGTGCACCAATGCCGCCATTCTTTGTCGTGTCAAAGATGCAAAACTTATTTTGACATGTATTCCCCTGCAAAAGATTGCGCTAATGAACAGCATCAAAGCACCATCATAGTCTCCAAAGAAATCTGAAATTTTCTTAAAGTTGGGAATTTGTGATGTCTGGAACCGTCGGTTTCTGATTTGATTGAAGATCTTACATTTGGCATTGTTTGCCCAATTTATGATTTGATTGCAGAGTCTTATTTTTTGATTTTTAGTTTTTTTATTCTCTTCTGTTTAACATGGTCACATTAATATATAAAGCAACTGTTTCATGCAAATAGATTCTTAATGATCCTGTAGGAGAGTCATTATATTGATACATTTATTGGTGTTGGATACGAAATGTCAAAATAGAGCTTTCGCTGCAGCTTGTTTGGTCTTTGCTTGCTTCAAAAGTGAGATACAGAATATTTCTCTGTGTATAGTTTCTCCTTTGCTATTCACTAATTCACAGGTTAGCTGGATCTTGAAATTACATATTTTTTCCCTTCCATGCTACTAAGTGTGATTTACTCATATGGTAATGTTGATCAAAGCTGAAAATATTTGACACTTTAGCGCCGTGCAAAATAGGTATAGAACATCAGCTTTTCTTATTCATTATACTGGACCAAAAATGTTTTGTCAGATATAACCGTTACTACCCCTTAACATGGTTATCATGGTGGGAGGAAAGCATTGGATCTGGAAAAAAAGGAGCACCCAATTAGTTGTCTAGGGAAGAAAATGATGCTTTGTCCCTCTTTTGGTTTTTCATCTTTGTTCTCATTACATTGTAGGTATGTTTATTGGCCTAATAGATATGGTTAGTTGTAATGTTCCATTGCTTTTCTTTCAGTCAAAGACTTGCTTTAATTAGCCATTTATTGAATAATGATTTATCTTTTTCCCTAGGTAGTTGATCATTTCGCTCTTCTCTTGATAATTGATATGTACCCAAGGACTACAGGAGGTATTACTGTATATGTACGCCGGTTGAAATGATGGACTAGGATTATCAAAAGGTAATTATCTGATCCTTTGTTCTTACTTATCGATAGCTCTTAGTTTTGGAAATGTATGTCTACCTCTTCTGTCTAATGTATGGCACTAAATTTATCTTACCATTTTAGATCACATTGCTGCTTACAACTCTAATTTCTACCATGTATCATACCTTCACATGTCTGCCATCATTTTTCTGACAACTTTTAGTGCATGTAATGACTATGGCCATAGAAGACTAAAGGCATCTTACTCAGAAGTTACCATCATCTTTTGCCTTTTCAGTGCGTTGCGATTGAGAAATATCACTCCTGCATTAACTATGAACCTTCATGAAGGTAGGTTGATTCCATGTGTCAAATATTGCAGCTGGTAATGATCGTATTTGACTTAATAACTTGCATATTTTTTTTTTCTAGGTTGCACTCTGGCCTTCTCCTAAAACTGATCTACCTTCTCTAAAATATCACTGTGTCTTAAAACTTATCTGTAGTTCTGTACTATGAGAAAGACTGCAAATACATAGACATGTAGCATGTGCCTTGACCCTTTTGAGAATTTATCGTGGTCATTGTGTTTTTAACATATAACAAAACCCTGAAAGGGTTCAATGACCAATCTCACGCCATACCTTATTTATTTTTGTTCATCATTCTTTTTCCTCTATTTAATTAAAGAACTCATCAAATGTGTTATTGACCGTAGGGAAAACAAATAATTGTCCTGTTAATGTAATGAATGATCCGTATCCAAAATATCTATATATGTGCTATTCGTTGCTTATGGTACTACCTAGGAAGTATGCTGCCTAAAGCATTTAATAACCTAACTTTTGTTTTTCTACACGTTGTTGGATCGAGCAAAGAGGATGGGTGAAAGCAGAGAATTTGATCACGATTTGAACTGGTTTTTTCTTTTTTGGTGTTTTTGACTCCTGCTACCGCTTTGAATGACTCTTTAGTTCTCATAATCAACACTCCAAGAAATAAACTGTAAGCAACCCTTCACAAAGCAATGGGCTTTGCAGTTTATCTTTTGAAACTTATCCCTGTTGATCAGGGTTTAAAACTCCGATTGTATAATACCAATAATGATGTGTACATTCTTTAAACATTTTAGAGGAAATTCAAATTAATGTTGATTCAAATAGTCTTATTTCTTTAGTATGAGTGAACCATTGCCAAAACAGTGAAACAAGATATCAGCCAAATAATATGGTACATAACTTTGTAGAGGAGAATCTAGGTCCCTTTTTGATCTGGGGTATGAATTTTATTTGCAATCGCTTTCTTATTTACATATGTGCTTCTGCAGGAATTTAGGTATGATCTGTTCATGTATGTAATATCATTATTCAAACGAAAATTAAGATAAGAAATTTGGAAACATGTAATTGTCAGCCCCTTAAAGGTCGGTCCGGAGTGAGGTGGTAATGCTCGTAATGGACTGGTCTTTCTCCTCTTTAATATAAAAGATACACAGTTCTCTTACGTATTCCAAAAAAAAAATTGTAGTGTAAGATGCTTCATTTGTTTCCTGCTAAAAAATTTAAAGGAACAGCAACACTGACTTCAGAATGTAGTTTATGCTTTCCACAAAACAAAGCTTCCTTGTGACATCCTTTAATAATGTTTAATTTGGCTGGCTTCCTATCTCAATTAATTTGAGGAACGGTATACACGCATGGACCATTAAAAAACCTGTGCAAATGAGGATTGAAGTTAGATTGTGCAGAAATATTTGACTGATGATGTTACTGATGTCAATGTTGAGTTGCCACCAAAATTTATCCTGTGAATATTGATGAGAGCACAGTTCTACTTGCAGCTGAAAGCCTGAAAGGCGACTCACCTAATGCTGCATGGAGAGGTAAATAGCAATATGTTCCTGCGATTCTTCTGTGAAAGTAAGATGTCTCCCTTTCACTATGGCACATTTACTGCTATAAAAATTTACATCAGAATAGCTTATCCCTGACTATGTATATAGGGTTTCACTGAACCAATCAGGTTTAATAGTATTTCTGTACTTTGTACACAAAAACCTATATGTAGGTTTTGAAATTTACAAGAAATTTTCTTCAGTAAGTGGCGACATTCATGCATGGCCCCAGTTAATATGCTTTCGTTAATTTTTTTTTTCCTGATTTCTGCATATTATTTTGTTGGTGGCCTATAGGAGGGCTCTTTCTTGTTACTTGCTAGGGCCTTTACCTTTTGTCATTGCCTACGTATGTCAATATTATCACTCTTTTCCCTGTTACCTGTTGAAATTTGAAGCACTAAATAAAAGTATATAGGTTATTTCAATTTGATCAATAAATATCTGAACGCAAGTTCACGCTGCAGAAAACTGAAATAAGGACTGCATCTTCACTTTGTTTTCGATAATTGTTGAAGGCTCGGTGATTTTTTTAACGAGCTACATGGACAGCCTAATACAAATCCGACAACAGGTGTCGGTTCTGACAGCGAAAGGTAAGCAGGGGCGCAGTCAGTCTGAGAGGCAAAGGGAAGGTCATCAGTTGCAGCACTGGGTCCCTCCGGAGTGCGGTGTGCTCAAGATTAATGTTGATGGGGCTTATCATGCGCATTCTGGAAGGGCATCACTGGGGGTCATTTTTAGAGATGACTGTGGAAGGGCGTTGCTTGTGGCATGGCGTCTGCGAGATGGCCGGATGCTGCATTTGTGATGGAATCAGACTGTGCTACCGTGGTGACAAAGATTCAGGCAAGAAGGCATGATCGATCCCTCGTGGCGCCAGTGATCAACGATCTCCTTGCTGACAAAGTGCAGTATCAGTCATTCAGAGTTTACAAGGTGGGGCGAGAGCAGAATAAAAGTTGCCCATGAACTGGCGCAATGGGAAATTCGCTCAAGTAGTACTAAAGTTTGCTTTGTTAGTTTCCCTGAGTGTGTTTCTCATTTAATCACTTTGGAGTGCGTGGACTCCAGAAGTTGTAATGGTGTTAATTAATTAATAAAGCTTCCGCCCTTTTCAGTCGCAAAAAATAACTGTTGACATATCTTGCCTGGCTCTTAATCAACGCATCCATAGTTCTTCAATTGTTATTAGAGGTACCGCCCACCTGGAATGTTAAGACTCACAAAACTTGCAGGATTTACTGAAGTCAATCTTCTTCAGAGATGTTCCGTTCTGAGTCCATGAGACGCACTTGGCTGAAAAGGCCCCTGAGAGATTTGTCTTTCATTATTTTTTATTCTGGTAGAACATTTGCAATGCGTTTGTTTTTTGTGTCTGGCAGCTGAATATCAAGTTCAAAATTCGAAATGTCTCTTAAAATAAATTTTGGTGTTTTGTACTATTATTTGAAACACGCCACAACCACTTATCTACTTGCATCAAAAACATTTCCGTTTGAGAAAATTATGCCATTGGGTTCCCGATTTAGTCTACATTGAGATAAATGGAACAATCGTATTTAGCTATTATTTAATATGTGTGATGTGTCATTGCTTGATTGTTTTTTTCTGTTAGGAACAAATTAAGCTGCCAAAATATAGTAACCATTCACGTCATTCTATACAACACGCTGACAGGCCTATTCTCTGCTTCAGCTTAAGTATACACACACACACAAAAATATATTTACCATACGTTAGCTGCACTAACGAGCGGCGCGCAAAAGCGTGCCGGATTAGTCCTTCGCTGCCGCATCTCTCCAACGAACAATCTTCTGGAAGGCTTATTGAGCGGCGCGCGAAGCGCGCCGAATCCTACTAGTATCCTCTGTTACCATCCCAAAAGAAACAATGATAGAAAAGATTCTCTGCTACAAAACTGAATCAGAAAAGCTGGGAGGATGATCCTATTCGTCTCCAGCAGCACAAAGGTAACTGAATTCCAAAATGCAAAGCATACAAGTTGCCGCCAGTAAAATGGTTGATTAATCGAAGTATGTAACCATGCGTACGTCTCAATTCCATAAGCAAAAGCAACCTAATGAGATCATCTCATCTCGGCAGTACTCGACGCTGATATGGGCAATAATATACAAGAGTATGTGATATATCGGCGCAAATCTTGTTTAAGTATAAACCATAACAGTAATTCAGATTTCACCCTAATTAAAAGTTAAATTGGAGGGGACACATGCACCTATGCACATAAAAGCCACTCTCTAATTCTTCAGCCTTATAAAAAGATAACAGAAAACTAGCCACTCTTCAAATCCCAGGTATATCTTTCAAGTTTGGTAAGAGCACAACATGTCCCTCATGATGCTTATCTCACTTTCCATTGAGGTTTGATGTCTATGTACTCCCTCCGTTCCATTTTAAGTGTCATTTTAGTAAGCATCTATTTTTTCCAAAATAAGTGTCTTTCTCACTTTTCAATGTAGTTTTCTCTCTATCTCTCTAAAATTTGTACCAGAAAGTTGCCTCTCTAAAATGTTTATTGACGCCGATAGCAGCCTAGAATGAGAGCGCATCCGCAACCAAAGAAGATATGATTAGCGCTTCGCTCCTGGTCAGGGCAGATGATGCAGGTGTTTTCATCCACCTATACTTATTTTGAATGCAATTTCCTCGTACAAATAACATTTTGAGTAAATTTCACAAACCTATAACTATTTGTGCTGTTGTAACACAAAACTGTAACATTTGAAGTCTATTTCACAAAACTATAACTATTTTGACCTTTAATAACACTAACCTACAACTTTTTGTTGTATAGTCCCACCTGTCATTTACACAAATGCACATAGCCTGGTTCCACTTGTCATTCACACATGTGCCACAAAAGTTATAGTCTTGTTACTAAGGGTCAAAATAGTCGTAGTTTTGTGAAATAAACTACAAAAGTTGTAGTTTTGTGATACAAAGGTACAAATAGTTGTAGGTTTCTGAAATTTACTCTAACATTTTCCTATAAATACATTTGAAATATGCAGCAATTTATACACCAGTTTGAGTGAGCCAAATACATATATGCAGTGCCTCCTGAGAAATATCTACATTTAAATCTCTGTTTTAAAAATGACCGAGAGGAGTTGTGATCTAGGTTGTAGGTTTGTGAAATTTACTCAAAATATTATTAAAAATTTAGGTTGTAGGTTTGTGAAATTTATTAAAAAAGTTCGAGAAATATCGCGGTTTGGGCCGCCTGCATGCCCGTCCAGGCTTTTGAACCGCAGCCTCGGGTGTTGTGATACCTTGATTTCTCTTCTTGTTGCCACGGAGGAGCCCAACTCGTCTCGTGCACGCTCTCCACCGCCTCAAGTTCAACCAACTCCTCTGCCCAGATTGATCACCGCGCCGCCGCTTCCATTCCTCTCTCTCTCCGTTCCCTCGCCGTCGTGCCCGTGGTGAGCAACGAACCCACTCCTGCTTTGCTGCGATTCGCTCGTCCGTACATGCTGTTCATTTCGTCTCCTCCTGGCTGCAGCCTGATCCCGAACGAAATCATTCTTCTTCGATCTGCGAAGCGATCGATGCCGTCGGATCGAGGAGGAGGTGACGTCGGCGCGGGCCCGGCCACACGCCATGCACGGGTTGCAAGCACCCGGCGCTAGGGATGGAAGCGGCGCGGGCCTGACCGCAACGCCGCCGGGCCGGCCCGCGCCGCAATCCCGCATAACGCCCGCATTGCAGCCCGCCCCGCTTTGATGAGACGGGCACGACGCGGTCGTCCCGCAAAGACGGCGAGCCATGAGCCGCCTCGCCCTTCGACGCGCGCCCGCCGCCTCGGCCTCTCCTTGAGCGACGCTGCTGGTAACGGCAGGCCTGCAGCGGCGGCGGCGGTGAGGGTTGCCTGGAAGATTCGGAAGCGGAGGGAGCTGTCGTCGTCGGACCCGGCGGCGGCGAGGAGTCAGCTGCGGTCCACGATGCCCGTCGTGCTACTGCCTCGGCGGCGGAGTAGCGGCGGCGGGGGCAAGTGGCCGCGCACCGGCGCCGCGTCCTCTTTTCTTCTTCGACCACGAGTACGCCGCTCCAGCGCCTGGTCGCGGCGCTCGCCGACAAGGACGTCGAGGACTCGCACGAGCTTGCGGCGACTTAGCGGGCAGCCGCGTAGTCCCGCGTGCAAGTGCGGCGATGTGCGGGCAGCCGCAAAAGTCCCGCAAACTGGCTGCGGCTCATGCGGGACGCGGGGCGGGCAGCCGCATCCCGCCCCGCTTGCATCGCTACCCGGCGCGGTAGTGCGCCGTGCCGGACTGCGCGTTTGCGCCCTACTTCCCTCCCCACGGCGGGCCGTGCACGGCGTCTTCGGCGCCACGCCAGCCAGCAACGTCTCGAAGCGCCGCTGGCCGAGCTCAAGCCGGAGCAGCGCGCGGACGCCGTCGAGTCGCTCGGCTACCCTGGGCTACGTCTTCTACATCAGCGTCATCCGGAACATGATTGAGCATGCCGACGGCGTCCCGGCGCGCACGAGCGGCTTGCGGAGCACGTCGGCCACGAGGCCGCGTTCCGGCCTTTCGACCCCTCGGTGGCGAGGCGTGTGTCGTGATCCGGGGCCAAGATGCAGGCGCAGGCCGCAGGTGAAAAAGCAGCAGATGGTGGAGGCCCAGCAGGCGGCCCAAACTGCGAGGGAGCAAGAGACTTGATGATGCGAGCCATGCGGCGGCAGGCAGCTGCACCCGGCGGTGCGGCAAAAAAAACTCAGACCTGTCGGGGGTAAGATCGTCCCCGACGGCATTTGCTTAAGGAGAAGAGCCTCTCACGCAGGTCGAGAAAACCTCCGAACCCCTTTCCCGATCCTACACAGGGATTCAGCTGGCCGTTGTGAGCTCCGGCGCGAGTCTTTACCATGTGTTTTGACCCGGGAAAGACGAGGGGATTTTTTAGTGCACTGCAGCTCTCGCTACAGTACACGCGCGTGGCACTGTAGCGAGCTACAGTACCATGCGGGTGCCGCGGCTCGAGCCCGGGCCGACAGGGGCAACGCCCCTGGAGCCTCTGCTCTGGAAACTCGGGACACCGAGCGTTGGCCCGGCGGTGCGGCAGATGGCGGGCACAGGCGCAACAGCTTACCAAGCGCCGGGGAAGAGATAGCAAGAGTCGAGTATATGATGATGATAATGATGATGATGATGCAGCAGGAGGGCGGCAAGCAACAGAACCATGGCCAGGAGGAGCGCGACGCCGCCACGGGGGCTCACAAGGAACCAGGACACGACATCTCTGCGGCCGCCATGCCGTGGCTCGCCGAATTCGCCGCGCCGGCCGGCAGCAGCAGCAGCAGCAGTTCGTTCCTGGCGCGTCAGCAGAAGCACATTGGTGAAATGGCGAGCCTGTCCCTTCCCTTGCACTTGGACTTATGTACATGCAACGATTCGCATTGACGTACTGAACTGCAGTACTCTGCAGATGTGAATGAAAAATGTGAGGAAGTATCTGCTCCCACACGGTGGTCGGCGACGATGTGGCCGCAGCATTTGCGTGTCCGCCGCCCACGCTGCGTCCGCGGCACCTACTACTGCGGCACCCAGAGCGAGGAGGAGACTGGGTGCTGCCGTGCCTTTTGACGGCGTAGCCGAGTGCGTCTCTGACCTCAAGCTCTAGCTTGGCTTCGCCTCTGACACCCACCAGCTCTGTGTCTGTGACCTGTCTGGAAGACGACTAGGTAAATACGATACACAATTGCACTAAAAATGATATTTCTCCTGGAAATACTACTCTGTCAGGCTCTTCATGGTTTGCATTTCTTCTTCAAAGCCACACTTTCATATGTAAAGTAATAAAAGTTTATTTATTCTCCTCGGACAATTTTGAAGGGTCCAGTACAATTTTATTCTCCTCGGACACTGCAGTATATACAAGGAAGACAACTAAAAAAGCAACATGAAGTGACAACCCAGTGCCCCATTCTTCGGGCACATACAACACTTCATCTGTTCCCTTACGTATGTAGAATTCCTTGCACGTTTCTGGCCTAGAGAAGCTTCGTAACATCTGACAGAACCCCTTTGGCCTTGCTTGATCAGTAACTGAGGAATGAAAAGTTACTCGCAACATTTTTAGCACCGTTGCCCAGTTGAATAGATGCTTCATTAAAGTAACTTCATGTTCATTTACAACCAACTCAGTCATTTCTACTTCACATGGAGATAATTCAACTGTAGTTCTTCAGTTTTCCAATGTGCTTGTATGATAGTAGTACTACGCATGCAATGGCAGTCCACCACTCTCTAGCTAGCTAGTCCCTCTTCGCCTGTATAAATATGATAACCTCACACGCTCACTCTCCCACTGCGCGCGCTTCACCATATATATCTCCCTTCCTTCACCAATCAGCCATGGCACGTCGTAGCACCGCCCTTCTTCTGCTGGCCATCGTCGCCAGTATCGCTTCGGCGGCGGCCGAGGAGCCATTCGCCGTTTCAGCCTACCCCATCTTATGGCGGAGTTCCGCTGACTCCCCCTTGGCGGCCGAGGATCCATTCGCCGATGCAGCTTACCCCGTCTTATGGCGGAGTTCCGCTGACTCCCCCGTGGCAGCGGAGGTGCCTAACTTCAAAGCTCAAGATCCTGCAGCAGGTGAATTTCTAAAACTGCCTAAATGCTTGCATTCTGAATTCAGTTTCTTGGGTTATTAGCTAGCTGCATATTGCCTGCCTGCCTTAATTAACAGTTGTTTTAACTTGCCGCCATCGATCTTGCATGTACTGCAGAGATGCCTGCGCACGGCGGCGGTCTACACGTGCAGCGCGGGATGCTGTTCCTCCGGAAGAGCCTCTACCCAGGCGCCCGTCTTCCCCGAGGAACCAGGCTTGCCGGAACAGCGCCCATGGCGATGCAACAATTCGCCTCGAGGTCTCAAGCCGACGCCATCCCGTTCAGCTTAAACAAGCTGGACCAGATCCTTACTATGTTCAAGGTCGTGCCAGGATCAGAACGCGCTAACCAGGTGGCGGCAACGCTCCACACCTGCGGCGGCGAAGGCTCATCTACAGACCCCCACACCTGCGCGACGTCGCAGCAGGCAGAGGCGGAGTTCGCGGCCAAAGTTCTGGGCAGCGGCAACATCCGCCGCCTCGTCACCATGGTTCACGGCTCCAACAACGAACCGGCCGGCCAGTACATGGTGGCGCAGAATGGTGGTGTATCACGCATCGGTGGAGCTGATGACCTGGTGGTGTGCCACCCTATGCCATATCCATACATGGTGCGGTACTGCCACCGCCCTGCAGAGGTGGAGGCGCTCATGGTGCAGCTCAGTGGCGTCGACGTCGGCGGCGCCGGCGGCGCGACAGCTGTAGCCATCTGCCATAAGAATACCGAGACATGGGACCAAAGGTATTTTAACATGCTGAACGCGGATCGCGGTGAGGAAATATGTCACTACATGCCACAGAACTACGTCCTGTGGCTTAAAATGTAATACTAGTCCCCTGACCATAAAGCTCAGGAGCATCCATCTAGTCATGTAAGTGTCCTCGGTTGTAATCGTGGATCTGATCTATTAAATAAAGACAAGGATTACTATTTAGAAATGCTACTTGCTAGTTGCTCGTGTGTCCCCCCCCCCCCCCCCCCCCCCCCCCACCCCCCCCCTTGCCCGTCGGTAACACTTGAATTCCTTTTCAGAAATTAATGCAACACTTGTGTCTTGCAGACAGTGAATAAATGAAATTGTTGGTGGGAATAAAAAGACCCTTCATGTGTTCCTTTCTGAAACTTTCTCAGAGATATGAGCATACATACAATAGATAACCTTCGTGATAAAAAAAATGTTGGATACGTGGTTATGCCGAGTTAGAAGAAGACCTCCATGCCGTGAACTCCGTCACCGACTCGTCCTCGTGCTTCTACGTGTTAGTTTTCATGTTGACCTCGGTCAACAACCGAACAAAGGAGGAGGGGAGGCTGCGCCTAACCCAAAATCCTCTCGGTTTGGGCTTTAACCCTAAAGCCCACTCTGCCATGATCGGAAGGCAGAGAATAAGCCCAATATGGGCTCGGCCCCGAGTCTACAGTGCTGACTATTTAAGGGGAGGCATACACGCCTCCCAAGGTTGACCGTAACCCTAATCCACCCACCGATCGATAAGCAGCGCTGGAAGACTTGGAAGCCCGAGTCCTCCGCCGCCCTGCTGTAGGGCAAACTCGCTACCGTCCTGAGGGCAATCGGTTGAAGACCCTCAAGGAACGACTACGCTACGTTCGCCCTCAAGCTCTCATCGTCACCTCTGAACCAGCTGCAATGGATGCAACTTCAGCTGGTAAGCTAATCGATCTCTAATTCCGCATTAGGTTAGATGTACTAGGTTATGATCTAGCTGTCGACTTCTTGGTCCTGTTTTAGCCCTAAGTATTGTTTTGATCTAAGTTAATTTAGCTCTAACAATTGGTATCAGTTAGCCAGGACTAGTCGAATTAGATCTCCTAGTCAAGTAATTCAGTTAAGTTTCTATCGATTAGCTCAAGTTTTAGTTAAGTTTATGTTAGTCAGAGGTGTTTCAGTTAATTAGTTCAGTAATTAATCTCTGTTTAGTCAAGTTTTATGCTACTGCGCCCTAAGATTGTTCAGTTTTACGTTATTCTTTAGATCTATCTATGCGCAGTAGGCAATTAGTCATGTTTTAGTTTAATTAGTTTTCAGTTTTACTAAATTTCAGTCAGTACAGTTAGGGTTTCTCAGTTATTTCAGTTAATCTTACCATGTCACACGAAATTGATGCGCACTTGCACTAAGTTGGGCTCTAGGGTTTGGACTCACACACCTAACCCTAACCCTAACCCTAACCCTAAGCTAACCCTAAGATGAGAGGTCTTACCTCTCGGGTTGCCGCCGCCCTCCGCCGCACTCAGATCCACCGCGCGCGGATGGCGGCGCCTCTCTCTCCTTCCCGGTCGCCGTCGAGATCGCCGCCATGGGCGCGACCTCGCCGCGCATCAGATCCGGGCCGCGCGGCCTCAGATCCGCCGCGCGGTCTCCTCGGCACGCGCACGGGCCTTCGGGCCGTCGCCGCCGCCGCCTCTCCTCGCCGCCGTGTGCCTCCGGGTGCGCGGCGAGCCTCTGCATCAGATCCCCCTCACCGTCGCCGTAAGGGCACCACGGCGGAGGGACTCGACGGAGCCGCGCGCGTTGATTCGCACGCGTGCGCCGGCGAGCCTCTCCCCGCGGCGCCATGGCGGCCGGCGCAGGGCGGCGCGCTCACGCGTGTCTGCAGCGGCGAGCGAGAGAGGAGCGGTGTGAGGAGAGTGAGGAAGAGAGAGCGGAGCCGGAGGGCTAGGGTTTCGGCCGGCGTTTTATGCCGAGACCGTCAATCCCTGGCCGTCCGATCCGCCCCGGCCTCGATCCGACGGCTCGCGCGCCAGCCTTCAGTTGGGCTGGGCCGCTTACGCGGTGCGCGCGCGCGCGTCGGGCCGAATCAGCGGCCCAGCCGCTGGTTTTCGGGCCTCCGCCGCGCCAGCCCGTTAGTCGGCCTGCATGTGCGTGTTAAGTATCGCGCGCGCGCGCGTTCAGCTGGCCGGCAGCTCGCGTCGCTGCTGGGCTGGGCCGGGCAAGTGCGGCCTGCGCGCGCGGGAGGAACCAGCCTCTGCGGGCCGCTGGGCTCAGATTCGCTCTGGGCCGCGCCAAAATTCGTGCGGATTAATTTTCCATTAAGTTTTCAGTTTCCTGTTTAAGTAATTTAGCTCTAAATTAATGTTTTAAGCAAAGTTTTTCCGTAAGTTAATTTTATATGTTGGTGTTAATCCACCAATATACTTTGAGATGCCTCTATTTAAATGGATCCACCGTGAAGTTTATTTAGAGTAAACTTGTGATTATTTCTGACCACCGTTAATTGATCATGAGTATTTTAAGTTAAATTTCGTTTGTTTTCCCCACCGGTGATGCAAATTGAAATTTATTTGTGTGATTTTAATCAGACCACCGTAGGGTTTTAATCATGCACTTAATTTCGCATTTCATTGTATATCATTACTAAGCTAAGTTTTCTCTTATTTTCAGTGACGAACGTCAATGCTGCTGCCTCTGTTCTCAGCAACATCGAGAACCTCAACGGGGCAAACTTTCCGGACTGGAAGAGCAAGGTCACTACATGCTTGGCATGGAATGATCTCGATATGGCTCTAAGGGAGGAGAAGCCCGCTGCTCCTGAGGCTGGACAAGCTGCTACGCCTGCTTTTGAGAAGTGGGAGAAGTCCAACCGTATGGCTCTCATGGTCATGACTGGCACCATCAGCCCTGGCATTAAGGGTGCCCTCCTCACTAAGAATTCAGAGGGACATGACTACACCGCTAAGGAGTTCCTCGCTAAAGTTGAGGAAAATTTCAAGAGCTCCTCTAAGACCTATGCCAGTACTCTCATCATGAAGCTAGTCTCTTCTCAGTACACTGGCACATCTGGCATAAGGGAGCACATCTTGAACATGTGTGACATGGCTCATAGGCTTAAGGAGATGAAAATGGAGATATCTGATGGTTTCCTCGTTCATTCATCATGACGTCCTTGCCATCTACCTTCAACGCCTTCAAGATCAACTACAACACCAACAAGTCCGTTTGGACTATCAGTGAGTTAATCAGCTATTGTGTTGAGGAAGAAGAGCGTATCAAAACTGAGAAGATGAAGGATGTTGTGAACATGGTTGGCAACCTTAGTCTCAACTCCACACCTAAGAACCAGCATGAGGCTAGCAGCAGCAAGCAAGCTCAGAAGGGGGGAGCGAAGAATAAGAACAAAGGCAACAAGAACTTTGCTCCCAAGAACAACAACAAGTTCAAGAACAACCACTCCAAGGGTGGTAAGATGTTGTGCTCCTTCTGTGACTCTCCTAAGCACCTTCAGAAAGCCTGTCCAGGCTTTAAGGAATGGTTGAAGCAACAAGGTAATTTTAAGTTTGATGTTGTTTCTTTCATTGATGAGTTATTCTTAGCAGATTTTTCCCCTAATACTTGGTGGATTGACTCAGGTGCCACCGTGCACATTTCTAATTCATTTCAGGTATTCCGTTCGATCCGAACTATAAGAAGGGGGGAGCGAAACCTAAGAGTGGCTAATGGGACGGCCGTTGAAGTTGAAGGCGTTGGAAGCTTCGAATTAGAGTTGCCAGGAGGCTTCCAGCTTCGTTTAGATGATGTCCTTTATGTTCATAGTTTAAAGAGAAATTTGATTTCCGTATCAGCTTTAGATGATTCTGGACATGTGTGTGAGTTTGGCAACAAACAATGTGTGATTAAGTTTAATGAGATTAGTGTCGGTCTTGCTAGTCGGCAAGGCAAGCTTTATATGCTCTCTCTTAATGATTCTGTGATGAATGTTACTACAAATAAGCGTAAGCGTGATAATGAGACCTCTTCGCAATTGTGGCATTGTCGCCTTGGCCACATTTCGAGGGGGAGAATTGAGCGTCTCATTAAAGACGAAATAATAGAGAAATTAGACTTCTCCAATTTAGAGCAGTGCATCGACTGCATTAAGGGAAAATATGCTAAGACAATTAAGAAAGGAGCTACTAGGAGTACGGGCGTGTTAGAAATAATTCACACAGATATCTGTGGCCCTCTCTCGGTAACTTCGGTAGATGGCTATGATTCTTTTATCACATTTACCGACGATTATTCCCGCTATGGACATATCTACCCCATAAGAAAGCGTTCAGATGCGCTAGAAATATTTAAGATATATAGACTTGAAGTTGAGAAACAGCATAACACCTCCATTAAGATTGTGCGGTCAGACAGGGGTGGAGAATACTACGGGAAACATGCTGAATATGGTCAAATTAAGGGACCATTCGCTAAGTATTTAGAAGAAAATGGCATTAAGGCACAATACTTCATGCCTGGAGAACCACAGCAAAATGGAGTGGCTGAGCGGCGTAACCGCACGTTAATGGACATGGTAAGAAGCATGCTCAGTCATTCTAGTCTACCTGTCGAACTATGGTTAGAGGCATTAAAGACAGCTGCCCACATACTTAATCGGGTTCCATCTAAGTCAGTTCCCAAGACACCTTTTGAGCTGTGGAATGGGAGGAAACCGTCACTTAATTATTTAAAGGTGTGGGGCTGTCCCGCTGAGGCTAAGCTATTTGATCCTCAGCATAAGAAATTAGATTCTAAGACAGTGAGTTGTCACTTTATCGGATACCCTGATAAGTCTAAGGGATACCGATTCTACTGTCCTGGTCGCTTCACTAAGTTCGTTGAAACCAGACAGGCCGTGTTTCTTGAAAACTCGGAAATTGGTGGTAATTTCCCGAAGAGGGATATAAGTTTAGAAGAACTGCGGGTCAACCTTCCTGATCCGGATTATCAAACACCTGTGTTTCAGTTCGTACTGCCAGTTATTCCTCAGATAAATAGCACAGTGGCGCCCACTGTCACTCAGGCGCCAGTAGTTCAGGCGCAGGCGCCAGTAGTTCAGGCACAAGAAATGCATGCGCCAGAAGTCATGGTCCCGGCGCCAGACGTTGGGCACGAGGCGCCAGCAGCAGAGGTGCAGGCGCAAGAAGTGCCATTAGTAGAACCTCAACCGGTCCCTGAACCTGCCGCGATCGAACCATTAAGAAGATCTGTCAGGGAAAGGAGATCGGCTATTCCTGACATTTACGAGACATACTTAAGTGAGGATTTGTATGATGTCGGGAACATGAACGACCCTGCCAACTTTAAGGAGGCAGTTCAGAATGAGAATTCCACTAAATGGATTGAAGCCATGGAAGAGGAGCTTAAGTCTATGAATTCCAATCAAGTATGGGACTTAGTAGAAATTCCCTATGAAGTCAAACCAGTGGGATGTAAATGGGTCTACAAGACCAAACGTGACTCTAAAGGGAAAGTCGAAAGGTTCAAAGCTAGGCTCGTTGCTAAAGGGTTTACGCAGAAGGAGGGGATCGATTACAACGAGACCTTCTCTCCTGTGTCTTCCAAAGATTCTCTTAGAATTATCATGGCAATTGTAGCTCATTTTGATATGGAGCTGCATCAGATGGATGTTAAGACTGCGTTCCTGAATGGAAATTTAGATGAGACTATTTATATGGTTCAGCCGGAAGGTTTTACCATTAAGGGTAAAGAGAATATGGGATGCAGATTAAGGAAATCCATTTATGGCCTTAAGCAGGCGGCCAGAATGTGGAACTTTAAGTTTGATGAAGTAATTAAGAGATTTGGATTTAAGAGTAATGATGTGGATCCTTGTATCTATATTAAATCCAAGGGTGGAAAGTTAATAATCCTAGTGCTGTATGTTGACGACATACTATTAGCCTGCAACGATAGGAATATGTTACATGAGACTAAGAATTTCTTGTCATCTCATTTTGACATGAAGGATCTAGGTGAAGCCTCGTATGTACTTGGCATTGAGATACACCGAGATAGAGCCAAAGGAACACTAGGATTATCTCAGAAAGCATATATTGAGAAAATGCTTAAGAGGTATCAGATGGATAAGTGTAATACATCTCCTGTCCCATTTCAAAAGGGCGATAAGCTTCATAAAGGTCAGTGCCCTAAGAATGATTTAGAAAAGAAAAGAATGGAGAACGTTCCCTATGCATCGGCTGTTGGAAGCTTGATGTATGCGCAAGTCTGTACGCGTCCAGACTTGGCATTTGCAACCGGAGTTTTTGGTCGATATCAGTCTAACTCAGGATGGGCTCACTGGGTGGCTGTTAAGAAGGCATTAAGGTATTGTCAAGGCACTAAGGATTACATGCTCATATACAAGAGGACAAACGACCTTCGGGTTGAATGTTACACGGATGCCGACTTCGCTGGTGATAAGGATGAATTGAAATTCACTTCTGGATATGTTTTCACGCTAGCGGGGGGAGCGATTTCATGGAGGAGTGCTAAGCAGTCAGTAACAGCTGGATCTACGATGCAAGCTGAATTCGTGTCATGTTACCATGCCTCGGGACAGGCAATGTGGCTTAAGAATTTTATTCCGGGATTAAGAATTGTTGATAGTATCTCGAGACCTATCACAATGCACTGCGACAATCAAGCCGCAGTTTTCTTTAGCGGTAATGAAAAGATAAGTAGTGCTTCCAGGCACATCGACCTCAAGTTTCTTATCGTTAAAGAAAGAAATCGGGACCGCATAATTAAGATTGAGCATATCGATACTGAGTTAAATATAGCGGATCCGCTTACCAAAGGTTTACCACCACACCTTTTCGAAAGACATGTCGTTTATATGGGTCTGGTGGATAGCTTTGATAAGGTCCTGGTCTAAGGGCCGTTGATCTTCCCCAAATAAGAGTAAGAGTCCTGACAAAGTTTTCTAGTGGAGGCTATGGGTAATGTTGTCCCAGTGTGACGTGGTCCGCTGATGACACATTGGTCTGGTGCTCGCTGGTTTTACTGAGGAGGGATTAAGATTAAGTTAAGAGTAAGTTTAAGTTTAAGTTGTTGACCATTCGGTCAAGGGGGAGAATGTTAGTTTTCATGTTGACCTCGGTCAACAACCGAACAAAGGAAGAGGGGAGGCTGCGCCTAACCCAAAATCCTCTCGGTTTGGGCTTTAACCCTAAAGCCCACTCTGCCATGATCGGAAGGCAGAGAATAAGCCCAATATGGGCTCGGCCCCGAGTCTACAGTGCTGACTATTTAAGGGGAGGCATACACGCCTCCCAAGGTTGACCGTAACCCTAATCCACCCACCGATCGATAAGCAGCGCTGGAAGACTTGGAAGCCCGAGTCCTCCGCCGCCCTGCTGTAGGGCAAACTCGCTACCGTCCTGAGGGCAATCGGTTGAAGACCCTCAAGGAACGACTACGCTACGTTCGCCCTCAAGCTCTCATCGTCACCTCTGAACCAGCTGCAATGGATGCAACTTCAGCTGGTAAGCTAATCGATCTCTAATTCCGCATTAGGTTAGATGTACTAGGTTATGATCTAGCTGTCGACTTCTTGGTCCTGTTTTAGCCCTAAGTATTGTTTTGATCTAAGTTAATTTAGCTCTAACACTACGTGCTCAGATTCGCCAGCCACATCCCCTGAGTTGTCGAAGCAGAAGGGTTGGGTTGGATGTGGAACCCACGTCCACGGCCACCATTCACCGGCATCATCTGCTCACACACGGTGGTCGCCGTGGTTTGGAATCTCGCGAGGACCATTTGTGAAAAAAGAACATGAACAAAATCGCAAGTTTCTCTAGCCAAAAGAATATGTTTGAAGACAAAGGAGAAAAAGAAAAAAAAAGAAGGAAACCGACCTTATCCTCTTCTCCCGGAGTCACGGGAGTTGTTTTCCCATCTTCCCCGCTTCCGCATCGCGACCTGCAGCAGATCCGGTGACCGCCTCCCCCGGTTGCCGCGCGGTTTCCGTGGTAGCCGCGCTGAGGGATCGCGGCGGCAGTTTTTCTCTTTTTCCTTCATTTTCCCCCCTCTTTTTCTTCCTTTTCAGCGCGGTTTCTCCACAAAAACCACGGTTACTCCGCGGTTTTCTCGCGATTTTCGCGGAAACTGCACGAATTCAATTCCAAATTCAAAGTCCATGTTTGTGCGGTTTTCTCCGTGGTTTTAGATCACCGTTTTCGTCCAAACCTGCCGCAAAACCATGGCCATACGGTTTTTTCCCCCCTCCCACGATAATTCAAACCTTGGTGGTCGGCGACGATAGCTGCACCATTTGCAAGTCCGCCGCCCTGCAACACGGTCAAGAGCGAGGAGGAGACTGGGTGCTGCCGTTTGACGGCGGAGCCGAGTGCGTCTCTGAGTGACCTCAAGCTCTGGCTTGGCTTCGCCACTGACCTCAAGCTCTGTGCCAGGGACCTCTATGGAAGACGACTCATAACTAAGGTACATACGATACCTACACAATTTTGCACTCAATGACATCATTCTCCTGAAATACTACTCTCGCAGGCTCTTCAGGGTTTGCATTTCTTTTCCAAAGCCACACTTTCATATGTAAAGTACAAGGGGAAACATGTAGTAACCAAAAACACAAGACAATGAATTAAACGTTTTTGAAGGATCCACTATACAATTTTATTCTCCTCGGACACTGCAGTGCATGCAAGGAAGACAACTAAAAAGCAGCATGAAGTGACAACCCAGTCCCTCATTCTTCGGGCAGATACAACACTTTATCTGTTCCCTTACGTATGTAAAATTCCTTGCACGTTTCTGGCCTGGAGAAGATTCTTAACATCTGACAGAACTCCTTGGCCTTGCTTTCAGTAACCGAGGAATGAAAAGTTACTCGCAACATTTTTAGCACGGTTGCCCAGTTGAATAGTTGCTTCATAAAAGTAACTTCATGTTCATTTACAACCAACTCAGTCATTTCTACTTCTTGGAGATAATTCAACTGTAGTTCTTCAGTTTTCCAAAGTGCTTGCTGACGACAAATGCAACCAGATGGGCAAGCAGTTTGTTCCTGAAAGAAGGGTCATATTAAACTTTGTAAGACAAACTTATATGTTGAATGATATTAAACGAGACGTAACGATATAATCAAAGTGCCTGAGAAATGTAATCAAGCATCAACAACAATAGCTAGAGGAATCCACCTAAACATTAATATTTGTTCAGAATCCACCCGTATGATCTTTCTCGGCTAAGAGTGGTATTTATAACATTCTACAAATCCACCGCTATTGTTAAACTGCATCAGATATCCAAGAAGATTTCCAATTGACCATAGGCTATTCGACAGAAATATGGAACATTTTAAAACTGTGTATCCAAGATTAACATTACCTGGAGCAACACCTAAATTGTATAACCAAGATTTGAAAGAACTTAAGAATAACTAATGAGTAAATTACAAAAATCTGGAACATCTTTTACATGTACCGCAAAAACCTAGTACAATTTTCAGTGTGTCAACTGCAGAAAACAACAAGTATTTTGATGTTTAACTGCAAAAGCCTGCAACTATGGTTATGTGAGGCCACACCTAAATACACCAGTGAGGCTGAAGAGTGGGTCCGAGGTGACAAAGTTGTAGGTGTTTTCGCCACCAAATGTCAAATTAGTCGTAGCCTCTTGCAACTGGCACCAGTAATTGTAGTTCTTCACAACAAATGTCAAAATTATTGTATATGTTTTAACTTTATTACTCGTAACTAAAAGATACCACATACTTGCAACCCATATAGTATACCATGCATTCGAAACTAATTAATATAGAGCACATCCTTGCCATTAGGAGAACTGGTGAAACAAACACGCAATAAGCACCTAGTGCCATTAGCACATCAAGTTTTGGTATGGCCAATAAATCCACATGTGTATAATATTAAAAAAAATGATAAGTTTACCTCGGTGCTGTGGGGCCAAAGATCCAAATCTAGCTGTCCGATACCAGAACACATCCTGAGAATATGGAATAAGCTGGCCCCAAAGGCATGTCCATTTGCAATTACTTTCAGGTGCAAAATCGTGGTGCCAGGGAGCATTGTAATACAATCCATTAAGTACTGATAGTTATCTAACACCTACATGTTTGTAGAAAGTCACTAAAATGTGGTAGTTGCCAGATGGAAAGAAACCAAAACATCTCATTTCATCGTTATAAGCTAGCCATTGTTGTCAGCATGCAGGAAATGGTTGTTATAAGCTAAGAAGACCCACTTAAGATTCACAGAAAAGCTAGCAGGGCAAGCTTAAAACAAGTAAATTGTGCAAACCAAAACAAGTACTCCCTCTGTCCCAAAATATAAGGGATTGAAGATTTGGCCAAAGTCCAACTCTCAACTTTGACCAATAATGTCTATAAAAATAAAATTTTATAAATAAAATAAGTTACATATTATGATAGTTTTTATATGAATCTAATTATATAATTTAAACTTTGTTAAAGTTTGTCAATATTTAGTTATTAATAATCAAAGTTTAAAATTTTTGACTTTGACCAAAACCTTCAATTCCTTAGATTTTGGGACAGAGGGAGTAAGCACGGCCATTCTCATATACTACCACCACCATCTAGATAATTACGTGCCTTCCTGCAAATCTCACATCAGACAAACAGTCCAAACCGCGCATTCCTTAATTGATTAGGGTATTTGTTACAATATCTGAACAAGGCTTATATTTTTCCTAAACACTCTGCAAGACACATATAAATTATGCTTAGGTACTTCATGGCAATTACTTAATCCCGTCTGCATGTCAAATATTAGGACATTGTGTTGTGCGCACGTTCCTTTTTTAATGTGATCGTCAGGATCCTTACGACATGTTATATGGGACACTTACGAAGTTGTTGGCCTTCAATTCTAACCCAGGTAAGTTAAACAAGCAGAAACTGTGATACTGATGAAAATGCCAAACAACAGAGAAACTGAACTCACCTTCTCATAGACCAATGTGAGAACAAGAATTTCAACAGCCTCGAAGAGCTGCAAGAGCCATACAGAAGAATGATTGCGCGTGGAGCTCGGTAATCCATATACAGAAAATTGGTAAGTTTCCAGCCAATCGACATGTTCCATCTCCCCAAGATGCACCGAGCTTGGATCATATAGATCCATCCACTCTAGCCAGTCAACCCGGGGGGCTGAGATGCAGGCAGCCGATGGATCATCACAATGACAAAAGCATCCTGCAACTCCTAAATATCGGAGAGCAGGAGCCACAATGAAGAGCCGCCGGAAACCACCCAGACTCGTCAGGTCCATGTACAGGAGAGACTCGGAATTAACCTCGAGTTTGGTGAGCCCCCAGGTGTCACTGACGACGAGCTTCTGCAGGCACGGACACCGCGGCGAGGAAACTGCGTCCCCGAGCTCGCATGGGACGTGGAAGTGGACGTTTCTCAGATAGAGTTCGGTGAGCCTGGCGAAGACGCCGGCGGGCCGCAGGGAAAGGCCAAGAAACCCTAGGTCGAGCTTGACGACGGTGGCGCTCTCGAAGCAGGGCAGCTCAATGGCGCCTCTCTGCGCGCGCCACTGGTCTTCTTGGGTCCCCGAAGCCATATTGCGGAAGTCGAGGTCGCCGGAGAGGCGGCGCGCAGCCACGGGGAGCCAGGCCGCCACGGACTCGGGGGAGGCGTTCTCGGATTCGACGGAGAGGACGCGGAGAGCCCCGCCATGGGCGTCGAGGGCGTCGGGGATGCGGTCGGGCCGAGGAGCGAAATGGAAGTGGAGCTCCTGAAGGAGCGCCCAGACGCGGCTCCATCGGCGGGAGAGAATGCTGGTCTGAACGGCGGCCAAGGTCTCGATACGGCGGAGGATGAGGACCAGGATGTCGTCGGGGAGCGCGCTGAGGCGGTCCTCGCCGCCGCAGCCGCCGCTCGGCTCCATGGAAAGGGGAAAGGATTTGGGGGCTCTTCGTGGCCCAAGACGAATATTTCATTTTATAGTAAACTTACCAATTGAAAATAAGGATTTTAGGGATTTTATTTAGAAAATAAGGATTTAGAGATAGTTTGACTTTTTTCTGAAAAATCAAAATTTACAAAGAAACGCTAAAACTTATTCAGACAACTAATCCACCGCACAGTTGAAAATGTTAAGTGTATGATGAAACATTCAATGCACTTAAAATCATTCTTGGATTGTTTTTTTGGCAAACTCAAAGCCTCAGCTGTTATAAGTCTCACCTGATAGCATTATGCGTCTTCATTTTTCTTCTCAAGTTTTGTTGGAAATTTTAGCCGACCTGTTTATGCAGTGGCGGAGCTAGCCGATGAGCCAAGAAGGTGCTCATTGCCCTTTCTTCTTTCTCCAGCCCAGCAGGTAGGGGGACTTGAGCCCCCCTTGCAAAAAACAAGAGAGATCGTCTACCTTGGTAATGAAAAGAATAGAGGGAGGAATAATGAGCTCTTAGGCTAACCATACCTAAAAATAAGGTAACCTTCAAAATATCGAAGATAGAAGGATTCAAAATATCTTGGAACGTAGTTACTACCTGAACCACGGAACATGCTCTTTGCCTGATAGCTACATAAACACATATTACACCTTGCATTTTTTTATTGAGAATTGTATCTTTCTATACATAACCAAAGAATAAAAAAAGATTCTTTAAGAGTCTCGGGTCTCAATAAATACCAACGAAGCCTAAAACTACGGAGAAAATTAGGTAAAGTACTCTAGATACAAAGTATAAAAAAGTATCTAAACTTCTCCTTTCGGCCATACTCCCAACCTAGAGTAGCTAGGTGTTTGCAAAACCCAAACACCTAGAGATAGATATAGAGGTAGAAATTTGTCGAATGAACCACACTCCTTGGTAGACGTCATGAGTCCATTGATGAAAAGGAGGTATCTATGTCAGCAGCCGCGGTAAATCAGAGGATGCAAGCGTTATCCGGAATGATTAGGCGTAAAACGTCTGTAGGTGGCTTTTCAAGTCTGCCCTCAAATCCAAAGGCTCAATCCTTGAACAGGCGGCGGAAACTACCAAGTTGGAGTACAATAGGGGTAGAGGGAATTTTCGATGGAGCCGTGAAATGCATTAAGTAAATACCTAGGCGCTAGATGAAGATTACTAAGATCTTGAAGAGAGAATTGAGGTCCGGTTCAAACGGTGAAACTGGTTTTTGGATTCGAATTTTAAATGAGTTTGAAATTTTAGCAAAATTTATCCGGCCTTGGCCAGTTTTTCAATCTGAAATCGAAACATATTATGTCATTGCTTTGAGCTGCTGTCATTGCCGATGATTAATATGTTGAGAGCAAAGAATTTTGACCTCATAGTATGCATGGTTATTTTTACTCTGTTACCGTGCAATGGTTCATCATTTGTTTGTGCGATGTTCCAAAATCGGCAGAACCGCGCGACGCTACCTAGCCAGAACGTATCCGCTTCAGTTAAAAAAAAAAAAAGAATGTATCCGCTTCCGTGTCAAAAAAAAAGAGTATCCGCTTCCCTTGTGGCCGGCCCTACATGACAGCCTCACAAGGTGAGCCAAAACTACGCCATCCAGCAGCGGACGCGAGTGGCGAGAACTGGAGCCAGCCATGCCGCTCCTCTTCCAATCGCCGCCGCTATCGCTGAACTTCGCCGCGGCCGCCTCCCGCCGGGCAACTGCGGCCGCGGCATCCGTGGCCATGAGAAGCTCCACGTCGTCTTCCTCGGGTGCGTTCGACCCGGCCGCCTTCGAGGCCGAGCGCCTCCGCCTGGACGCCGCGGCGCGGGCCGAGATGGCGTCGGCGGCCGCCGCCGGGGCTGAGTCGGGGGCGGCGGACCCGCGAGCGTGGAAATGGGCCATACGGAAGCGGGTGTGGGACGCGCTGGAGGCCGAGGGCGTCGCGCGTGACCCGCGCCCCGTCCACCACCGCATCCCCAACTTCGACGGCGCCGCCGCCGCCGCGGAATCGGTGCGCTCGCTCGCTCTCTTTCCCGCGGCCCTTGTACCGTCTGCTTTTTAGATTTCTCCAGCGACGCCGCGTAAAGAAATTCAAGCCATACATTCGTCACCCGTTGCTCTTCGTGAGCTACGCTATTTTTCCCCCAGCGAACGTGCAGGCGCAGATAGGCTCTTGTGATGTGGGAATTATAATCTTACATCACGCAAACTCACAATATTGTTCGTTTGTTGTAATTGGCTGCGGAATTGTGCCGCTGAAACCCAGACTGTTATGGCAGTATGATGTATTTTTGAGCAGAGCTGTAGCCATTCCACTGTCATAAGCAGTTTGCACTCGTCAACGTGTGCTTTAGCATAAATTTTAAGCTGTGGCTCGCAGCAAAAAAATGATCCTTGGTATTCACCTCTACATTGTAGTCCTGTCTCCTGTGCTCCAAGGCGCCTGTACATGTGATCCTTGATCATATACTTATTCAACAATTGCCCCTGTATTTCTGCACTGATGTCGGAAGTGTTTCAAACTGTCTCCAGTTGGGGAGGCTGGACGTGTTTCAGAATGCGCAATGTGTGAAGGTCAATCCTGACACACCTCAGAAGCAAGTTCGATTCTTAACATTGTCAGGTCAGTTAGCTATGACTGCAACTATTATGACTCCTCAAACGTAGATTAGATTGTACGCGTAAACTTCCCCTTTAGACACATGAAATACATGCACCTGGTTTTATGTTGGCTTTCACTTTTGCCCTTGTTTTCTTAAAAAAGAATCTGACAGTATTGTCAAGCTTCTGTTGATGCAGCTTGATAATGCTGATTCTTGCTCACTGCTTCTTATGTCAATACATGGTTCTGTATCCTGCTATAGTTCTGTAAATTTAGCTCTTGTTGATCTCTCTTTGTGTTGTTGTGTGCTGCAACATTAGTCATTAGGGAACTAACTTTTACATTTGTGAGGTGACTAGGCTGTAAAAATCATTTTTGAACTTCTTATCTAGGGAACTTGCAAATAAGTATTCTTGTCCCTTTCTTGTTCGTACTGCTTTTATAGATGGTGTTACATGTGTCATCCAGGTGATAAAAAGCTGCTGACGCCACAGCCTCGGCTAAGGACGGGATTTTTCTCAGTTCTGGAGTCTTCAATGATACCTGCTGGATGCATTCCTGAAGCGTGCACTTCTGTTGGTGCCGCCAAGTATGGGAGACCAATAGGTCTGGATGAAAGGATTAAGGTGGATTTGATTGTGATTGGGTCAGTTGCAGTTGATCCAAATTCAGGAGCACGGCTAGGAAAGGGTGAGGTAAATACTCTCTTCTTGTACAGTGGGTCAGTTGCCTTTTATTGACTTATTCCTTTCTACATTTCGACACCTAATAATTCATAGAAGAATAAGCTTTGAAACTGCTTTTGGTTTTTCCCTTTAGCAGAAAATATACTTGATTAGATCAATGCCCTTGTGTCCAATGCCGAAATTCCCTGAAATGGAACTAGGCATTGTCTCCGAAAGTTAAAATTTTCTTGTTCCCCAATCTGTAACTTTACCTATGAACATCTACAGGGATTTGCTGAGCTGGAATACGGGATGCTTCGTTTTATGGGAGCTATAGATGATTCAACCATGATAGTAACTAGTGGTGAGTTTCTATTGATTTAGCTGCTAATCCCTTTTTTGGAACTTGTTTCATTTAGTAATGTATTATGATTGCTATAGAAATCCAATCTTACTGTTGTTGAGCATGAGCGGCAACTTTCCACTTATTTTGTCCAAACATATATACTAAGCGCACTGATCTGTTAACCTGTGGTTAATTGGACACAATTTTGATTCTAACATTGCTTCACTGAAATTCATGTATGTATGCCCCTCCACCACCCCCCCCCCCCCCCCCCCCCCCGCGAACTTGAAGGAAGATGTTTTTTTCCCTCCGTTGACTGAAATCGGACTGATTGATTCATGCTCCTTTATCCCTTTACTACCACTGACATTAACTTTCTGTAAACTCTGTTTGGGTATAGTCCACGATAAGCAATTGGTGGATGACATTCCAGTTGAGAAGCTGCTCGTCCATGATGTGCCTGTTGACATTATTTGCACACCAACGCAGGTCATCTTCACGAACACTGCAATCCCAAAGCCACAAGGTTTGCCTGATTGCTGTAACTTCTTTAATCTGCAAATAATCCTTCCGCGGTCGATCAGTTCTCATAAACATCTGCATGCAGGGATTTACTGGGAAAAATTATCACCAGAAAAGCTGGGGCAAATCCGGATTTTAAGAGAGCTAAAGAGGCGCATAGAGGAAGAGACGGGAACTATTCTTCCATGCGGGCCTTCCGAGCAGTTGCCACCAACAGCTCAGCGAAGACGAAGACGGTGGCAACGCAAACGATAATCATCTTAACATCTGACACGTGTTACACATAACTTTATCTGAAAGTGTATAATCCTTCTCACACCGGTTTGATCAATAGCATGAAAACATCCATCCAAAAAGGATTGTCACTTGCAGGTGGGCCAGTAAAGCATCGAGTTTTTAGTTATCGCTCCGGGGTTGTGAACTTTCAACGGTGAATTCTGTACATCTGACCACTTTTCGGATGATACATCCGAGCTAGTGGTAACTGGCTTAAGTGACGAAAAATTGAAGATGATTTTTAAATTGTCGCGGCAACCTCAGCGGCAAATAGTTGAACCACACTATCCTCAAGTTTGTCTCCTTTGGCGGGTTTGTACACTTGTTGCTAGTCGCCGGAATGCAAGAAATAAGAATTAAGAAAGACGGAAGCTGTTGTGAACGAATCCACGGTATCGATCGCCCACAGCAGATCCAGAGTTGGCTGCCCCGTCGGACATGGCGTCATCGCTCTCTCTCTCTCTCGCGCGCATTGTTTGCCTCTTAAGAGCATCTCTAGCAATGACATGTAAATAGAGCCCTTAAAAGAATATTTGAGGGCTGGCATGTAAAGTAGAGACCCTGATTTTTGACTCTAACTTCAGCAATGGCCCTTAAATCTCAGCCCCTATCACAATCTGACACGCGGGACCCAGTTGTCATTGGCACACCTAATCCTTATCCTCTCCTCTCTTCCTCCTCTGTCCACGGCGAGCCGCCGCGCCGCAGCTCCCCGCGAGACGCCATGATGCAGCAGCCGCAGCCCGGCATGGCGCCGTCCCCACCCCCGTAAGCCGCAGCCGCTGCCCCCACCCCCGCAAGCCGCCCCCACCCCCGCAAGCCGCAGTACGGCGCGCCGCCCCCACAGCAGCCGCAGCCGCCGGCGAAGTGGGGCCAGCCGCCACCTCAGGCGCAGTACGGGCAGGCGCCGCCTCCGCAGCAGTACTACGCTATGCCACAAGCCCTGGCCCCGGCCGCTCCCGTGTCGTCGGACGAGGTGAGGACGCTCTGGATCGGGGACCTGCAGTACTGGATGGACGAGAACTCCATCTCCAACTGCTTCTTGCCCACCGGGCCCCGAAGCAATTCCTCGCACTGGGTGATGCACAACTCGATGGCACATCTCCCTGATGTCGCCATGGCGGCCGCGCGAGAGCTAGTCCTGTCGGCGTTGAGAAATCTGGCCGACGAGTAAATTTAGACTACGCGCTGCGGTTGATTGGAGAGAGTGAGGAAGACACAAGGGATTAGACTGGTTCGGGCGATTGAAGCCCTACGTCCAGTGAGTTGGTTCGGTTCGCGTTGCTCGTAGTAGGGGTTACAAGCTCTTCGAGAGAGGGAGGAGCTCCCAAGTCTCTAAGTGTTCGTGGAGTTCGTCCTTGCGTGCGTCGCAAGGCCGAAGCGAGTGCGTGTGTGTGAATGAGAAAAGGTGAGAATGCGGTCCCCCAGCCGCGAGTCAAGCTCTCCCTTTTATCTGTCAAGGGAGAGTTGACTGTTACAAGGATGGAGGAAAAAAGAAAAAGAAAGTAAGAGAATTGATAAATAGCTCGATGTAGGTAGGCGGCTCAGCAGGGAGGGGCTCGTCCGTCCTCGGCGTGTCCGTCCTCGACGCCTTCTCCTCCGGGCGTGGGCGGCGACGGCTGCTACAATTCAACTGCGGCGGGGATGTCCGCGTCCTATTTGAGCACTGTGCGACCCTGTTCATATACGGCTCGCACTGTTACCGCGTGGCGAGGTGGCTTGACCACTGTCAACCGTCCCTGCGGGACGTGCGGGGCTTGCGGTTCACGTCTTCGGACAGTGCCGAAGGACGCCCACTTGCAGCCCCTTTAATGCGCTCCACCGGCCAAGCTCCAACTCCGGTGGTCCGATCCCTTCGGTCGGAGGCTGGGGTCGGGGGACCGGGGTCGGCCGAGGCGGAGTTTTTTCCCGACCCCCGGGGGTCGGGAGATCGGTCGAGGGATCGGGCCTTTCTTCGCTCGCGCGGCCTTCCTCGGCTTCGGGCCGCGTCACGCGTCGTGGGCTGAGCTTTGTCCTTGGTGCCTGCGGAGACAACCACGGCCTCTGGCCCAGTTCTTAGTCATTTAGGCATGATGGCGGGGTTATGTGGGTAATCGCGGATACCTGGTTTTGGGTACCCGACAGTAGCCCCCGAGTCCTGCGCGGAACGCGTTGGCGTTGTGCGCGGGGCTCCCCCTTGCCTCCGGTGATTTCCGCCCTCGGCCCGGCTTTTGAGCAGGTATCTGGTGGGTGCGCGCGAGCACACCCGCCGGGTGTAGCTCCCGAGCCTGGATGGGAGTGGTTTACTCGCATTCAAGCTTTGAGTCGAACGTCTTTACTTACGTCCGTCCGGGCAAGTGCGTCGATATCTCGACGTGAGGTTGGTCTCGAGTGTTCTGTTTGCTGCGTGAGGCTTCGCGCCTTTTGTCTTCTTTTAGAAGGGCCTGTAAGGGTCCGGGAATCTTGACAGGCTTTCGCAACCCGTGACCCATGTTCCAAACTTTCGCGCCTTTTTACGCTCTCTCCGTCCCCGGCCATCCTCGCCGCTTTCCTATAAATGGAGTGGTCTTCCTCGCTTGCTCTCACCGTGCCTCGCCATGGCTGATGGCCGAGTGGTGAGTCCGCGGCGCTTGCTTCGGGCGGGCCGCTTCGGAGAACGCGTTTTCTCATCCGTGGCTCGCCCCACGACCTCTATTTCAGATGGACGCGTGGTTCGACCTCATTTGGCTCTTCGCGAGGCGCTTGTCTTGCTCGACGCTATCCCTCCTGTGATGCTGTTCCTCGGGGTCGAGCCCCCGATCCGCACCTCTCCCGGGGCCGTGGGCGATGCCTCGGGTGATGCGGGCGTCGGTGGGATTGCTCACCGTCGAGGCAAACCTTCCCCGGCCTGTCGTCCTATCCTCATGAGAGGTGAGGCATGCTGGACCTGGAGTCGCACCCGAGGCCGCTAGGAGCGACGGCGCCCGCTCCGGTCACCCTCGAGGTCGAGTCCTGTGCAACCCGAGCCCTTGTTCCTCCATATTGTGGAAGAATGAGGGCCGGATCAGGAATCGCACCCGAGGCGACCGTCGCGGGGTCGGCTCCGTCCTTGGGACGGCGGGCCGTTTGTGAGCCGCGGAAGGGTCTAGCTCTTCGACTTCCGCGAGCTGTTGGTGGTCTCCGTGGCGCGTGCTCCCAAGGGCAAGTTCGTTTGTATTTTGTAAAGGGGATCCTTCCCTCCTCGATCGTTATTAGGTGTTTGGGGGTCGTCTGTGTTTTTGCGTGTTTTGTGGAATAAGAAGGTTCCCTCTTTACTATCCGAGGCCACGCTGTTGGCCCGACTTGCGAATGCGAGCCCCCCGAGTCCCTGTTCGTTACAGGATCTGGCAGAGGGTCGTTTCGTCTTTTGTTCATCTTCCCCCGCGTATCTCTGCGTTGTGATAGGGGTGCTGAGCCGTCCCGTCCGTTCCTCGATGGTTCGACGGCGGGTGCCCGGTCGAGTTGCTAGCGGGTGAGTTCGAGTGAAGTCCTGGCTTGCCCTTAGCGGGGATCCAATCGAGACCAGCTGGGGTCGACTTCATATGATCCGTGGGGTCAGTCCAACTAGTTCCCGAGTCCTTTCGATCGGTCTCGGGGGCTTCGTAGCCTCCCCTCGATGGGAAAACCTTGGTTCGACTCTCCATCAGGACTCGGACGCAACCAACAGAGGCCCGTGACGCTCCGCGCGTCTGGATACTGGCCGCTGGGACCCCTCTTTGGTCGTCCCTCACTCTAGTGTTGCCCAGAGCGACAGTCAAACCCTCTTGGAGGGCCAGTCTTCACACTCTTGGGCTGAAAATAGGCCGTAGGGGCATTTTCAGCCCGTAGCCAACTTTACCTGTGGGCCGTATCTGGCTTTCCAGACCAGTTAGGCCCGTTACGCTACGTGGAGCCGAAGGGACGCCTCTGTGGCCGTTCGATGGGCGCGAATCTTGGGACGCCGATTCGGCGATGCGTGGGTTGCCCTGGCTTCTGCGAGAAGGTAGAAGAGAAAGAGGACAACAAACACGGCGCACGAGGCGGGAATTTGAAGAGACGCGACGGGTCGTGGGACTCCGTGACGGTTCAGGGGCTATAAATGAGAACGGCCGTACCTGGCTTTGCGCCTTCCCGCACTCACCATTTTCCCCCATTCTTCGCGCTACAGTTTCGCCTTTTGTTCCAATCCGTCGCTATCCGCCGCGAATCTCTCACAGATTGCTTTCCGCTCTGCCGCGATTCGCCATGCTCCTTCCGCGCCGCTTTCCACCGTCACCTTCTCCACTGAATTCATCTCCAGGGGATTTCTTCCTTTGCTTCGTTCTTGACGCGGCGCTCTCGCCGCCGTCTCCCCTTCTTCGTCGACCCGAATCCATGGGACCGCGAGGGCGCCCTGGCCGGCTCAGGCGATTGGGGCAGGGGCCATGAATGGCCTCGTGGCCAGAGGGCTTCTGAAGCTCAATGGCGCTTCCCTGGAGTGGATCATCCCGGAGGGGGATCGTGTATCAGAGCCGCCTGATGGGTATGTTCTATCCATCTCTAATTTCCATAGTCGCGGATTCGGGATGCCGGCGCACCCCTTTTTTCGCGGCCTCCTCCATTATTACCAAATTGAGCTCCAGCACCTCGACCCCGAGTCGATTGGTCATGTCGCCGGCTTCGTCGCCATGTGCAAAGCTTATTTGGGGATTGATCCTCGTTTCGACCTCTGGAAGTATTTCTTCCGGGTGCGACATTGCCGTCTCATTGAGCGGGGGAGACCGCCAACGGACGTACCTCTCGGGTGCGCGAGCATTCGTCTTCGGCAGAACAGGACGCAGGATTACATCCGGTTGGCTCCGGCGTCCAGCAATGTCAGGTGGCGCCCGAATTGGTTTTATCTCTGGAACGACCCCGAGGGGTTGCTTCCGGCTTTTACCGGTCGGTATGTCGAAACGGCGGTGCCCTCATGGCAGAGGGACCTAGGGAGCATTGACACGGCGTACATCCGACCCCTGATCAATGCTGTTCGAGAGCTGCGTGCTTCTGGGGTGTCATGGACCGGGGTCACCGGCCATTTTCACGTCGCCCGTGTTCTTCCTCTGATGAGGCGTTCCCACCGACTGTGGGAGATGACCCCGGAGGCCAACAGGGAGGGAACTGCCATGGTTTCCGGCGTGGCGTTGAGCTTTTCGGAGGTCAGAGCCCGCCTCGCGGAGGCATGCGGGCAATCGTCTCTCTATCATGTGGACTTCGAGTATCCCATCCGCGGTCATCCTCGAGCTCTTCCATCGCCGGGCGTTCCCAGCTATGTAAGTTCCCCCTATGGGGGTTGTCCCGCCATACTTCTTGGTGTTTTCTGGACTCGGACATGGTGCTGATGCCCTCTTTTCCCTTTCTGACAGGCAGGTTTGGTGCGTGCGCCTTCCCGGCCGCCTCTGCCCGAGGACCCCGACCAACGTGGGGTGGTCCGCGTTCGTTTCGAACGAGGGGGGAGCAGTGGCGGTCCGCCGGGGGAGCCTGTTGCTACGGAAGGTGCTGATGGTGCGTTTGGTCCCGACGGCCTTTCGGAAGAGACGTGGGATGCGCTTCTGCTCGAGGATGATCCCGCCGACGATCCCACGCCCGAGCTTGGAGGGGGCGGGGCGGCCCCGTCCCCTTCGTTCGGATTGAGGAAAGGGACAGTCAACCTCCGTGCTCCGTCGCCCGCGGCTGGCGGTCTGGGGGAGTCGATGGCGGCGTCTGGCGGCCTTGAGTCGGCTGCGCCGGCATTGAAGACACTGGCGGCCCATCCTCCTTCGGAGCGGGAGCGGGCTGGCCCCGCGACCAATCCCGGAGGTCCGGCCGAGTGCGCTGTCATCGAGGCGTCTGTCAAAACGCGCATGGTAACCAGGTCGCGGCCTGCGGCGGCCGGTAGTGAAGGCGAGTGCTTTGGGCGCTCCCGGGAGGACGAGCAGCCGGAGTCGTCGTCGTCCCGACTAGACTGGGGGCCCGACTTCAGGATTGGTACGGGAGGTGGTTCCTTCCTCGTCCAGAACTCAGTCGAGAAAGAGGCGTGGGACTGGTTTGGTGGCCGGCTCGAGCTCGTGCGTCAGGGGTCGGATTTCACTCGTGATGCCCTGGGAGTGGCTCTTGGCACCTTGGGGGCGGTGAGGTCTCCCTTTGAGGTACGAAACCGACCACCCAGCCCTCCTTCTGGCATAGTTCTTCGACTGTTAACCAGTTCATTCTTCTTGCGTTTTGGGTGCAGGCTGTACTAACAAATAGTAAGTCAAAGTCCGAATGCCTGCGATCTCAGGAGGAGCAGTTGCGCCGGCGGTCCTCCGAGATTGCCGCTGCCGCCCAACGAGTTGCCGCTGCCGAGGCGGACCACGCCGAGCTTCTCAGGCAAATAGCCGTATTGCAAAAGCGTGTTGAAGATGCCGAGTGGCTGGCGCGGGATTCGCGGAAGAAGGCGAGAAAGGCCGAGAAGCTGGCTAGGACCTTCGTGGGTAAGGCCGGAGTGGAGCAGGAACTGAAGGGGGTCGCCGAGACCGCCTCCAACAATCTCTCTCGCGAGTTGACCATGCTCCGTGATCGGAATGAGAGTAAGTGGCTTCTACTTACTTCTGTCTTCTTTTGAGTCTGAGTCTTGTTCCTCATTTGCGTCCTTTGTTGTTTCAGGCCTTGAAAAGGAACTGATGGAGTCACAGGCAACGGTGGGCTAGCTTGACAATCTTAGGCTTGCTTTCGTTCACTCTGTTTCGCGAAAAAGAAACACTCCCGATAAAAAGGAGTATGTTCTAATGCGTACAATTAATAATAAATATGCGGGGCGTGCCAGTATACAAAGTATACAAATAATAAATGAATAACACCAAAAAGATAAGGAACTCTGATCTTTATTAATTCTGTGAAGAATTACAAAGTACACATTCCCACTTTGGGTTTACATCATAATGCGCCTAAGAATAATACATCTGACAAGTTCGTAGGCAATTGTTGTGCATCTCTTGGTTCCCGTGGCCTCGTGAGGCCGCCGGTTAATTACATCCATGGCGTTAGGCCGTGGAAGACCTCCGATTAAACTATGCTGATGGTCGTCGTCTTTGAGTAAAATAAGTGTCATCTCCAAGTATGCATAAGCACAAATTAATAAAGTATGGTGTGCTAGAGCCTCGTCAGCCTCTAGCAAAAGATATCCGACCTCGCCGTGCGTATTTCCATGATGAAGACATCCCAGCCTCGTTGGTTAGGGAGGAGAAGACTTCATATGGTTCACCGGCCTTAATGGTGCGGAGAACGGATTGTGTGAGAGTATAGTGAAACTTGTACTCATGCAACATTTTAGGAGATTTCTCCTTGTATGAGCTTGTGAGATCATCGGTGCCTTTTAGTCCGATGCCGGTTCGTCTTCGTGTGATGGTGTATTTGCGTGATGTGACTCAGGCTTGCCTTGCCATGTATACTGATGCAGTAGCACTTAGAATTATTAAGTAGCATATCCGAAGAGCTCTGGGAATGCTCAAACAAACATGCGCTTTCATGGCAACGTGTGAGAGTATGGCCTTTCCTAGGTGCGAGAACAGAAGAGTATGCTGCGTAGGTACTAGGACTTTGCATTGGCTTCTTAGCCTCCATTTGCTGATGGGCCATACTAGTGAACGTCAAGCCCATTATTATATTGACATGTGTTCATTATGAGGAATCGCATGGCCATGGCCATCAAAGGCTTGCTGCTGGAAGCGCAGAGTTAGACCTGGGAAACTAGGGTAACGAGACTCCGGCGGCGACTCAGTCGATGGAGGATTTTTGACGTCAGAACTCCACGGCAATTCGTTTACCGGCTCTCTGCTCGGGTTGATCAAGGGGCTGGCGTGGTCAGCTGCCCGACCTTGGCGGAGAGTTGGTAGTTCGGCGGCGGCGTTCTAGGTTTTGACGGAAGGATGGCGATGGATGTGATCAAGACGATGGCGGGCTTCGAAGAGGAGCGCCGCCGTCAACAATGAGTTGTCTAAGTTGGAATTGTCGCGGTTTGGGCAACGCCGCGACAATTAAAGAGCTTCGTGAGTTAGCGAAGAGTGTTGCCCCATCTGTTCTTTGTGTACTAGAAACTCAAATTCACAAGGCGCAGGTGGAAGGTCTTAAGAGTACTCTGGGTTTCGATCATGCTTTTGCTGTAAGCAGCTCAGGACGCAGTGGCGGGCTGGGCATTTTTTTGGAAGTATAAAACCAGAGTTCAGATTTTACCGTTCTCTCAATACCACATTGATGCCATTATTACTGAGGACGGGTGTGACCCATGGAGATTAACATGTGTTTATGGTGAAGCACAGGTCTCGGAACGTTTTAAGACGTGGGACTTGCTCAAATTTATCAAATCGACATCCCCCTTGCCCTGGGTTTGCATAGGAGATTTTAATGAAGTGCTACACCGATCTGAACATGATGGTGTACAGGAGCGAAGTCGAGCACAGATCGAGGGATTCAGGGAGATGGTGGACATATGCGGTCTATATGACCTTGGTTATGAAGGCCGCAATTGGACGTACGAGAAGAAGGTTGCCGGGGGCTCCTATTGTCGTGTGCGCCTTGATCGAGCCCTTGCATCAGCAGATTGGTGTGCGAGGTTCTCGGAAGCAAAGGTGACGCACCTAACTGCCGCTGCTTCGGACCACGACCCCATCGTTTTACGTTGGGGGGCAAATCCTTACCGTCAGAGAAGGAAACGACGGAAGAAATTGTTTAGATACGAGGTTATGTGGGAGTCTCATGAAGATTTTCTTCCGATGATGGCGCAGACGTGGCTAAGTGAAGGCAAGGCAAACACTCTCAAGGAACTTAAGGAGAAATTACTTACCGTATCTGGTAAGCTAGGCAAGTGGGAGCTAATGTCTTTTGGTCATGTGAGACATGAATTAAAGAGATTGAATCAGGAGCTCAATAAGCTGCGCTCAGACCCTGCACGTTCTGGACCAACACAGGCTGAAGTGAAAGTGGTGGACAGAATTGTTGAGTTAAGCCATAGGGAAGAAATTATGTGGAAGCAGAGATCTCGGATTATGTGGCTGTCAGCAGGAGACAAAAATACAAAGTTTTTCCATATGCGAGCAAGTCAGAGACGGAGGAAAAACAAAATTGTTAAGCTAAAGAAGGCCGATGGTCAGTTAACTGAGAATGAAAGAGAGATGGGAGACTTGGCTACTGCTTTCTACAGGAACCTATATGCTACAGAGGGCACCGTTAATATGAACGGGGTCCTCGACACCATTCCAGTAAAGGTCACGGAGGCAATGAACAACCAATTGTTGAAATCTTTTAATAAAGATGAGGTGAAGGAGGCATTATTTCAAATGTTTCCGACCAAAGCCCCGGGACCAGATGGTTATCCAGCACATTTTTTTCAGCGGCATTGGGATATATGTGGTGATGAGGTGACTTCAGTTGTGCTGCGAATGTTGCGTGGAGAAGATGATCCGGCTGTTATTAATAGCACTTGCATTGTACTGATCCCTAAAGTAGACAATCCGGAGGAACTGGGTCAGTTTAGACCAATTAGTCTGTGCAATGTAATATACAAAATTGCATCAAAGGTTATAGCGAACAGGATGAGGTGCATATTACCGGAGATTATTTCTGAAGAGCAATCTGCCTTTGTCCCTGGTCGTTTAATCACAGACAACATTATTACAGCTTATGAGTGCATGCATTTTATGAAAAAGAAGAGAGCTCGAAATAGCAGATGTTGTGCTTTGAAGTTGGATATGAAGAAAGCCTATGATCGTGTTGAGTGGGCTTATCTAAAAGCTATCATGATCAAGTTGGGTTTTCATAGGCTTTGGGTAGAGACAGTCATGAGACTAGTCACTATTGTCTCCTTCTCAGTTATGTTTAATGGAGAACGATTGGAGAGCTTCAGACCGACGAGGGGGATTCGTCAAGGGGACCCGATCTCACCCTATCTTTTTTTGTTGGTAGCAGAGGGCCTTTCGTGCCTTTTAAACTCTAAAGTTCAGTCTTCGCAACTCAATGGTATTATGGTTGCACCATCGGCGCCGATGGTGAGTCACCTACTCTTTGCGGATGACAGCCTGCTGTTCTTCAAAGCTAATAGGGAGAGTGCTGAGGTTGTGAGGGATGCTTTACATGTTTATTGTCAAGCTTCTGGACAACAAGTAAACATGGACAAGTCATCGATACATTTCGCAAAGGGCTGCCAGGAAGGTGTAAGAGAGGAAATCAAGAATATCCTCAATGTTCAAAATGAAGCTCTAAGTGAGAAATACCTAGGTATGCCTACGGATGTTGGTACAGCAACAAATGGTGCTTTCAAATACTTGAAAGATAGAGTGTGGAAGAGAGTTCAAGGTTGGATGGAGCAAATTCTCTCTTCAGGGGGTAAGGAGGTTCTAATTAAATCTGTTGCTCAAGCTATCCCGACATACTCTATGTCTTGTTTTAGGCTGCCAAGGGGTTTGTGTCAACATATTGATGGTTTGCTTCGTAAATTCTGGTGGGGAAGCAAAGAAGGACAACGTAGAACCTGTTGGGTAGCATGGGATGACATGACAAAGCCTAAGTACACTGGTGGTCTTGGTTTTAGGGACATGGAGTTGTTCAACCTGGCCCTGTTAGCTAAACAGGCATGGAGAATCATGCAGGAACCCAATTCTCTGAGTGCTCGCATACTCAAGGCAGTATACTTTCCGGACGGTAATTTTCTTCAAGCGGAGGTAGGGGCATCTCCATCCAGAGTGTGGCGAGCAGTGGTTGATGGCAAAGAAGTTTTAAAGCAAGGCATTATTCGCAGGATCGGTACAGGTTCCACTACAGAGATTTGGAATATGAACTGGCTGCCTCGAGATGGCCTGCTAAGACCAGTTTGTTGTACGAGTGCAAACCCACCGCTACTTGTCAGCGAACTGATCGACCATACGTCGGGGTCATGGAACATCCACATGTTGCATCAGTTCTTTACACCGATGGATAGGGAGGTGATAACAAATATTCCTGTGAGCACCAATGGGAAGGAGGATTTTTGGGCTTGGCATTATGAGCGATCAGGAATTTTTTCGGTAAAATCTGCCTACCGGATGTTGGTTCACAATAGTGAAGTAAGGGGCGCTTGGCTGGAGAACAAGTCCGGAAGATCGGACACAAGGGCCGAATACAAGGAGTGGACTGACTTGTGGCAAGTCAAGGTTCCCGCCAAGGTACGTGTTTTTCTGTGGAGACTAGCTCGACATTCAATTCCAACAGAAGATGTTAGACACCACAGAAACATGGCGACATCTAGTGCGTGTGGAATTTGTGGTTCATTGGATTCATGGAAGCACTCATTACTGGACTGCAACATGGCTAAATGTGTATGGGCTCTAGAACGTGAGGAGATCACTAAGTTTTTGAGCCAAGTTCAGGTACTGGATGCTCGGGGTTGGTTGACTGAGGTGATGGCTAAGTTATCGCAAGATGATTTGACCCGGGTAGTAGTGAGGATGTGGGCGATATGGCATGCTCGCAGGAAAGCAATTCATGAGGCCTCCTTTCAAAGCCCACTCTCGACGCATTGTTTTGTTGAGAGATACATTGAGGAGTTGGAGATTTCTAAGCCAAAGCCGAAGGGGAAGGAGGCTACTCAGGCTGAGATACCTCGTTGGATACCACCGCCGTCGGGAGTCACAAAGATTAACGTTGATGCTGCTATCTCCAAGAACTCGAGCATTGCGGCAGCTGCTGCAGTTGCAAGAGATGGTTCTGGGACTTTTTTGGGAGCGTCGGTGCTGGTGGTAGAAGGCATGATGGAGCCGGAGGTAGTGGAAGCGCTAGCCTGCAGGGAAGGTCTAGCACTTGCGGCTGATCTTGCTGTCCGGAGAATACGATTGGCAAGCGATTGTGCAACAGTTGTCAAGAACATCAAAGGAGCCGGTATGGGTGCTTATGGTCAGATCGTTAGAGAGTTCAGAGCAAGAGCAAGAGATTTTGTTTCAGTAGAAGTTGTCCATGAGAATCGACGGTCGAATGTCGACGCACATAGGCTAGCGAGAAGCTCCATTTATAATCTTGTTGGCAGATATGTGTGGTTTGTAATGCCACCAGAGGGTGTATGTAACTCCTTTTTCAGTTAATTAAGGTGGTGTTCTCCTCAAAAAAAATAAAAATCAAAGGCTTGCTGCTATGCAGTTAGCTAGAAAGTGTATACTGTAGGTATACGTCAGGGATTAAGGACACATGACGCTGTTGAATTCATCACAAGGAACATATATGTTTGAGCCACTATGCATGCAGATGGCCGGGTTGTCGCTGCGCGGCCGCTGTAGGGCTATGCTCGCCGCGGAACCTCGCTACCATGGACGGCCAAAGTTGTTGTCTAGACTAACGTGTTGCTTGAAGGACACGCAGGCCCGTGCGCCGCTGAGGGCATCGTCGTCGCGGTGGACGCTAGGACTACAGTCGGCACTTCCGGCGAGCTAGCCCTGTTGCCGGGATCTCATGTGCTTCACCGAAACGATGAGAGGGCGCTGCCAAGAGGCACGGGCAGATCGATTGATGAATGCCTCGTGAGTTCTCACGGCTGCTACAGCTTGACTTGCTTTATAGATACGGTACACATAGCTTGTATGACAAACGAAACCCATGGACATGGCTTAAACTCTGAATGTAGATGCATACTGTTTGGGCATCACGGAGCAGGCGGCGAGCAGCTGATTTGCATGACTACACTGATTGATCAGCAGTGGGGATCTTCATCAAGAAATATTACATGTCTGCTGGTCAGGGTAAGGAGAACAGGTGGGGTGCAGCTGGCCTAATCTACTTTGTAATCTTCACGTGGCAACTTCTGCATTGTTGCCGGCCATAAACCTTTGGAACTACCCGCTTGCTTTTGCCTTCAAGACTGCACTGCTATTTGTTGCCTGGAAGCACGTTGGTGTTACCTCTTCTTTTCATTGTAGAAGCATCAAGCTAGACTACTCAACAACACACCTTCTGAACTTAATTAGTTCATCACGGCAAGTCCTCTAGAGGACACCTCGTGGTTTATCACGGCAAGTCCTCTAAAGGCCACTTCGTGATTTTGCTTCTTGATGGATAACGGAAAGTTCTCTAAAGAACACATCGTGATCCGGCTCTTGTGCGTCACGGCAAGTCCCTTATACGGACACCTCGTGATCTTGTACGTCACGGCAAGTCCCTTAAACGGACACCTCGTGATCCGGCTCTTGTACGTCACGGCAAGTCCTCTAAAGGACACCTCGTGACGATCGAAGGTAACAAGTGATTGGTGAACCAATCTTTCTCAAGGCAACATTTAGATCGGACTGGCCGATCATTATCCCGTGGCAACAAGCAAATAGGGAGGAAGAAGAAAGGATTGCTATCACCAGCAACGATACTCACCACATCTGAACATACGGCAGCCATGGCGTTGACTGCACGGCAGGTTGTACGCGACGTGCTAGCTTGTGGGCGGACACCGGCGCGGCACTACGGCACGGCCAGCTTCCGGCGGCGCTGCTTCTCTCATCTCCCTAGCTAGATGTATGTGTATTCTCACGTTGTAGATGGGAAACTAGCCAGGCTTGGGCATCTTCTCGGCGACGGCTGGTAGATGGAAAACAGTAGCAGGGCTTTGCCCGTTTCTTCCCTTGTGCCGCCCCCGCCGCGTGAAGGCATATGCCGGTATTTATAGAGGGCCTCTAGGTTAAGCAGGCCGTGGCCGACTCAAACACCCTGCGCCGCCATTAAGTTGTTGGCTCGGGAGATTATCTCGTAAGCATTGGTGCTTATCCCAACAGAACGACGTCGTCCGGGACTCGCAAGGCGAACTGCCAAAGTATTCATACATGCATGATTGTTACGTACGACGTGCAAGGCAGCTGAGCTGTGGACCCGGCGAGTGCCCAGTTTGATGGAGCAGATGTCGTTGTGAGTCCCTGACGCAACACTAGGATCAGGGTCCATCCATGCGAGCGGATTAACATCGGGCCGCGTCACGCGTCGTGGGCTGAGCTTTGTCCTTGTGCCTGCGGAGACAACCACGGCCTCTGGCCCAGTTCTTAGTCATTTAGGCATGATGGCGGGGTTATGTGGGTAATCGCGGGTACCTGGTTTTGGGTACCCGACAGTAGCCCCCGAGTCCTGCGCGGAACGCGTTGGCGTTGTGCGCGGGGCTCCCCCTTGCCTCCGGTGATTTCCGCCCTCGGCCCGGCTTTTGAGCAGGTATCTGGTGGGTGCGCGCGAGCGCACCCGCCGGGTGTAGCCCCCGAGCCTGGATGGGAGTGGTTTACTCGCATTCAAGCTTTGAGTCGAACGTCTTTACTTACGTCCGTCCGGGCAAGTGCGTCGATATCTCGACGTGAGGTTGGTCTTGAGTGTTCTGTTTGCTGCGTGAGGCTTCGCGCCTTTTGTCTTCTTTTAGAAGGGCCTGTAAGGGTCCGGGAATCTTGACAGGCTTTCGCAACCCGTGACCCATGTTCCAAACTTTCGCGCCTTTTTACGCTCTCTCCGTCCCCGGCCATCCTCGCCGCTTTCCTATAAATGGAGTGGTCTTCCTTGCTTGCTCTCACCGTGCCTCGCCATGGCTGATGGCCGAGTGGTGAGTCCGCGGCGCTTGCTTCGGGCGGGCCGCTTCGGAGAACGTGTTTTCTCATCCGTGGCTCGCCCCACGAACTCTATTTCAGATGGAGGCGTGGTTCGACCTCGTTTGGCTCTTCGCGAGGCGCTTGTCTTGCTCGACGCTATCCCTCCTGTGATGCTGTTCCTCGGGGTCGAGCCCCCGATCCGCACCTCTCCCGGGGCCGTGGGCGATGCCTCGGGTGATGCGGGCGTCGGTGGGATTGCTCACCGTCGAGGCAAACCTTCCCCGGCCTGTCGTCCTATCCTCATGAGAGGTGAGGCATGCTGGACCTGGAGTCGCACCCGAGGCCGCTAGGAGCGACGGCGCCCGCTCCGGTCACCCTCGAGGTCGAGTCCTGTGCAACCCGAGCCCTTGTTCCTCCATATTGTGGAAGAATGAGGGCCGGATCAGGAATCGCACCCGAGGCGACCGTCGCGGGGTCGGCTCCGTCCTTGGGACGGCGGGCCGTTTGTGAGCCGCGGAAGGGTCTAGCTCTTCGACTTCCGCAAGCTGGTGGTGGTCTCCGTGGCGCGTGCTCCCAAGGGCAAGTTCATTTGTATTTTGTAAAGGGGATCCTTCCCTCCTCGATCGTTATTAGGTGTTTGGGGGTCGTCTGTGTTTTTGCGTGTTTTGTGGAATAAGAAGGTTCCCTCTTTACTATCCGAGGCCACGCTGTTGGCCCGACTTGCGAATGCGAGCCCCCCGAGTCCCTGTTCGTTACAGGATCTGGCAGAGGGTCGTTTCGTCTTTTGTTCATCTTCCCCCGCGTATCTCTGCGTTGTGATAGGGGTGCTGAGCCGTCCCGTCCGTTCCTCGATGGTTCGACGGCGGGTGCCCGGTCGAGTTGCTAGCGGGTGAGTTCGAGTGAAGTCCTGGCTTGCCCTTAGCGGGGATCCAATCGAGACCAGCTGGGGTCGACTTCATATGATCCGTGGGGTCAGTCCAACTAGTTCCCGAGTCCTTTCGATCGGTCTCGGGGGCTTCGTAGCCTCCCCTCGATGGGAAAACCTTGGTCCGACTCTCCATCAGGACTCGGACGCAACCAACAGAGGCCCGTGACGCTCCGCGCGTCTGGATACTGGCCGCTGGGACCCCTCTTTGGTCGCCCCTCACTCTAGTGTTGCCCAGAGCGACAGTCAAACCCTCTTGGAGGGCCAGTCTTCACACTCTTGGGCTGAAAATGGGCCGTAGGGGCATTTTCAGCCCGTAGCCAACTTTACCTGTGGGCCGTATCTGGCTTTCCTGACCAGTTAGGCCCGTTACGCTACGTGGAGCCGAAGGGACGCCTCTGTGGCCGTTCGATGGGCGCGAATCTTGGGACGCCGATTCGGCGATGCGTGGGTTGCCCTGGCTTCTGCGAGAAGGTAGAAGAGAAAGAGGACAACAAACACGGCGCACGAGGCGGGAATTTGAAGAGACGCGACGGGTCGTGGGACTCCGTGACGGTTCAGGGGCTATAAATGAGAACGGCCGTACCTGGCTTTGCGCCTTCTCGCACTCACCATTTTCCCCCATTCTTCGCGCTACAGTTTCGCCTTTTGTTCCAATCCGCCGCTATCCGCCGTGAATCTCTCACAGATTGCTTTCCGCTCTGCCCCGATTCGCCATGCTTCTTCCGCGCCGCTTTTCGCCGTCACCTTCTCCACTGAATTCATCTCCAGGGGATTTCTTCCTTTGCTTCGTTCTTGACGCGGCGCTCTCGCCGCCGTCTCCCCTTCTTCGTCGACCCGAATCCATGGGACCGCGAGGGCGCCCTGGCCGGCTCAGGCGATTGGGGAAGGGGCCATGAATGGCCTCGTGGCCAGAGGGCTTCTGAAGCTCAATGGCGCTTCCCAGCAATGTCAGGTGGCGCCCGAATTGGTTTTATCTCCGGAACGACCCCGAGGGGTTGCTTCCGGCTTTTACCGGTCGGTATGTCGAAACGGCGGTGCCCTCGTGGCAGAGGGACCTAGGGAGCATTGACACGGCGTACATCCGACCCCTGATCAATGCTGTTCGAGAGTTGCGTGCTTCTGGGGTGTCATGGACCGGGGTCACCGGCCATTTTCACGTCGCCTGTGTTCTTCCTCTGATGAGGCGTTCCCACCGACTGTGGGAGATGACCCCGGAGGCCAACAGGGAGGGAACTGCCATGGTTTCCGGCGTGGCGTTGAGCTTTTCGGAGGTCGGAGCCCGCCTCGCGGAGGCATGCGGGCAATCGTCTCTCTATCATGTGGACTTCGAGTATCCCATCCGCGGTCATCCTCGAGCTCTTCCGTCGCCGGGCGTTCCCAGCTATGTAAGTTCCCCCTATGGGGGTTGTCCCGCCATACTTCTTGGTGTTTTCTGGACTCGGACATGGTGCTGATGCCCTCTTTTCCCTTTCTGACAGGCAGGTTTGGTGCGTGCGCCTTCCCGGCCGCCTCTGCCCGAGGACCCCGACCAACGTGGGGTGCTCCGCGTTCGTTTCGAACGAGGGGGGAGCAGTGGCGGTCCGCCGGGGGAGCCTGTTGCTACGGAAGGTGCTGATGGTGCGTTTGGTCCCGACGGCCTTTCGGAAGAGACGTGGGATGCGCTTCTGCTCGAGGATGATCCCGCCGACGATCCCACGCGTCAGGGGTCGGATTTCACTCGTGATGCCCTGGGAGTGGCTCTTGGCACCTTGGGGGCGGTGAGGTCTCCCTTTGAGGTACGAAACCGACCACCCAGCCCTCCTTCTGGCATAGTTTTTCGACTGTTAACCAGTTCATTCTTCTTGCGTTTTGGGTGCAGGCTGTACTAACAAATAGTAAGTCGAAGTCCGAATGCCTGCGATCTCAGGAGGAGCAGTTGCGCCGGCGGTCCTCCGAGATTGCCGCTGCCGCCCAACGAGTTGCCGCTGCCGAGGCGGACCACGCCGAGCTTCTCAGGCAAATAGCCGTATTGCAAAAGCGTGTTGAAGATGCCGAGTGGCTGGCGCGGGATTCGCGGAAGAAGGCGAGAAAGGCCGAGAAGCTGGCTAGGACCTTCGTGGGTAAGGCCGGAGTGGAGCAGGAACTGAAGGGGGTCGCCGAGACCGCCTCCAACAATCTCTCTCGCGAGTTGACCACGCTCCGTGATCGGAATGAGAGTAAGTGGCTTCTACTTACTTCTGTCTTCTTTTGAGTCTGAGTCTTGTTCCTCATTTGCGTCCTTTGTTGTTTCAGGCCTTGAAAAGGAACTGATGGAGTCACAGGCAACGGTGGGCTAGCTTGACAATCTGAGGCTTGCTTTCGTTCACTCATGCAGTTAATTGGGGACGGAGGTGACCGACGACCCTGTCGAATCTTCGCGACAGGTGCTTGACCTGCTGGTCCACGTGAGAGCTTTGGAAGAGATGGCGATGGAGACTGGAATCCGCCTGACCTTCACTGTCGTCTGTTCTCATTACGACGTCGAGGTCGGGGTGGACCGCATGAGTCGAGGCTTTGTTGAGGGAACCTCCCCCGAGGCGCGGTCAGCGCTCGAGGAGGAGGTTCGTCCCCATGCTCAGCGCCTCTTGGAGATGTACAAAGAGGAGTTCCTTCCGCGTCCCACCACGTTGGCTGAGGAGGAGGAAAGTGGGAATTAGTCAGCTCGGTCGAGCCCCCGAGGGCCTTTTTGTCTTTTTTATTTCAGAATGTATAATAACTGTAAACGTTAAGAACGTGTGATGGATGTTTTTTAAGTTATTTTTTGTTTTATCCCTCATTCGCACCACGGTTATTATTTTTTGACTTCGAGTGTTAGGATTTTGGTTCGGAGACCACACTGCTGGTTTAGGCCGTCCTTAGCCGCTGGGGCGTCAGGTGCCTTTGAACCGGGCAGTCGGACCCGAGGCCGCAATCCGTTACTCGTCATCTCAAAGCGACAACGTGTGCGTCAAGGGGTCGGAGAGCGAACCCTTTGTACAGGGGGTCGGACTCGATCCCCAACGAGATTGCGTTGTTCTCGCTGGGGTGTCACTGTCCTGTACTTGGGACTCACGTGGTGTTGCCACCACACCCGCCGGGTGGAGCCCCCGAGTGGGGGGTCGAACCTAGCGGCTGCTCCCAGCGTGAGAAGAAAGGAAAGACGCATTCTTGTTTCACGTAAGGGAAAGGAAAAGAGCAGGGAAAATGTTAAGGGTAGAAACGACGTAGCTGTTCAATGTTCCACGCGTTCTTGATCTGCTGGCCTTCCGAGTCCATCAGCTTGTAGGTGCCGGGTCGGAGCACTTCGGAGACGATGAAGGGCCCCTCCCAAGGTGGTGACAACTTGTTGGTCTGCACGAGTCGGAGGACGAGGTCGCCCACACTGAAAGCTCGCCCGCGGACTCACCGTCCGTGGTATCGCCGTAGTGCTTGCTGGTACTTCATCGCGTGCAGGAGCTCGACCTCCCGATCCTCGTCGATTTGGTCAAGCACGTCTTCGAGGAACCGCTTGTTGTTCTCCTCCCTGAAAGCTTGGACTCTGGGAGCCCCATATTCAAGGTCGGTCGGCAACACCGCTTCGGTACCATAGATCATGAAGAAAGGAGTGTGGCCGGTTGCGCGGCTTGGGGTCGTTCGCAGACTCCAAAGCACTGAGGGGAGCTTCTGCACCCATCGGCCAGCACAGTCTTTCAACTTGTTGAAGATTCTGGGCTTAAGTCCTTGCAGGACCATGCCGTTGGCGCGTTCAACCTGCCTGTTCGTTCGGGGGTGTGCCACGGCTGCCCAATCGACCCTGATGTTGTGGTCGTCGCAGAACTCCAAAAATTCTTGGCCGGTGAACTGCGAACCGTTGTCTCTGATGATGGAGTTGGGAACCCCGAATCGATGGACAATGTCTTGGAAGAAGGTCACCGCTTGGGCCGATCTTATCGTGGCGAGGGGTCGGGCCTCAATCCACTTTGAGAACTTATCAACTGCCACAAGCAGGTGGGTGTAGCCCCCGGGCGCTTTTTTCAGGGGGCCAACTAGATCGAGCCCCCAGACGGAAAAAGGCCAGGTCAGGGGGATCGTCTGCAGGGCCTGTGCCGGCAAGTGAGTCTGTCGAGCATAGTACTGACACCCTTCGCAGGCGCGCACTATTTTCTCCGCGTCACCGACCGCCGTTGGCCAGTAGAAACCATGACGGAATGCGTTGCCGACTAGGCTGCGAGGGGCGGCGCGATGACCGCAAGCGCCCTCATGATTGTCGCGCAGCAGCTACCTCCCGTGGTCGAGTGGTATGCAGCACTGCAGGACGCCGGAGTGGCTTTTCTTGAAAAGTTCACCTCCCACGACGACGAACGACTTGGCTCGTCGGACAATTCACTTGGCTTCGGTCGAGTCTGCGGGGAGTTGTTCCCTCAGCAAGCAGTCGAGGTATGGCCGCGTCCAGTCGTTTGGCGGGAGGTTGGGGTCGGATCCCTGTCCCCCCTCGTCCTCGTCGATCGAAGCGATGACGAACGCCGCGCGATCGTTCGACTCGACGCGAGGTGGGGCGGAGGTCGGACCCTGGCTCGGGTCGGCCGACTCTGCTCCGACCTCCTCTCGTCAATCAGCCGACTTGTTTATAGAGGGTTTGTTGAGGTCGCTGGCGAAGATTCCGGACGGGACCGGCTCCCGATTTGAGGCCAGCTTGGCCAAAATGTTGGCTGCCTCGTTTTGCAACCGTGGTAGGTGAGAAATCTCGAAGCCGTCGAACTTTTACTTGAGACGCCGCACCTTGGTGCAGTACGCGGCCATCTTCAGGTTAACGCAGTTTGATTCGTTACGGACCTGGTCCACGACGAGTTGCGAATTCCCGAAGACCTCCAGCCTCTTGACGCCGAGCTCGATCGCGGCTTTGACGCCGTTGACCAGAGCCTCGTATTCGGCGACGTTGTGCGAGGCCGGGAAGTTGAGTCGGACGGCGTATTTCATCCGCACTTTGAGTGGCGAGACGAGTACCCATCCTCCCCCGGCTCCCTTTTTCGTGAGGGAACCATCGAAGTACATCTTCCAGCACTCCCGATCGACAGGAGAGGCTGGGAGCTGGACTCGGTCCATTCGGCGATGAACTCCGTGAGTGCGTGGGACTTGATCGCTGTCTGAGGGATGAACTCGAGGTCTTGCCCCATGAGCTCAATCGCCCATTTCGCGATCTTGTTGGATGACTCCTTGTTTCTGAGGACTTCGCCCAGAGGAAAGGAGGTCACGATGGCCACATGGTGGGCGTCGAAGTAGTGGCGCAGCTTGCGCCTGGTGATAACGACCGCGTAGATCATCTTCTGAATCTGGATCTAGCGCGTTTTGGTGTCGGAAAGGACCTCGCTTATGAAGTACACAGGCCGTTGAACCTTGAGCGCGTGCCCGGGTTCATTTCGTTCCACAACCAGCGCCGTGCTCACCACCTGCGTCGTGGCAGATATGTAGAGCAAAAGCGTCTCCTCCGGGGTTGGGGCGGTCAGGATAGGTGGCTTGGTGAGCGCGGACTTGAGATCATCCAGCGCTGTTTGGGCCTCCGTTGTCCATTCAAAGTGATCGGACTTCTTCAGAAGACGATATAGGGGTAAACCTCGCTCGCCGAGTCGTGAGATGAATCGACTCAGCGCCGCAAGGCAGCCCATGACTCGCTGGACTCCCTTGACGTTTTGGATTGGCCCCATCTTGAAGATGGCGTCGATCTTGTCGGGATTCTCCTTGATACCTCGCTCGGACACGCAAAATCCAAGCAACATGCCCTTGGGAACGCCGGAAACGCATTTCTCCGGGTTCAGCTTGACTCCGTTCGCCCTTAGTCTGTCGAAGACTTTGGCGAGGTCGGAAACTAGCTGGTCGGTGTGTTTGGACTTGACTACGATGTCGTCCACATACGCCTCTACGACCTCGCCGATGAGGTCTCCGAAGCATTTAGTCATGCATCGCTGGTACGTCGCCCTGACGTTTTTGAGTCCGAAGGGCATGGTGATGTAGCAGTATGCATCAAAGGGAGTTATGAAGGACGTTGCGAGTTGATCCGACTCTTTTATCGGGATTTGGTGGTAGCCCGAGTAAGCGTCGAGAAAACAGAGGGTTTCGCACCCCGCTGTCGAGTCTACAATTTGGTCGATGAGCGGCAAAGGGAAAGGATCCTTTGGGCATGCCTTATTGAGATTCGTATAGTCAACACACATTGTCCATTTACCGTTCTTCTTACGAACAAGTACAGGATTAGCTAGCCAATCAGGGTGATACACTTCCTTAATAAAGCCTGCTGCTAAGAGTTTAGCTATTTCCTCACCGATGGCCTTGTGCTTTTCCTTGTCGAAGCGGCGGAGATGTTGCTTGACGGGCTGAGAGCCCGGCTTGATGTAGAGGGAGTGCTTGGCGACCTCCCAAGGAATGCCCGGCATGTCGGAAGGCTTCCACGCGAAGATGTCCTGGTTGGCGCAGAGGAAGTCGGCGAGCACGCTTTCCTATTTGTCGTGGAGCTTGGCCCTAATCAGCACCACCTTGCTGTTGGGGTCGGAAGGGTTGAGCGGGATCGACTTGGTGTCGTGGTCAGGGTCGAAGGAGCCCGTCGTCTTCTTCTTGTCCGGCGCGCCACTCTCCTCCACCTGGTTGACGGTTGGTAGCTCCTCCTTGTGGGCCAGCGCGGTGGCGAGGTTGCAGTTCTCGAGGTCGACCTCGTACGCCCTCTGTATGGAGGTGCTGACGGTGATGACTCCTTTGGGCCCCGGCATCTTGAGCTTGAGGTAGGTGTAGTTCGGGACGGCCATGAACTTCGCGTAGCACGGCCGACCCAGAACGGCATGATACGCGCCCGGGAAATCCGCCACCTCGAAGGTGAGGGTCTCGGTACGGAAGTTCTCGGGTGTGCCGAAGGTGACGGGCAGGTCGATCTGTCCGAGTGGCACCACTTGCTTTCCCCGGACAATCCCGTGGAATGGAGCCCCCGTGGGTCGGACTCTCTTGCGATCAATCCCCATGGCGTCGAGGGTCTCGGCGTACAGGATGTTGAGGCCGCTACCCCCGTCCATGAGCACCTTGGTGAGCCTCGTTGACGCAACGATGGAGTCGACGACAAGTGGGTAGCGTCCCGGCCGATGGACTCGGTCGGGATGGTCGGAGAGGTCGAAGGTGACCGCAGTGTTCGACCACTTGAGGAACTCCGGGGCCGCTGGCTCTGCGGCGTACACCTCCCGTCGTTCCACCTTCTGCCGGCGTTTGGGTAGGCAAGCGTCCAGTCCGCCGAAGATCATGAGGACCGCGTTGGTCTAGGGAATGGGCCATTGGGCTCTTTGTTGCCTTCTCCTCCCTTGGGGTCGGACGACTTCGCGTCGTGCCACTTGGGTGTTCCGGCGAGGAACTTGCGCATGAGACCGCAGTCTTTGTACAAGTGCTTGACGAGGAACGGATGATTTGGGCATGGTCCCTTAAGTAGTTTCTCGAAGTGGTCGGGCGTCGCCTCGTTGGTGGCCATCGGCTTGGGCTTGCGCTCAACGGCCGCTACGAGGGATGCCTCCTGCCGTAGGAGGTCACCCTTCTTCTTCTTCTTCTTTCCCGACTGGACAGACGGGCTCGCGGCACCAGCTGCGTCCGCCCTCTTGGCCTTTCCAGTCGGGCGCTAGAAGAGAGCTCCGACTGCATCCTCCCCGGAGGCGTGACTTGTGGCGATGTCCAGCCGCTCCTTGGTGGTCGAGGGGCACTTTCGCCCCAGCTTGTGGACCAGCGACTTGTTCCTGGTTCCGGTCAGGAATGCGCTGATGGCGTCAGCGTCGACGACGTTGGGGAGAGAGTTGCGCATCCAGGAGAAGCGCCGGATGTACTCTCGTAGCGACTCATCGGGCTTCTGCTTGCAGCTGCGGAGGTCCCAGGAGTTCCTGGGTCGCTCGTACGTCCCTTGGAAGTTTCCTTCGAAGATCTCCTTGAGATCCGCCCAGCATTAGATGCACCCTGTCGGGAGGTGCTGCAACCATGCGCGGGTGGAGTCGGCGAGGCAGAGTGGCAGATTGCGGATGATGAACAAGTCGTCGTCCGCGCCACCGGCTTGGCAGGCTAGCCGGTAGTCTTCCAGCCACGTGGCCGGGTTTGAGTCGCCGGAGTATTTGGTGATGTTGCCCGGCGCGCGGTACCGCTGGGGGACCGGCACGCGCAAGATGTCTTCACCAAATGCCTGGGGGCCCGCCGGCGGCGGGCTCGGGCTCCGGTCCTCCTCGGGGTCGTACCGGCTTCCGCGACGTGCGGAGTAACCATGGTTGATCGGCCGGGGTTGCCGGTCATTTCCTTGTGCACGTCGTCGTGCCTCGAGCACCACACAAGCATCCTTGATGTTGCCGATGCACTGGTGGATGGGCGGCAGGTTCTGCCCTCCTGCAGGTGGGGTCTGCTGTACCGAGGCCTCGCCATCGCGGTTACTCGTGGCGGCCACGCCGGAGCTACGCCCCCGTCGCCGAGACAAGGAGCTCTCGGCCTGCTGGTCCGCCGCAAGTCAGAGAAGGCTCTCGAGTTCCTTCCGGTCGTGCCGCTCCTCCGGGGTCAGCGGCGGCTGCATCCTTCGCAGGAGAGTCGTCGCCGCCGCGATGTTCTTACTTGCCTGCGGGAAGCGCGGGAGATCCCCTCCAGCGTCCTTGACGATCTGTTGCTGAACCTGCCGGGCCCTGGCTTGCGCCCGGTTCCGGCGTTGCGTCAACTCCTGCTTGATGACTTCGCGCTCCAGTCTCAGGAGTCGCTCGTGGTCCTGCAGCTCCCGCTCCCGTGCGAGGAGCTGGCGGACGTCATGATCATGCGCAGCCTCGGCGTTGGCCTCGGCCATGACGACGTCGCGGTTCGCCACCGCGGCGCCTGCCGGGGCCAGCGGGGCTTGGTGAGGGACGTGTTGGATCCCAGCCGGGTCGACGAGCACCGGTGGAGGTTGGGCTCCCACCGGGTCGACGTCGTTCTCGTCGCCGTTCTTCTCGTCTTCACCGTCCTCCAAGTCCTCGACGTGGCCCTCGGCGTTGCTGACCATGCAGCACTCTCGTGCCGGGTCGTAGCCACCGAGATTGAAGCTTCGTCGAGGAGGTCGGAGTCGGCGCCGGTGTCGGGGCGAAGGGCGCGAGCCCCGGGCCACCCCTCAACCGCAGTGGGAAGAGGGGGTGAAATGGCCGGGTCGCGTCGCATCGCTTCAGCCATGGGCAGGCTCGCCCACGCCGCCGACGAGAGGCGACGGGCGAGCTCGAGCTCGAACTGGTCTGCGGCGTTGCGGAGCCCATAAGGCAGAGGGACGCCCTGCCGCCAGAAGTCGTCTTCTGGCGGGAGGTGTCCCCATCTTTCGAGTTGCACCAAGATGTTCGCCAGCGCGTAGAAAACGCGCCGGCACTCGGATACACGTGGCTCCAAGCCAAGATATGCCTCGATGCGGCATGGGAGGCCGCTGCGGCCCCGTTCGCGGGGGACGACAGCGTTCGCAATCACCATCCCAAGCGCTGAGGGCGGTGACCGCGTCCGCGCCACCTGCAGGGACGGCGGGTCGCGGGGACGGTTGGTGTCGGACCGTGGCGCACCCCGAGGACGCCCATCAGCTTGGGGCGTGGGCGTGAGATGGGTGGTGATCAGCTGGTCGAGCCACTCCATCATGCGCCGCAGTGCTGGGGTAAGAGCGTGGAGGTGCCCCCAGAATTCCTCCTCTGGTGGATACGGCGGCTGGCCATGGAGTTGGCGGGCCGCGGCCGCGAGCGTGTACTGCACGTGGCGGTACTTGTCGGGCCGCGGATCCGGACCGAAGTGCGCCTCCATGCGCACCTCGTAGTCGGTGCCGTCTATGTCCCGGGCTAGCCGGGGATGGACGGTTAGGGGTCCCCTCCCGAAGAGGGGTGGGTAGTCCTGCGTCAGCTGCAGGCGGCCGGTGTAGTCGGCCTCGAACTCCAGGCTTCCGAATCGGATGACCTGGTGCGGAGGGAAGAGCGGAGTGGGTAAGAGCCCGCTCACGCCCGAGTTGGCAGCGTCGCGAGCCGTCGTGCGGCGCGGCCCGCGAGTGCCGTTCGTCGACGATGCCGCCACCATCGAAGGCGGCGAGAATCGCAACCGTAACGCGCAGAGGTCCCCTACCTGGCGCGCCAACTATCGGCGTTGAGAAATCTGGCCGATGAGTAAATTTAGACTACGCGCTGCGGTTGATTGGAGAGAGTGAGGAAGACACAAGGGATTAGACTGGTTCGGGCGATCGAAGCCCTACATCCAGTGAGTTGGTTCGGTTCGCGTTGCTCGTAGTAGGGGTTACAAGCTCTTCGAGAGAGGGAGAAGCTCCCAAGTCTCTAAGTGTTCGTGGAGTTCGTCCTTGCGTGCGTCGCAAGGCCGAAGCGAGTGCGTGTGTGTGAATAAGAAAAGGTGAGAATGCGGTCCCCCAGCCGCGAGTCAAGCTCTCCTTTTTATCTGTCAAGGGAGAGTTGACTGTTACAAGGATGGAGGAAAAAAGAAAAAGAAAGTAAGAGAATTTATAAATAGCTCGATGTAGGCAGGCGGCTCAGCAGGGAGGGGCGCGTCCGTCCTCGGCGTGTCCGTCCTCGACGCCTTCTCCTCCGGGCGTGGGCGGCGACGGCTGCTACAGTTCAACTGCGGCGGGGATGTCCGCATCCTGTTTGAGCACTGTGCGACCCTGTTCATATACGGCTCGCACTGTTACCGCGTGGCGAGGCGGCTTGACCACTGTCAACCGTCCCTGCGGGACGTGCGGGGCTTGCGGTTCACGTCTTCGGACAGTGCCGAAGGACGCCCACTTGCAGCCCCTTTAATGCGCTCCACCGGCCAAGCTCCGACTCCGGTGGTCCGACCCCTTCGGTCGGAGGCTGGGGTCGGGGGACCGGGGTCGGCTGAGGCGGAGTTTTTTCCCGACCTCCGGGGGTTGGGAGGTCGGTCGAGGGATCGGGCCTTTCTTTGCTCGCGCGGCCTTCCTCGGCTGTGGGCCACGTCACGTGTCGTGGGCTGGGCTTTGTCCTTGGTGCCTGCGGAGACAACCACGGCCTCTGGCCCAGTCCTTAGCCATTTAGGCATGATGGCGGGGTTATGTGGGTAATCGCGGGTACCTAGTTTTGGGTACCCGACAAGTCCGCCAAGCCGCGCTCCTACGCCGCGCCGCGCTCGTGCTCCTCCGCCGCACCCGCCTCCGCGCCGCGCTTGCACTGCAGTAGTCGGCCTGGTGGTGGGTGACGTCGGGACGCGGGGGAGCGAGAGCTGGAGGAGCACGAGGTCTTCATGCTCGTCGGTGAGGAGGTTCAGGGCGGCAATGACGCGCCGAGTGCGGGACGAGGAGGGAGAAGAGAGAAAAAGAGAAAAAAGAAGAGGAAAAAAAAGGAAAGTGAAAAAAATCGGTGGGACCCACGGATGAGGGAGGAGATAGGAGGACCCTAGGAATAGGTGCCAGGAGATGGGGTTTGAAGGGGCATGCAAAATGAGGGCTCAAGTAGGGTCCCTGCTGGGGTTGGTTTTTTGGCTCAAGACCCTAAATAATAGAGTAGGGGCTCAAATAGGGTCCCTGCTGGAGTTGCTCTAACTAGGCTGTAGTTCAGGGTGCTGAAATTATGCCGGTCGGGATACTTTGTTCTGTTTTTCTATGCTCTTTGTTTTTAAAGGCTTTGATCTCCTGCACTCCTTGGCTATTTCGATTGTTCCTCATGTGCCAATCTCTTTGCGCACCTGTATTTCTGTACTGAGGTAGTACATAACAGTTTCTTCATACTGTCACCAGATTCAGTTTCTTCATACTGTCACCAATTTCTTCATAAGATCAAGGTGAAAAGATCTAGGGAAGGGTGAGGTAATTATTCAGGTCTTTTTGATGCAGTTCAAGTTGAGTTGATATTATTATCGTTGTTCTACTTTTGGACGTCAATAAATGATAGAGCACCCAATTAGCTTTCGCTTGCTTGTGTCCCTTTCTTCAATACGTAAATTAAATCTGATTTAACTGAGGCATGTTGTCTTGTATCAACAGCAAGCCATCAACATCCCTTAAAATGACAAAGGATATGCCTACCAAAACTGAATTATTCATCCTCATTACCGTAATTTTTGAACTCAACGACAGGGATTTAATTTGCTTAGGACTAAAAGGCTTTGTTGTTGTTGTTGTTGTTGAACATCAAATAGGGATTTGCTGAGCTCGAATATGGGATGCTTCGTTACATGGAAGCTATTGATGATTCAACCATGATAGTAACCACTGGTGAGTCATTCTTTTTTAAATATTGATCAATCTGGCAAACCGTGTTTTATAGTTATATGTTTTGTTTGGTGGTTCAACCATGGTTGGTATCTGTGTTATGTAAGAACCTATCGTAGTCCTGAGTAGGAATGTCTATTTGGTTACACAGTGTAACCAAACCCATTTCATCTTACCTCTGATGCATTAGCCTATTGCCAACTTGACTTGGTTTTACACTTCTGATTCTAACAATGTTTGAAACATGATGGCTCATATACAGACTATTTTTTTCTCCAATTATGTTGAGTAACAATCCATTTCTTCTTTTTACCTCCTATTATGAGAGAATTTCTTTTATCGAACACGCAAGAGAGTTGTGTATCTTTGTATTATAGGGAAATATTATGAGCGAATTTCATTGATGCACGCATGATTTATCTCTTTCCTGATTCAGAAAAACTATGGTGCTTCCTCCCCTGTTTTATTCCTTCAACTGGATTTCAAATTGATTGTTTTTATTCGTTTAGTCCTCGACTAAAATTTGTCAATTGTTTTGTGCCTGCAACTACAGTTCACGACAAGCAATTAGTGGATGACATTCCAGTTCACAAGCTGCTGGTTCATGATGTCCCCGTTGACATTTTATCTGCACTCCAACTCAGGTCATCTTTACAAATACCACAATCCCGAGGCCACAAGGTACGACTGATTGCAATCACATATTTAACCTTTTAAAAAAAAGCTTTTATGTGATAAATTTTAGGGAACTTCTGTACACAGGCATTTACTGGGAAAAAATGTCTCCTGAAAAGTTGGGCCAACTCCGCATTCTAAGAGAGCTAAAGGGCCGCATAGAACAAGAGATGGGAAATAATCTTCCTTGCCGGCCTTCAGAGGCTCCACCACTAACAGCAAGAAAAGACGAGGACGTTGATAAGTGATTTTACTGAAGATAAATGATATGCACTCTTCTCTATGTCCCTGAAGTGCCATTATCTTGTCCTAAAATGTGCTTGTACCTAAGAATGGCCCAATGTCGCAATAGTAATGGATTGAGCAGTGGTTCCCAAGGGTAAATTGATGTTCTTGTGTTGCAGCAATTCGCTGTGCCATTTGAGAAGCCACGAACAAGGCTTGCTTTGATAAAAGAGAAATTTAGATTTTTACCATCGCGAAGTCGTCGGAGTTGCAGACTACCATCACAAAGATTTGGACTTGCCAAGTACCATCGCAAAGCAATTTTAGTTGGAAACCACCATGGGCGTCACGATTTCCGTCCGAACCACATGGAGTTAACGTCTACGGACAGATTTTTTTAGCAAAACCCGATACTGCCCTTGAGTTCGGCAATGAAACGAAGCAAAGGCTCGAGCACTAGCGAAACGCCGGCATGTTGCGTCTTGCGTGTAGCATAATTCAACGTCTGTACGTACCCCTTCACCTGTTTCTGCATGTCTACTGAAAGAATAAGTCTCTCAATGTAGTTGATGGTGCATATGTTTGGCACCCCTATCTTTATCTATTTGCATTTAGATCTTTATGTTGAACTCTATATATATGTACCCTTAAACCCTTGTTGGGCTGAGACTATTGGAATACAATTTCCTTTGGCCAACATCTACAGCGTGCTGCCCCCCCCCCCCCCCCCCCCCCCCGTCTCTCCCTTCTCCAGCAAGTTCATCGTGCAGTTCCTGCTCATCATCGATTTATCACCGTCACGCTCTGCCTGCTAGCGCTGCTGGACGACGCGTTCGCAGACCTGTATGAGGTGTGCTGGAAATTCCTCTTGGAGCCGCCCATGACCATCATAATGGTGAACGCGGTGGTTGTGGCCGTCGCTTCGGCGCGCACGCTCTACAGCCACTGGCGGAGCTGGGTAGGCTTCATGGCCTTCATATGAATGCCCAAAATTTCTAAACATAGTCTAAATGTTACTTAAAAATTCTGAAAAATACAGGGTTTGAGCTAAAAATGGATACCCATTCTCAAAACTAAAGAAAAATGAATGCCCAGTCAAAAAATGAATGCCCAGCTGAGCAATCTCAGCTCCGCCACTGTCTACAGCTCGTTCCTGCAGTGGAGCAAGCTGCTGAGCAGCACCTTCTTCAGCTTCTGGGTGCTGTGCAATCTCTAACCGTTCACCAAGGGCCTCCTGGGTAGGCAGCAGCGCCATAGAAGTCATGCCGAAATTTCAAAGAAAATGTCAAACACCACGCTGCTCTACCATTCTCGAGGGTATATACGTCTGCTTCCCCTTTGCTGCTAGAACTTAACGAGAAAACACAAGCCGATTGTAGTTTCCAACAAAAACTGCTTTGCGATGGTAATTCCCAAGCCCGAATCTTTGCAATGGTAATCTACAACTCCGGTGACTTTGCAGTGGTAAAAATCTAAATTTCTCTTGATAAAAAGAAGAAAGAGATTAATAGTTTTTAGGCAGGTATCGTAGTGAACTTCAGACTTAATATTCCCCTTCCAGTTCCCTTTTTTTTTTCTCTCATGATCTCATCATGGATGTTGTAAGATTGTATATTTCTGTTATGCTTTGATAAAATGGAGATGTCTGATTTGGGAGAAAGAAATTACTGAGTGGTAGGAGCACTGGAGCAGACCTCACCTAACAGTTACATGAACAGATTCCAAACCACTCCAATTCTGTGTTCAAAGCACTTTGGCCCAAATTCACATTTTCTCCGCATGGGGACGACACTCTTTTGGAACCTACATGCCCTGGCCACACTGCTTTTTGAAGCTCCCCGTGAATGCCACTCTTGCAAGAAGTTCAGTGCACCTAGCATGTACTATGTTGACTTGCCAATTAGCTCGTGCCGTTGAAACTGTTCTGAGTTGGTCATCGTGTCGAAACAAACCGACGAAAATTCATTGCATTTCTAGAGACAAGCACCCTCATTTCTACACTTGTGCGTCCGGTACCCTCATTTCATGACTTTTATAGATTCTTCTTGACTCATTCGGTTGTAGATACACCCCAAACACTTCGTAACCATTTTTTGTGAATTGACAAGCACTTCGTAACTGGTACGACAAGATCGTAGCTTAGGGATAAACTTGTCCAGCATCATACACGCCACGCTAGATGTTGTTCCTAGCTCTACAATAACACTCAGGCATGCCAAAGTCAAGGCAATGATCTCACCAATTTATTCCCTCTTAAATATCTCAGTCCATGTCATGTTACTGAATTTATTTTTTTCCCCCTCCAAAAAAAAAGCAAACTTGTAACCTAGTTAAGGACTAGAGAGCGTGAGCCTCTTGGGGAATGTACTTTGCGTCCTCGAGTTTAGACTTTAGAAAGGAGAAAGAAGGCTAGATCCGGTTTCAGAATGTGAATGAAGAGCTTATGCAATGAACTTCATCGCTTATATATCATGGTCAAATGAAAAGGTTTATATAAACTCCCGCTGCCATGTGCTTTTGACCTCGCGCTATTACGTAAGAGCATATCTAAGCTTGTTAACGTAAGACATGCATGACTCTTCTCGGATAAACTTAAGGCTTGTCAATCCACACGTGAGGATGTATTAGTGCATCAAAGTGTGAGAGGACTAAATGCGTCCTTGTATATCTGCGGCTTGGTCCATCTGGTTATGATCTCGCAGTCCAAATTGATTGAGCATCGCACACTCCTCTAATAACGTGACAATTCAGCCATGCGAGCGGGAATTCTCATGTGGGAATCGTATGCCTTGCTTCGAACACTGACAAAAACTTGTTGAGCCACATTAGTTGTTTTCAAGATATAGTAAAGTCAAAACCAAAGTCGGTTTTTTCATAAACCATAACCCTACGAAAGAAGCACTAAATCTCACTAACTACACCAGCAGTAACCCTTGTGCTTTAAATTTGTCAGTACAAGGTTTACATTAAGCTAACAAGAAATGCCATGTATTACGAATCGACAGCATTGCTAGAATTTCAGATTACTCATGGCAATCTGGTCGAGTTGGCTTCACACTTTTATTCTGGCCGATTGTTTTGTCATTAGAACTCTTGGTCATAATAAGAAGCCAAACACTACTAGTTTCAGGGTAGTACAAAGTTAACACTTCGTAATTTCTACCAAATGTGAAAGTTTCTGTGGTCGATCCATATAATTGGCTGGGGCCCGAGTCAGATTCAACACGTGGGATCGTCACATCTTGTGGTGTCCATCTCGGCCGTTGATGCCAATAATATCCGGCGTCCGTCGCAATCACCCTGCCGTCTTGTGCCGTCCATTCGACCAGGCGCCGTCTGAACTGGTTGACCGCCGCACGCGGGACACGAGCGAGCGGTAGTTGACTGTTGTATCTTTCCACGTAAGCAGCCGGGACGCGTCGAAACGACGGCCGACCTGTCTGTCAGTGACAGCGAGGGCCCGTCGCTGACTGCGGTCAACCTGACTGGTCCCACCGCCACGGCGGCGGCGGGTACGTGCCGTAGCAGTTCGCCCACGCCGCCGCCGGCGACGGCGAAGTCGCCGGGCGGTGGCCGGCCCCGCCGCTCGCGCCGTCTGCTCGGAAGCTGAACGCTGCAGCTGAAGGCGACGCGCTTGCCGTCCCGGACCCGGAGGGATCGCCGCCGGCGCTCTGCAAGAACCTGGCGTACTCCGCGTATGGCTCCGCGCCGGGGAGCGCCGCCTGCGACTCGAGCAGCGCCTCCGGCCGCGACAACGGCGGCGGCGGCGCCGCCGAATGCAGGTGATGCTGAGACGACGGCGGCGGCGTTGGCGACGGGAGGGTGGCGGACTCGGGGAAGTTGAGCTTGGCGCGGCTGCCGCGGAAGCGGAGGGCGGCGGCGTCGTAGGCGCGCGCGGCGGCGTCGGCGGTGTCGAAGGTGCCGAGCCACACGCGCGCCGCCTTGTGCGGGTCCCGGATCTCCGCCGCCCACTTCCCCCACGGCCGCTGCCGCACGCCGCGGTAACGCTTCCGCGGCGGCGCGCCGCCGCTCTCCCCTGCGGACGACGGAGACGGGAGCTCCTCCGCGGTGGCACGATGGTACTGCGACGACGAGGACGACGCTCCTGTCGCCGCCGCCGCCGCCGCTGCAGGAGCCGTAGGCCATTGGTGCTCCGGCGGCAGCGTCGACGCGCCGTAGCCTGCGCATCGCAGAAGAAACAGAGGAGTTTAGTGACCACAATAATGTTAAACAGAGACTGTTACTGCTAATGAAGAAAAAAATAATGCAGCACAAGACTGAACGATGATTAGTGTGTTGTAAATTCATGTGTTAGCTTGGCTCCTCTGTTTTGTTCCTTGCTCTGTTCCGCCTTCGCTTCGAGCATGCTCTGTTCTGTTCTGTTTTCGCAATCATCGAAGGAAGAAACAGAGCACAACAGACTGAATGGGAAGTTCAGACAAGTTCTGAAGCTCACATAACATCGGTTCACCTAGATAGCAAAATCTCAGGGAGTAATGCAGTCAAAATAAACTTATGGTCAATGTGCTGATATTTTTTTTTTCCATGTAGTTTAGTTTGATAAAACAGTGTATCGTGGGATACTCTATGTCTATGAGTTCTTTTTACCAAAAAAAAAAACGAAGAAGAAGAAGAAGAAGGAGAATTGGGAGCTCTCTGCCAATACGATTTGCTGAGTTCATCTCATGCATAAGAAAGCAGAGGTTCAAAGAAGATGAAGCGTGCGGAACTTCCACAGATGGATAAACAAACAAAAGAGCTTGAAAGGAAAAGAGAAGAGAGGACACGTGCTGAGTCGCCAACACCCCTAGTTAAACAAACACGACCAGCATGAAGGCACGGTAAGAACCAAGAACACACACGCTCTGCATCATCGTGTGGACGCACACGGCGCCGTTTGCAAATGCATGTTGCACGATGCGTCCAGGTGCCTCGTGCACGTCTTCGTAGAATACTAATAGTACAAATCGAGAACGAAATTAACTTTGTAAAAAGTACTTCAAGAAAAAGAAAAAAAAGAGAAGTTTTCATGCATGCCGCAGGTAATGCAGAGCGTGTGTGTTCTTGGTTCTTACCGTCCAGCATGAAGGCCGAGGACGCCGGCGCGGCGTCGAGCTCGTTGTACGGCCACCATGCCTCCTCCTCCTTTGCAGAGGCGGCCGGCGGCGGCGCCGAGCCGGCGATCACCCTGGCCAGCGCCGACACCATCGCCGACATCTCCTCCGCCTGCCTGCTCCGCGACAGCGCCGGCGACGACGACATCGCGAGCTCCGGCGGCGGCCACTGGCCGCCTTCTCCTCCGTAGTCGTCGGCGGCGAGAAGCCGCCGGTGCTGCTCCCCGGAGTCCGCCACCGTGGCCTGGCACATGAAGACACCGGCCGGCGGGGGTGTTAGATACTTAGCCAGGTGGCTACGAGACAGAAGCGACCTTTTTCTCAAATGGTTCCGTTCCTTGGCGAGCAACATGTGGACATATATAGGCCTGCATATGTGATACTACATGTGAACTGCATCGTGCAGGTGCAGGCCATTTGTAAAGCTCCTTAGGCCACAAGCACGCTATAATTAATTATTAGTTAAGACCTCAATTTGTTATTTGTTACTAACTTTTAGTCGTAATATAGGAGTATATTCAGAAAATATTTTTTATAAACGCATATTCGTGTGATCAATCGAAATAATTTGGTGCATTTTAACAGTAAATTCGAAGAAATTCAGCCTCGTGCATATCTCTATCTCTTGCAAACTCTATGTTCTTTTACATCGCGAGTAGAGGAAGCAACAGATATCAGCATTACAGCAGGAAAGGATAAGTATTTGTCGACATGCCGCTGGTGCCGTAAATGGAACAGTTATCGACGTTCCTAGTTTCATCTAACGAACAATAAAGGAATCTACATTTTGCATACTCTGTTCCTACCTGTCGCCAACTTTTTACTTGTGTGTATGCTTATTATGACACTAAATAAGTTCAAAGACTGCTTGCTTGTCGCCTTGTCTTGCACTTTACAAAACTCAACGCAAATACTAGTATATAACTAAAGGTTTCTTCAAATGTGCTTTTTCTAAGTAATCAAGTAACATTCAGGTGTGGTGGGTTATAAGTTTTGCCATCGCTCCGGCCAACAAATTTATTATCTATTTCTAACGCAAAAAAAAGAAAGAAAGAGGAACTGGCAATTTGCTTTGACTGGATCAGGTTAGGTTTCACAATCGTTTGACCATGGACTCGTGCATGCAACTGCGAAGCACTTATCCGTCTAACTATCTGTCTAACGTGTCCTTTCGGCCAGTACCACCGAGCGGAAAGGATGAAGTAATGGATATTAACTTGGAGTAGACTTCGTTCGTGATTCTTGCTCTATTAAAACGATGGTTAATCATGTGTCAGTTACCCCTAAGATGGATAAATAAATGGAGCTAAGCACTAGCTAGCTCCGGTAAAAATGAACACGCTCTTGGTAATTACTGCCTCCTGTCACAAATTAATGCCTTCTTACTTTCAAAGATCAGGTAGAAAGGTGTAACTTTGATTATCACTAACTTTTAGAATATTTAGTTTGGAACATAAAAAGTTTGCTATCTTGAACAAATATTGGTATTTTACTATAATAGAAAACTCCATTCACTTTATCAGGCTTCACACTGTAGACTTCAATGTATGTGGCTTTAGTGAGGTTTCTTGGTAGGAATTTGGTTGGAGAAAACCTTTGGGCTCTTTTACCATTTGGTTGGAGAAAACCATAGAAAGATGTTTGTTGGATTTCTTTTATCAACCTTTTGGAGAAATTGATGTTAATGTAGCAGACTCGAGAGCCCTCAGGATTGGGATGTTCACACGTGGGTGTGCCAGAAATATCTTATTTGATATGGACGATGAAACTGATAAACTCAAGCCGGATGAGCTTGTTTGACCGAAGTTCCTAGCTAGAAAGATTTCTCCATAATGCACTAGGAAATTGTAATCATTTCACCATCAGTTCACCGTGTTGCTGCAAAGAAAAAGAAGATATAGAGTTTTGTTATTATATATCTACAAACCTTAAAACAGGGTGTGTGTTATAAAATGTAGTGGTGCCAACATGTTACTTGTATGCCTGCATTGTCCATTTTTTATAGGAAAACTAGAAAGTCTAAATACACCTATTGAGCTGGTCAATAGGTTTTGCACTTTGGACCATATTTATTGACACCCTAGTCTGGTTCAACAATAAATGGGCACCTTTTCCTCATTTTCTTTCTAATTTCATTCTTGTTGGATGTTATGGGTAAGCAACACGTGGAAAGCACATCCCGTGACGAAGCATACGCATGAGGCGTTCTCACATGACACACGTAACACACGTCTTAGGTTACAACTTTCCCAAAATGGCAGGTAACACACGTGTTGCCGCAACATTGCGCCAATTATATATTTTGCCGTTCTCTTCAGCTTCAGAAAGAACTGGGACTCCCTGCTACTGGCCCTACTACCTGTACGTAATACGTATACCACTTGGCATGTCATCTGTCAGATTGTCACGTATAGTAGCATTGGTTAGTTGGCCGAACAAACATGATTCACATTATTGGATGTTATTATATGACTCAAGGACAAATACAAGTGAAATATAAGAAGCCTATCACATCTACATAATAATTAGTTGTAAATTCATTCACTAGTACGACGCCTATCATAGAGCAACATCTATGATAGAACAACTGGTTAGAACAACAGGAAACATGCAAGCAACATCATATTATAAAAAAGCCAAAATTATCTTTTTTCTTTCAATCATGGGTTTTAGATGGAATCTATTTGATCCATGCTATGCATCTAGCGTTGCCTAAAAGATTGATTACCTTCCACAATAATGGCGACCCTAAGTGGCAACGTGTCAAAACGGGAACCTAAGCTTGAACAAGTTTGGAAATGCGTCACATCAGGGCGGGCACGTGGCTCACTCGTGATCAAGTTTAGCGGAACCCATCTGTAAGACGATGCACACGTGTCGAAAGCAGAGCGCTCCACTTTTGCTGGTCTTCCCTTCACTCCATCGCATGTTGGTGTCGATCCCAATGCGCACGTGTGTTTCTACAACAGCAACTGGGTGCTAATTGTAGTGTGAGGCACACGGGGGGAAAAAGAAACAGAATTTCATTACGTCATGGCAAGTAACGTGTACCGAATATTTAATCTGGAAAGGTAGCAAAGTTCGAAAGATTGTTTTCGAACTAGTAAACAAGTGGACCTTGTTTCAAAAATAATTGACACTTTGAATTTTACTATTCAATGTTCGGCTTTGTCTTTTTGGAAACAATAACAATAAAAAATGTCCTCACAAATGACTTTTGATAGTAATATTTGGGGGCATGTTCTTGTTTGAACGACAAATCGCTTCGAACAACTTACCCCTGTATGTTTTCCCACTTTATGGAATGTGCGTTCAAACATATCTGGGAAGTGAAAGGGGTCTTGGCCTAGCGGTTAAGGCATCCGAGTAACACCTTTGAGGTCCTAGGTTCGACTCCTGGTGGGAGCGAATTTTCTAGGATTTAACGGCATTTGTGCTTTCAGCGGTAGGCAACGTGGCCGTCGACAGCGAGGCGCCAGTGGTGACTTCGGGAATCTGAAGAATTTGCCGGCTCAGTCTTCGAAGATGCTTATAGGGGTAGGGTTTGCGTATGTGCGTTCATAGGGGTGAGTGTGCGTGCGTTGTGAGTGTCTGAGTTGTACTGTGTAATTTCTCAAAAAAAAAAACATATATGGGAATATTAGATAAATGATGTTTTGGCAACCCATCTGGTTATAATAAAGTTGGACAAAGATTAATGGTTTTGGACGTCAGATACCTTTATATTGGCGGTGAGAAAAGGAACAAAGCTTCTCTTTAGGAGGAAATTGAGAGAATAAAGAAGATTCATGCATGTGCTGGTGTCGTGTTTGACATGTTTTCGTGCTCGTGCAAGAAGGCTTTGCAGCTCTGTACCAGTTCAGATTGAACGAGTTGTGTGTAGATAAATATGCGAGTAAATTAATTGCCCCTTACAGTCGAGTTTATATAGCTTTACTGGGCGGTCAAGATTACATCGCTACAACTACAAATAGAATTTCACATTTCATCCTTATTTTATGATGAGTTAACGGTAACCGTTCGTTTGGTCAGATCTAATGGTTACAAATAGAGAGGAACCTAGTGAAAGGAACCTTAAGTTGTGGACCAGTACCAAATAATATAGACCCGGTACTATTTTTTTTTCTTTTTAAAAAAATTGATAAAGGGTAAATTAGTACTTTCTTGTGGTGCTGGAGGCCCGTCCCCGGGATTAACTGGCGGCGCTGCCGTATCCGTCGCCTCCCGCTTGATCGGTCGCTTGACACGGGGACGCTGGTCATCGACGCCGACGGCGTATCCGCATGCGGCGCCCTTGCCGTTGAGTTGGGAGTCCCCTTATACATGTGCTTCGCATCGCCGTGGATGGTGTTGTCCCTGTTCCTTCACCTCCGAGAGCTCCGACGCGGCAATCACGGGTGGACTCGCCAGAGAAGAAGGAAAGAGATGGGGTATAGGAAAGAGACCGAAACGTTGAAGACGGCGCTGCAATCCTGTAACCGTTCCAGATCTTCACGCGAGTTTTTGGGCTTCGAGGGGCCAAGCAGGTGGAAGACGACGACTTAGCCAAGGATCAGTTACTAAACTACCCCTAAGTAAAATTAATTAGGCTCGTAAATTGTCTTTTACGATCAATGGCTGATATTAATCGGGAGCAGAGGAACCTCAGGTTCCTTTTCAAGCACTATAGCAAGTCTCAAGAAGAGAGGGATAGCTACTTCAACAACTTTGCCGACCTGATCTATCCTTAAATGTTTTGAGCGCCTGCACGGATACCGCAGTTTGCCCAAGTGGCATGATAAACACGTTTTGCATTGAGATTCAGTACAGAGCCAGGATAAAGTTCAGAAACGAGAAGCCTTTGTTTCATAAAAAAAAAAAAAGTTTGTGAACGTTGCGGTGTTTTTCTTCTCACTCAATAAAATAGGGCCATCGTCTCAAGAAGAATTTACCAGCGATGAACTCTTTCCATAGTTCACACAACGGTCTCTCCGTCACAAATAATTATGCAGCCAGCAGACCAAACAGTCCTTGTTTAAACTAACCATGCATCCTTGCTTTCGAGTGTTTTGACATTGGCAAATACAGCAATTAATCCTAACCCTTCCACCAACAAGTTAACCACTTTTGACACAAAAAAAAACCTTCATCGGAATTAAAGAGGTCAAATCTCGATAGGATTACAATCACTATCACCGGAGACTAGGACCAACCAGGACGGCAGCTTCAGTTACCCGGTACGGCAAAGCACGGCAATCCGGCGACCGGAAAGCGCCGCCTCAGCCGTGCCAGCCAAACCTCGAAAACGAAACTTACAGAACAGTTTGCTTGGGCTCATGACTGAAGACAAACGCGAGTCAGAGTTCGGCTGAAATCAGCGTGTTCGTCTCGCTGCTTTACAGCGGCTACAGTGTTCGCAGTTATTTTTTCAACAGCCGCTACAGTGTTTTCAGCAGCAGGTACAGTGTTCGCAGTTATTTTAGCGAAACGAACAGGTACAAAGTCTCAACATCGCGCAGGATTCGGGCACCGGCAGATGATCCAGCGCCTTGCAGATGACACTTGTGTCTTGACCGGTCAAATGAAGTTTGAGGCACATGAGGAGCTGTCGATTTCATGTCAAAGTCACAGAAAAGTTGCACTCCTAGCAAAGTAGCAACTGAGAATTGACATGGCACCTGAGAAAATTGAATGTCCCGACGATTTCAGGGTAGGCGCCAGACGCTTGAATGTTTTGGTTGGAGTTTGCCAGATCCGTTTGAATGTATCACTCGACACTGGTTTAGCTCACATCTAGTACAAAGAACTGTCGAGCAGATTTCCTCTTCTTTGTTGCCAGAAATCCACCACCCCCCCCCCCCCCCCCCCCCCCCCCCCCCAAAAAAAAGAAATGAAACGTAATTCGGCGTTATCACAGCCTTTTTATGCATTTCGACTCTGAAACGTGGAGACGAAAATCCTCCATGATACTTGTATCCATCACAAATGCAAGTTTTTCAATGTCATCACCGAAAGGCAACCCCCGTCAACAGAACAGCATCTGGTCACCTTCAATACGTCAGTGTCCTGGTACTACCATACAACCGTTGACGACTTGAAGGACATCCGTAAAATCGTGATGTGCCTCAATCCCTCTTCTTCGAGATCAATCGAACCTGCAATCATGGGCCAAACTCGCTGCACACCCAAAACCGTCCAACTCACATTCTGAAACAGACATGCCCGTCTGTTCCTCTTAGCTCGATTGCATAACATCTGCTGGAATTTGGCGAACAGCATGAGATACCTCACCTCAGGTGATGTTCGGTGCGAGCGGACCCGCCATGGATCATCGAGAAATTTGCTATTTTGCCCATCGCTTCGGTGGGCTTCGTTACAATGCCCACCTAACATTGGGCTTCGCTATAATGCCCGTCACTACGTTGCCGCATACGCTAAAATGCCCACGGCGACTTTTTCTATTTTTCGTAATGAATTTCGATTAATAAACGACGTGATGGGACGAGAATGCCCCTGGCTGGATTGTTTCTCATCGATTGAAGTCGAACGATGTTTCTCCTCTCTCTCTCTCTCTGTTCGAACACGGTAGCCTCTCTCCCGTCTCTCCCAGGGCCGGCGACGGCGTGCGCGCCCCTCACTCCCCGCCGAGATGCCGCCGGACGGCGAGGGCGACGGCAGCCATGCGCCCCCCACGCTCCCTTCCTCCGCGATTCGGTCGACGCCCGCGCCTCCGCCTGATGCGCCGCCGCCATGGACGGCGCCCGCGCCTGATGCGCCGGATGGGCGCGGCCGGCCCGGTCCTGGGCCGCCTCCGAAGGACGGCGAGGGCGACGGCAGCCATGCGCCCCCCACGCTCCCTTCCTCCGCGATTCGGTCGACGCCCGCGCCTCCGCCTGATGTGCCGCCGCCATGGACTGCGCCCGCGCCTGATGCGTCGGATGGGCGCGGCCGGCCCGGTCCTGGGCCGCCTCCGCCTGACGCGCCCGCCTCGGAGGCCTGCTGGGTTGAGGCCGCCCATAGCCCCGGCGATAGGGCTCTCGCAGCCCATGCCCCCGACGCCGCGACCCTCATCCCCGATGCGCCGCCGGATTTCGATTCGGCTCGATCTCCCTCAATCCAGCAGCAAGGTATGCGGTGTTTATGCTTGTATGTCACAATCCAGCTGCAGATGCAAATTTTTGTTTCGATTCGGTCTGAAATGTTGAATTGGTTGTAACCCTAGGTGAAGGGGAGTGTTGGCAGATGGTTGAAATGCATGTCATGGAGAAGGAACCAACAGTTCAGACAGTTGGTGATGATGAGGTGGGTGTGGAAGCACCGATTCCAGAAATTGATTGGGATGCTTTACAAATTTTAGAAAGAGATGATGCGGAAGGGAGGTTACAAATTGTTAATGATGAGCTTTTTTATCACTTTTTGGGCTTCAATGTTGAGGATGCTAGGACAGCTGAGGCTAGCAGTAGTGCTTGTAGACCTCCGGAATTAGATGTTGATGATGGTGCAGCCATACCGGTTGATGATCACATACCAAATGAGACGGTTATCGTGTATGACCCGGATAAGCCTGAATTTAAGCTTGGTGCATTGTTTCCTTCAATGAAAATATTTAGGCTTTGTGTCAGACAGTATGCCATAAACAAGGAATTTGAGTTGGATGTTAAGAAAACTGATAGCAAGAGATATGATGGTTATTGTAAGGGCTTCCCGGATTGTGCTTGGCATGTGCATGGACGACCGGAGCGAGAGGGTGGAAAAGTCATCGCTGTAATAATTTTCTCTAAAGCTTTTACATTCAATCTATTACTTTCTTAACTATGCGATGCTTATTGCTTTTGATCTTCTGTAGGTAACCAAGTGGGTTGAGGGTCACACTTGTACATATAGCATGAGGAGGAAGACAACTACTCCAACTGCGAAATGGGTTGCTTGAAAGGCTGTTCCTATCCTTCAGAAGACTCCTGATATGGGTGTTAAGGATATGCAAATCAAGCTACAAGATGACCACAAGTGTATACTTGAAAAGACAGGAATATGTGTTCCTGCAATATCTTCTTCTTTTTTCTTCTAAGTATGGGCGTTTTTTTTCTATTTTTGATGCACGTCTTGTTCTGGAAGAAAAAAAAATGGCGTTGCAACAAAGGGATGCGCCTCCTGTAGAGCAAGGGGTAGTTTGGTCTTTTCATGTGCCTTTTAAGTCAAAAATAGAGGAAAAGGAGAAGAAAAGCCGCCGTGGGTATTTTAGCGTATGCGGCAACGTAGTGACGGGCATTATAGCGAAGCCCAATGTTGGGTGGGCATTGTAACGAAGCCCACCGAAGCCATAGGCAAAATAGCAAATTTCTCTGGATCAAGGGAGGAAGCAACCATCGCCTGAAATAACACGGCGGAGCAGCTCCGGCGAGAATCCCCGGTGCGGGAGTTCGTCACGGTCTCGGGCCGCCGGCGCTGCCGCGGCAGCACCTCCAGACTAGCTAGGGCGCCGCGGCGGTGGGCGGATGCAGGAACGCGCGGGACGCCGGCGTGCGCAGCCAGCGGAGGTCCGCGCCGCCGCCGCCGGCGCGCGACGCTATTTGCAAAAATGCCCTTAATTTGGATCGCGACTAATAGTCACGATCCAAAACATTTACACATAGACCCCTGATTTGGATCGCGAGTATTAATTGCGATCCAGATATTTACAAATAAACCCCTGTATTGGATCGCGATTATTAGTCGCAATCCAAATATTTACAAAAATACCCCTGGTTTGGACGACCGGCTCCGTTGGCGGCGGCGTTCCCTCTACCGCGCTCGGCTCCTCCTCCTCTGAGGCTCCAGTCCGTCCGCCGCCGTCACCACCGGAATCACGAGACATCGTCGCATCCATCCCTGTTTCCGCAGAGAACCCGAGCCAAGCGAGGCGAGGCGAGGCGCCGAGAGTTCGAGCTCGGCCCGGCATGGCAGCTTCGTCCAAGGCGCTGCGCCGCAACCGAAACGCGGCTGCGTGGACGTCGTCGGCGCCGGTTGAACGCCAGCCACCGGCAAGCAAGCAAGCTCGAGTGCTCTCTGCATCACGATGATGCCGTCCGTACGTCGCCGTCCCCTTCCCTGGTCGCCGCCGAGTCCACGGCGATAGAAGCTTTCCAGTGATGTCCTCTGCATCTGAGCTTTACGAGCAGTTTGACAACGAACATGGTGGTGCATCCTCACGCCATGGATTGATGTCTGAATGACGTGATGCTCATGCTCTGCCCGTCGGATGGATCCCATCCCAGGGATTGGTGCCAATGACGATGCTTTGTGAGGTTTCGTTGGCAAATGGTTATCGGTGACGTGCTAACACAGTCGCGATTTCAGCTTCCACAGGAAGATTACGCTTAGCTGCAGCGATGTATCTCAATTGTGGGAGCCAGGTCACCATTAATTGATCTCCCCACAATCACCATTCACTACATCAAGCTGAAGAAATAAGTAAAAGCTCATTACTACATTTGCAAGATGATGGCTTTACAATAACCTCTGTTCTTCGCCAAAAACACGATGGCGACCATCAAGCATGATTCTGGAACGGGCGGACGATCGATTCATCGCTTTGCTAATGACTCTTACCAGCCAAAACTGGCGGGCGACAAGGAAACCGAACAAAAATGTCTCTTGATTCCACTCGTGTCAAGGTTGTAGAAAGTTGCTGCAAAAGAACACCTACATGCATTTCCGGAGAATTTTTATCCACACCCCAACTGAAAAAACATATTCCCTGGTCTACCTTTCACCCACAAACTCCAAACAGCACATATCTGTTTGCAAGCACATGCATATTCGTCACCAGAAATTCGAGTATCAAAATAAAAACAGCTGGATGCTGCATGCTCTTGTAATGATGCCGTCATTCAACATAGCACAACACCAACCAAGCAAGGGAAGGGAACTTTTTTTGGGTAAGGTTATAAGCTCTGCAATCTACATTTTAAATGTTCACGGCAGATTGGAGCAGCAGCAGCAACAAGATTGCCACTTCAGAATTGCGCAGTTCTTTTCTAGAATGCCAGTTACCAGGAAACTTACTACACAACAGGATGAATTCAGAACGATTCTGCCGCCATGTAACCCCCGGACACGGAACAATACAAGTTAGCAGAACAGAATGCTGTACGCGAGCTTCTGCTTGTGCTGCCAGAGAATGGGGTAATCAGGTCATCAGATGATTCCCTCCTAATCGCCATCCACTCCTTGGAGCGAGCTGAAAAAATGCATATACATTAGCTTCTCATTGCTCACCATAACACTTGTAGTCAGAAATGAAACAAAACAAAACAAAACTGAATATCTACCATCAACAAACTATGGTCAGAAATACAGTACCAGAATCTTTCGAACAAAGCTTAGTGAAATTAGTAGTAATATAACATTACAGTCTGCACTGCAAATTGCAATATTTTGTTGCAACAGTGCAAAGAAGTGTTCATCAAATACAATACACCATCAGTAGGCATTTAGATATCAACGCAATCTACAAAATTATATCGCATTAAATAGCATGCAAGGACAACCATCCATCACATGAGGAGACCAAAAAAAAAAAGGAGGTACATCAGTTTGTCAAATAAGTTGCCAAAATGAGCTTATATATTGATACATTTTCTATACACTATTTCTCCAAGGGATGAGAGGTCCCAAGATATGGTTTACTATATGTTTTCCTATCTAAATTTATGAAGACACAGAGCTATGTGCCAAATACTGGATTTGCTGTTGTACTGGTCTATGGATGTTGGCAATGATATCAACATCCAAGCAGGAAATCAAAAGACTCAATGCAATGAATTTTTTAGCTTACCAATCCACATACCAATAAGCAAAACACCTATGAAACACGACTGCATGCAGTAATGCACTGGTTAGGACAATACAAGAACCAACAAATTGTTAAAAATAGCTTGACACAAACATAGCAGTGGCAGCGCGAGAAATGAACACAAGCATTCAACAACAAAGTTCTGCTTGTTTTACTGCAGTATATGATCAAATTGGGTTTCTGAATCACGCATGCTTGAGGAGATCAGCGGATCACAACAGTGACCCTATAAGTACAGTTGGAATGTGATGGATAGTTTCCTTCTCTTAAATTTCTAAATTGAGCTAGTATCATTATTTCAATGTTTGTTAAGTCTTGAACAAACACTTAATTTCACTATTCAGTTTAACAGGACCCCTAGTCCACAACTCCCTCCCTCTCTCTTGAATGAAAGTTAAAACAAAACAAGCACCGACCAGCATATCAAAAGGGATATCACCTTCGTCTCCAGCACCAATCTGGCGTCACCAGGGTATCCAGCTCTCTCCTTTAAAGTTCCACAGAACGAACAAAAGACAAATGCAAATTGAGGTGACAAACAAATGTGTTTAGTCAATGTAGGTTTGTTTTTCATGGAAATTGATTACACCTTCAAATCCATAAACCTGCATTTACTTGAGAGAAGATTTAGTGTTCCAGATATGGATGAAATTTCAGAAACATCCAGTTGAGGTTATCAAAGGATAAAAACCCAACTCATGTAGCTTGTGCCATGGAAATGGTGTAAACAATGTGCATCGTATTCAGACAAAGAAACTTATATCCTCTTCTAACTCTAGGCTCTCTCTTCACCTTCCCGTGACCAGGAAAACATGCTAAACAACACTTCTCATACTGTGCATTTTTAGCTTCACACCAGTCAATTGCCTCTTTTTTTTTTTTATTGAGGGTTCACTGAATTCCACAAGTAGAAACAAGGATCAATTAAATTTCTCATTCTCAAGGTAACAATGCATTTTAGTTTTTTCAAAAAAAGTCAGCATAACAACACTCACTAGAACACTTACATCTCAAAATGTTACGGTAACTAAATGTGTTTCAACATCAACCAAGCAGCCTCCTGTTTGACACAAGGTACCCGCAAAGCATAGAACCAGTATGCTGGAGCTTGAGACGAACGCCCGCATCTTAGTAATCTGATCAAACATATGCTTAGAGATTCAAACAAATCTTACAAGATTAGCATATATTGCAGAAGTGAAACTTTAGTGCAGTCCAATTGCTGCACTAATGAGTTACAGGGAAGACTGGAATGAAAAGAGCATCCTCAGCTCATAACATCCATTCCAAATGAAAGGGAATATATTCTACATTATGATGCTAGAAGCACAAAATTTTTACCAAACTCAAGCTCCAGCTAATACGATAAGAGCAAACAAAAGGCCTCTTGGCAAAACTTGAGATTAAGAAAAACATTTACCTCAAGAATAATCTAGCTAAAGACTTCGTAAAACTTCTCAATGACAAGCAAACCAGAGTCAATCGACTCGAGAGGATCCTTTCTGAGCCGATGCCTCAAGCAGTTTGGAATGACAGTAGCAATATCCTCCACTGTGACTTTGTCCCGTCCTTTCAGTGAGGCCAACGCCTTGGCAGCCCTGTTGGTCACAATGTCACCTCTGAGTCCGTCAACATTCAACTCAGAGCACACCTTGGAAATCTTGACACGGAGGTCGTGGTCGATCTGCACAGCACCGAGGTTACTCCGTGCAGATGAAATCTGCTGTTGCAGCTTCTCTTGCTCCTCTTTGTACGACTCACGGAACCCCTTTGGATCTCTGTCGAACCGAGCCCTCTCCTCCACAATTTTCACCCTCAGCTCGGCATCCCTGACTGTGCCAACTTGGGCGTGCATCCCGAACCGGTCCAGCAGCTGCGGCCGGAGCTCTCCTTCCTCCGGGTTACCAGAGCCGATGAGAATGAAGCGAGCAGGGTGGGAGATGGAGATACCCTCCCTCTCCACCGTGTTCCACCCGGACGCGGCAGAATCCAGCAGCACATCCACGAGATGGTCGTCTAACAGATTGACCTCGTCCACGTAGAGTATCCCCCTGTTGGCCTTGGCGAGCAGTCCGGGCTCGAACGCCTTGACACCCTCAGTGAGCGCCTTCTCGATGTCGATGGTGCCGCAGACCCTGTCCTCGGTGGCGCCGAGGGGCAGGTCGACCATGGTGATCTTGGCGGTGGTGACGGGGAGGTCCTGGTCGCCCTGCAGGATCCGGTCGCGGACCTCGGGGCCCATGACCTCGGGGTCGTCGGGGTCGGAGTTGAAGGGGTCGCCGACCACGACGCGGATGTCCGGGAGCAGGTCGACGAGGGAGCGGACGGTGGTGGACTTGCCGGTTCCCCTGTCGCCCATGATCATGACGCCGCCGATCTTGGGGTCGATGACGTTGAGCAGCAGGCAGAGCTTCATCTCGTCCTGCCCCACGATCGCCGCGAACGGGTACACGGGGCGCTGGCTCTCCTTGGCGCCCGACGCCTTCGCCTCCTGCGTCGAGCTCAACAACCACCACGCGCATTTTGAGAAGCAGCCTCACCATGGAACGCGGATTGCGAAGGAAGGAGGGTTGAGGGTGGGGGTGTGACAGTACCTGCTCGGCGGCGGTGGGGGCGGCGACATTGCAGACGGCGAATCGGCCGCGGCGGAATCCCTTCTTGGACGGAATGCGGCCCGCGAGGGCGAGAGGGCGGGAGGTGGAGGCCGGGAGGAGAGCCCTCGCCGATGCGGCGGCGGCGGGCGCGGTGGTGGGGGAGAAGGAGGAAGCCATGGCGGGGAAGAGAGGAAGAGGCATGGAGGATGAGGTCCGTCGATTTTGTGGGTGTGGGGATAAGAGGGGGAGAAGATGGCTTCGGATAAGCCCAGGGATGTTGCGATTGGAGGCTGCTCGCAACAAAATCCTGTAATGGAAAAAGGAAAGGAAAATCCCGTTTGACACAAACATTGTGATTTTGTGAAACCTCGATTTTAACTTGAAACAGAAATTATCATACATTCCATGTATGTAGGCTTGAAAAATAGACTTTCTCGAAGATATATGTTGCTTGCTCTCCCTTGAGATGCAGTAGTCGTTGTGAAAGAAGTCTACAACAGTGATCAAGCCGCTGCCATTGGGCATATTTTTAAGAGGAGTAAATTTCAGAAAACTACGACTATTTGCATCTAAGGAGCATAAAACTACGATTTTTGAGTTTAATTTCAGAAAACTACGACTATTTGTACTTTTTGTAACGCAAAGCTACGATTTTTAGGATTGGCCCCACCCGTAAGTGACACATTTTCATTTTGATGCATTGTGTGGCTGACATGTCGGTCCGGAGTCAAAAGTCGTAGTTTTCTGTTACAAAGGGTGCAAATAGTCGTAGTTTTCTGAAATTGATTCCAAAAGTCATAGTTTTGTGTTACTCGGGTGCAAATAGTCGTAGGTTTGTGAAATTTACTCTTTTAAGAGATAATCCCTTCCATGCATTGAAAACTTTCTTTATCCTTTCCAAGCCACTGTTGTTAGACTTTTGTCCCTTCCATGTCATTATCTTCACATTTTTAATTTTCTCTATACTTTAACCTCTAAAAACCTCAGTTCTAAGCCTCTAAAACCATGCCAATTTTTCTGACGGTACATCAAGTTTAGAGACAACCATTTTAAATTGAAAGAAATCGTAATCTTTGGGTAAAATTTGAAATAAAATTCTTCCTATAAAGCTAGTTTGAAGCTTAACTTGAATTTTTAGGGCATCTAAACGTTTTCGATGGCATGGACGGGATTATCTCTATTTTTAACCAAGGAAATTGTGCCATAATGCCATAGGAAATAAGGGACAATCGTACAATTACCCTAATTTTGAGTTTCAGTGGTGACTTTGCCTAAACATTTTAGGGTTTGGGAGTTTACCCTTTTTAGTCTAAAGTAACCATCGGGCCTCACTTTGAGCGTAACAAAGAAACACAAATTATTCATCTTAAAATATGCCCAACTAGATTAAAAAAACAAACTTTATCTCATCTGAGTCGGATCATAGACAAAAGTTCATGTCATCTCGTGTCACCTATTTCTATGCTGAAAACAAATGAGAGAACTTTTGTCAGTTCGGTTTGATCCGTTACAAGCAGCACAACTAGATGTTTCGATGATGAGCTTGTAATTGTGATCGTTGGTGATGAACTCAACCCTAGCGCTCTCGATCTTGCAGAAACTTGCTCTGTCACAGCCCACTTGCCAAGGCCCTAGACATATATTTGCTCATAAGGTATTTGCTCATATCTAAATGGGTCATTTACATACACCCTCCATCGAGTATTGGAGTTGGCCATTGGGACAATGGCACATATGAGGAGCAAAATGAAGATTATGAAGTGGAATGAATTCATTGCTTCCCAGTGAGTTGAAATATGTGTTTCTTGATTTCAAATTGGCATGAACCAATGCACAAAAAACAAGTATTTATTCACTGATGCCTCCAAAGAAAGCATGATTTCTTTCACCAATAAATCAAAATGAAGCATTCATTCTACAATAAATGAAAAACAATAATAAAAGTATAGAAAATGCATGTTTGGATATGCCAACTTATAGCATCTTATAATTTACTTCCAATTGACAATAAAATGGCACAACAATGATGATATGAATAAAAGGAAGGAATTAAACCACATGGCAAATATGGATATGACTCCAATTTACTGTTGCATGCATCCATGCCCACTAGCTTTATGTTTAAGTTCCCTCACCCTCGGCTAATAGCGACAACCACGAGAAGCTTGTAAACACCCCCAACAAAATCAAGAAACACAAGATACGCTATTTTGACCCTACCGCGATGAATTTGTGCCAGTTCATATTCGCATGTTTCCTCCTTATTTGTGCCATTTTTCCAATGGCCAATTCCAGCTCATGGAGCCCGATTGTGTATGTAAATGATCCATTTATCCAGGGCCTTGGCAAGTGGGCTGTGATACAGCAGCACACCACACTCAGTTTCTGCAAGGTCGAGAGCGGTAGGGTCCGAACTGTTGACTTCATCACAGATGATCATGACTATGAGCTCATCATTGATGCATCCACCCGTGCTGGTGACTCTTGTAATAAGTATAAAGCGATGGTGCTTGTAAAAGACCAAACTGTACCAGCGAAAGTCTTATCATTTGTGTTCATGGGATGAATAGTTAACAAGAGATCACATGAACTTTCATGCATGATCTCACTCAAATGAAATAAAGTTTCTTATTGATCTAGTTGTGCATATTTTAATATGAATATATTTGTGGTTATTTTCTGCAATAACTGTTCAAGTTTGCGGTCACAATATTTGGAGTCATAGACTTCGTTGAAATGTAAGTTGTTTTTATGGCTACCTGCAAAAGACCAATGTTGGACAGCGGATCATCTTGCTAGGAGAGGCATGAATCACCCGGATGCTTGCTCACTTTGTGACCAAGCTGATGATGAGACCATACATCACATTCTTGTCTCTTGTCTCTTCGCAAGAGAAGTATGGGCACTAATATTTCAAAGAGTTGGTCTTTTAACAGTGGCGCCTCAACCGGCCGCATCAAAATTTACTAGATGGTGGTTCAATGCAACTCAAGGTGTGTGGACAAGGAGTTGAGGAAAAGGGTTAAATTCTTTTATCATTTTGGTTTCCATCACATGGGAGGCACTTTGTTCTCTAACATGGGTACATGGCCTTGCTAGCTCTCTAAATCAACCAGGACAGGATTTATGGATGGTTTGGTCTAATACGAAGTACTAATGCGGGGGGGGGGGGGGGGGGGGGGTTAAATACACGTTAGTGAGATAATTAATTCATGCACCAAGGTATAAACTACTACTGACAAACTAGAGTGCGCCTTTGGTGCAGGCCCCTGCACATATTAGTTGCAAGATAATAGGTGTGGGACATTGTCCAATGAGGGTTAAACGAAAATTAACCGAAGTATTCACTAAATTCATGATTGCTCGTCTGGAATGTCACACAATTCTTGCGCATGGAATCCTCTCCCCCCTCTCTCTCTCTCTCTCTCTCTCTCTCTCTCTCTCTCTCTCTCTCTCTCTCTCTCTCTCTCTCTCTCTCTCTCTTTGGATGGAGAAAAAGTTTTGTAGCTTCTTCTTTTGTTTTTTAGCCCGATTATTTTTTGGACCATTATTTTTTTGGCCCAATTTTTTTTAGCTTCGTCATTCAACAGTCCGGACTCTACCACTCTCGACCTTGCAGAAACTGAGTGTGGCGTGTTGTTGCATCATAGCCCACTTGCCAATGCCCTGGATAAATGGGTCATTTACATACACGATTGAGCTCCATGAACTGGAGTTGACCATAGGTGCAATGGTATACATGAGGACGAAAATGGTGAGTACGAAGTGGACCGAATTCATCGCTTCTCGGTTGGGTTGAAATAGCTTATATTGTGTTTTTTTATTTAAGTTGGGGTGTTTACAAGCTTTTGGTGGTTGTCGATATAAGCTGGGAAGGGGGGAGGGGGAGGGAGGTAAGGGATATAAGATATGAAGCTAGCGGGCATGGATGCATGGAGGAGCCAATTGGAGGCATATCTTGCTTTGATTCAATTGGAGGCATATTTTTGTGCCAATTATTGTCAAATTGGAAATAAATTGTAAGCTGGACGCATATCCAAATAGGCTTTTCCTATACTTTTGTTACTGCTTCTCACTTATTGCATGGTGAATGAAGGAATGCTTCTTTTTACTATTGGTGACTGAAAGCATTCTTTCTTTGAGGCATTTGTGACTAAATAATTGTCTTTTTTTCTTTTTCTTTTTTGGCTTGGTGCATGAATGAATGCTCTCTACAATTTAGTTATCTTTACACATAAAGTTAGGTAACATATAAACCTGATTTGAATTTATTGGAATACTCTGTGGAGGTAGCAGTCGTGGGATCTGCATGTGGTTATTCTAGTTTATTTTAATATACATATAATTATGAATAAAACTGAGCATAATTTTCTTTCATAGGTCAGATGGTTAGATGATCCACTTATCAAGTGGAGGTCTTTGAGCTCGAGTCTTAAAGAAAACAAACATGTTTTCCTTGTTATCCCCATTTCTTAAAAAAATGATTTTAAAAAGGCAAATGGGTCATAGCAGGTATTCATGCACCAAGGCACACGAAGCAAATATTTATTCACCAAGGCGTCAAAAGAAAGCATGCTTTCATTCACTATTAAATCAAAAGAAGCATTCATTCTGCAATACATCAAAGAAGTAACAAAAGTACAGAAAACGCCTATTTGGATATGCTCCAACTTATGACAACATATAATTCCCTTTCAATTGACAATAATTGGCACAACAATGTTATACAAGGAAGGAATTAAATGATATACCAGGAAGGAATTAAATGATACACAAGGAAGGAATTAAACTACATAGCAATATATATATGGCTCCAAATCAACTCCTATATGCATCCATGCCCCCCAGCTTTATATTTAGGTTCCCTTCCTTTCACTCCCGGCTTATAGCGACAACCACTAGAAGCTTGTAAACACCCCAACTGAATCAAGGAACACTAGATAATCTATTTCAACCCTATCGGGAAGCGATGACTTCGTGTCACTTCATAGTCACATGTTTCCTTCTCATCTGTGCCATTGTCCCAATGGCCAACTCCGTTACTCCATGGAGGCCAGTGTATTATGTAAATGATCCATTTATCCAGGGCCTTGGCAAGTGGGCTGTGATGGAGGAAGACACCACGCTTAGTTTCTGCAAGGTTGAGAATGCTTGGGTCCAGACTGTTGACTTCATCACAGACAATCACAACTACAAGCTCATCATTGAAGCATCAAGCCGTGCTGGCAATAACTGTAATAAGTATCAAGCGGTGGTGCTTGTGACGAATCATAGCATTCCAACAAAACTTCTCTCCTTTGCGTTCATCGGATGAATAGGTTACAAGAGATCACATGAACTTTCATATATGATCTCAGTTTGGTGAAATAAAGTTTGTTTTTGATCTAGATGGGCATATTTGAATACAAATGTATTTGTGTTTCTTTTCTTCAATAATTTTTCAAGTTTTTAAAACAATATTTCTTCCCTTACCACCACCAAACATTGCGTGGGCAAGAGCAAAGAGAGAGAAATGTCCAAATGATTGGATAGTTTACACGAATTTGTCCTTAAAAAGATCCGGACGCCAATAGAGAAGGAGGGGGGGTGGGGGGTTGAATCGGTGGCCACTAAAGATTGCACAAGGACATTGTCTAGCTACTTTCACAAAGAGATAAAAATAAACCTAGCAATTCTAGTAGACAATAACCTGAACAAGCTAGCGAGCAAGTAAGCAAGCGATGCACATACATTGACAAATCTAGCAAGAGCAATCCTAACAAGTCTACTTGCAAGCAATCAAGAGGTAAAGGAAAAAGTTCATTTTACTCCCGCGAACAATTCACTTTGTCCATTTCAATCCCTAAACAAAAAAAAAAAGATGCCTCACTTTACTCCCCAAACAATTCTATTTGATGCAATATAAGAAGTTTGTCTTTTTTTTTCTCAGCCTACAAATGTAGTTTGAAGCTCAAATTTTGTTTCTCAGCCTATAAGTAAATACCTAATTTGAACGATGTGTAAAAGAGGTAAGAATGTTTGTATCACCTTCATTTTTGTTGCCTTCAACTTATCAGCCCGGTGCAGCGAATCAATCACTGGTCTCGGCCCGGCATTTGCTCCTTCTTGTGGTTGAATGGGTTGGCGAAGCTTCAGGAATGGTTGCTGGTGCCCCAGCCCGGTTCAGCAAAATTCCTCCATGTCTATGCTCAAACAGAATGGGTTGTAGGGTTCAGATTGACCCTTCTCCAAGTTTTACATGAACAATGGTATTCATTAGCTGCTCAGGTAAATGTTGTGCAGTCGAATGCTAATCATAATGTAAAATGGATGTGGATTAAATCTGGCATGTTCACTGCCAAATCGGTTTACAACCATTTTAACAAGAAGGGAAGAAGGCCCTGGGTACAAACACATCTGGAAGGCTAAAATTCCAGAAAAAAAATGTGATCTTGTTGCTGTTGGGGAATAATGCCATCCTAACAAAGGACAATATAGTTAAAAGGAAATGGCAAGGGAACCCCCAAATGCTACTCCTGTAATATTCCTGAAACAGCTGATCACCTGATGTTTAACTGTTGTGTGATGAAAGTAGTTTGTGGGGTGTTAGCGCTTTGCTTTAACACAAGAAGTAGGCCTTATAGCCTCAGTCAATTTTGGGCATGGATCAAAGCTGCCCTTCCAGGAGGTGGCAAAGTATATACTTTGGGGTGTAGCGGTTGTTTGCTGGGCAGCGTGGAAATCCAGAAATAGGGCGTGTTTTTGATAAAAAGCTGATTTAACATCCCTGTGAAATTATTTGTCACGCGTGTGTGTGTGTGTGTGTGTGTGTGTGTTGCTGGGTCAAGAAGGGCGCTGAGGCGCTCTAGGCGGCCATACAGGTCATGAGAAGGCAAGGGCGATGTATCGTGTTGCCGCCAGGGAATGAGGATGAGGAGCAGTGGAGAACAATGCAGTCGAAGACACCAACTGATGGAATTCATGCGCTTTTCTGGACGCTGAGTCGAGTCGACCTTGCCTTTTGGTGTAGTAACTGAGGTGGTTGAGCTCGTAGCAGCCTCCTCTGCGCTGCCGCCGTGTTCATCGCTCGGTGGCGGACAACGAATGAGAGAGAGCGAGCAGAGCAGAGAGGTAGCGAGAGAGAACAGGGGAGGAAAGAGGAGAGCTGAGGCTGCCAGGTGGGATCCACGTCCAAGTTTGTTTGGATCTCGCGATTCCCGCCCAAATGCGTCCGGCGTCTCCCGCGACTACAGCCGGTGTTCATTCTTCTATTGGACGAATCATAATAGCAATGGTAGAGGTCAATTTTGCTAGATGGTTCATCTATGCTGCCAGAGTTGTTTGCCACCGAACTATATTAAATTGTAGTTACTGTTTTCTTGCTCGTTTAGGAAAAGCCCGGCCAGTCGCTTAACCTCGACGCGCATCTGGCTTCGCCCCATTTTTGGGTGACGATAGAGTACCAAACGCAAGTAATTGTGCCTCGGAAACTAAGAAAAATTATAATTCATCAAAAATCTGCTCCTTTTAGCTTAGCCACAGCAGCTTCTCTTCTTCTTCTTCTTCTTCTTCTTCTTCTTCTTCTCCATCTGATCTTCTTAGATGCAGCGAGTGTTCCTCGCTCTCCCTCATCTGCCCACAGCTTGCAGCTCGTGAAATCCCAGCTCATCGGCAGCGTTCCGACGTGTGTGTTCGATCGCTTCGAGGAGCCACAGCCTGCTGTCAGGACGATACTCAACGGGTAAGTTTGGATCGGCTCTGATAGGCAGAAGATATGTTTAAATCAATCATTTTGTCGAATAGCATTGGATCTGTAAGAGTGAGTTTTAGTATGATTGCCCGTACTTAGATCTTTCTTTATTCTAAACTAGAGTTCGTTCGCCCGAATCGAAAAAAAAACCCAGTTATTTAGTATTCCTGAACATGAAGCGAAGTACATTTTTTTGTTTGCAAGTAAGCCAAATACAGTTAAAACGCCACGCTGACGTCCTACTCGGCTCTCTCTCTCTCTCTCTCTCTGCGCCTCTGCTTTGCCTCTGTTCGGCAGAGGCGGAACCCCGCTCTCACTTCCTTCACCAAATGCTCCCCTCTCCAAATGCCTTCCAGCCTAGTCCTCGTTCAGCGGCGCGATGCACCATCTATTCCATCTCCATCCTCCCCACCTACGGCAAACAAACCTGCAGCGGCTTCGATTATGGCGCCCGTGTGTTGTTCCTTGAAATGTCCACATAGCTTAGCTATCTTAAATTCCGTATGGTTAAAGGCATAAGCTGTTCTGGATCGTCATAATAACGCAGCATACTCTGTATATTATTCTAACTATTCGATGTTTTACAGAACCTAGCCGTAGCAGCAGTTGCTGTCCCAGCCTCAACTGCATCAAGACGGGGGAACCGGCCAATGTAGATGCGTACAGTACGGATGCCGGTGGCAACCTGGCGGTTGGATGCCATTTGAAGTCTCTCCTTCAGCTCTATTTCCCCATGGCCGCCATGACCACCCGAAGTGTGTGCAGGAAGGCACGAAATAGGAGTTCAAGAAAGTTTTGTGAGGCTTAGAATTATTGCCACCAAATAGGTAAAAACCATTTCCCAATTCTTACCATCCCTATCCTGTCTGTTCAAGCGTATGCCCACAATCCAAATAAGTTCACTAGCGGTAATGATCTAATTTGGTTGTAATGTCTGATAATCGAAATGACAACATAGTAGCAGGCATATTGACACCATCTTTCCAATTCAGTAATTTCAATCAGAGTTGAACATTCACTGCATCCTAAGGAATAAAAAACTAATTGTTGAATCAGATCAAGAGCTTGCTCACTAGTACTCAAAACTAAATCAAGCTAGTACTCAAACTAAATCAAGCAAAGCATAAAACGTTTTTTTTTGGTGTGGAAACAAATTCCCTGTGTCAGTAAATATGATATGTGATTTTCCTTTTACCCTTTTTTCCTTTTGTGACACCCACATTCTCTTATCCATGACATTTTACAGATATGAGTAAACCAGTTTCTCCCGCGTATGTCTTCACGGCTCTGATTGTTTTCTTAGTAATTTTATTGTCTCGAGTCATCAACAATGAAGCATTACCAGTTACATCTTGTCGTAATGTAAGCACTTACAGAGCAAACAGTACATTTGAGGCACATCTTCTGAAGCTATTATTGACCATTCCTGACAACACTAGTTCTGCACCTGGAAAATATGTTAAAGAAGTTATTGGTGCCAAGGGGGCTGACCAGATATTCGCCCTCTCCCTTTGCCGAGGGGATTCTCCTACCACCGAATGCTCAGATTGCCTTAAGTCAGTTTTACCAACCCTACAGCAGGAATGCAGATACAAGAAAGAGGCTTTCTTCGTTTATGAGTTTTGCCTTTTTCTCTATTCAAACAGAAATTTCCTCGGGTCAGTACGCAATACGGACATGATCGTGTTAAGTGAGGTGGTACCTAAATTGGACATCAAAAACAAAAAAGTGTTGTCCTCCTTCAAAGTCAACCTAGAACTGTTGCTCAGTGCTACAACAAGATTAGTCCTGGATAACGCAACCAAAGTGCACTGGTTCTTTACCTCACAGTTGATCAGGAGCAGAGATCAGTCTATATATGCCCTAATGCAGTGCACGCCCGACTTATCGGCGATCGATTGCCAGAGGTGTCTCCAGAACCTCACGCAAATTGGAGAGAAGCTTTATCCGAATGGAGCTGTGATAGGGGACCGCTGCTTGATCTGGTTTGACGTGCAACCCTTCTACATTGGTGCCGCGATGAAAGTGTTTGAATTGGTCAAACCGCCGCAACACGAACCCAGCCACAGGGGAGGTCGGAGAAGAAACATTATAATCATTAGTGTCCTTATTGTGACCGCACTCGTGCTTCTATTAGTCATGTTTCTAGCATTCTGGTTTTGTCGGAAAAAACAATATGGAGGAAGAAGCGATCCGATTGGTAAGTCAATGCCGGAAATATAATGTTATTTGTTGTCGTTTCAATTTTCCACTAGCTTTATCAGTGAGCAACTGTTCACATTTTTGTTCATATTTTCCTAGCAGAGGCAAATGAAGATGTAGAGAATAGTAGCTATAAATCATATAGCTATAAAGTTCTGAAGGTGGCAACGCAAAACTTTGCGCACGTCAACGAGCTAGGGCGTGGTGGCTTTGGAACCGTGTACAAGGTGCTTACCAGATCCATCTTTGGTGATAGTTCCAGAATGTATTTTCATACTATGCCAATAGAAAAATTGAAAATATACGGTACCAACACAGGGTACAATGAACGATGGGATAGAAGTTGCTGTTAAACAAGTCAGAGATGTCAAGACGAGCCTCGAGGAACTCCATAGAGAGATTCAATTTCTAGCTACACTGAGGCACCAGAACTTGGTCAGGTTCATAGGATACTGCTTTCGAAAGAAATCAAGGCTATTTGTGTATGAATATCTGCCGAATGGTGATCTGGAAAGGTTTCGCACCAGAGGTAACTAGCAACTGTGTTACTCATAGTTTTTCTTGCCAATTGTCCATGATTTGTGTTACTTGTACTGGGGCTTCTCAGTTTTTCTTGATTAGGTCCACAAATTCTGGATGTTCCACACCATTCAACTAAAATCTGAATTAATTCTGCCCTTCTTGTTGAGCATTGCACCCTTGATGTTTGACTAACAGAGTCAGATGATCTTCTCAGTAGCGCTACCTGCAATAAGGCCCACTCTGTATAAACTAGAACTCTATCCAGTTTCTGAAAAGTGAGATTATTCAATGAGTTTGCTCATGTATATTGTCTCCCAGACGTTTGTAGTTCTCTTAATTCTAAGCAGTTCATAATTGCATTCAGTTTGTCTGCATAGTGAAGATCAAAAGTGTCTTTTTTTTTTTTTCTGTCCTGAATTCAATATATTAGAATCCCCCCACCCCAACCTGTTATAATTTGGTATGCTGCTCTATGATATGTTGTTGCCAGCTCAGAAAGGAACTCATCCTTCTGATTCTGATCATCTTGTGCTGCTCCATAAATATTTTCAAAGTCTACCTAAAAGCCTTTTACTATGTTTCACCTCCATAGCTAGACAGAATTTTCCTTTATAGATTGATAAAATCCGAAAGCTAAGTCTAATCCTGTTAGTAATCCTCCTCTTCCTCTCGGTGGAACACTTATCCTCTGGAAGTCTTACCTGCTGCAATATAGTCAAGGAAACTATCCTTGTACTTCATTGTTTCTATCCTAATTTAATTTATTTTATTTCCTAATTTAATTCCTATGTTTTCTATCCTAGCATAATATCACAAGAGAAGAGTAGAATCAGAGGGAGGGATGGGTTTGGTGTTACCTTATAGACTTCATCTCTTTGTGCTTGCTCTGCCTTTAACGGGTACCCCTTCCACATTTGCTGACTGAAATTCTCGATACTATCATGCTTGACCTTAGGTAGTCTCTCTCCTTTTGGCTGTCGATTTTGTACTGTGTCTTGTTGCAGTGCTTCATAATGTAGCTAATTGGTTCTTCCTCAGTATTTTCCCACCCTTTCTGACATTCCTGTGCTTTACCCCCTTTTTGTCATGCTTACTGTTCTAACTATCCCTGATAAAGCTCTTTTACAGCAACAACCAGTGATATGTTTATCAAACATCCAGTTATACGTTAATGTAGCTAATTGAGATTCAGGAGCCCCAGTAGAATTTATTTTTCGTTTATCTAATTACACCTGATAAAGTTGCTTTACAGCAAGAACCTGTAACATATATACATCAAATATTTCAGCTGTATACTAATTTTTAAACTTCTCATGGTTCAGGGTTTCACCAAAATTCTAGACACCAGCAACATGAATGGTACATATTGCTTAAGATAATCAAAGGGGTGGCTTCTGGACTTCTTTACCTCCATGACAACAGCATTGTACATATGGACATCAAGCCAAGTAACATTTTTCTAGATACCGATTTTACAGCGAAAATCGGTGACTACGATCTCTTAAGGAAGCTTGATCCGCAACAAACGCATCAGACCACCAAGAATCGTCGCGGCACGAGGTAAGTTATAAACATTTTTTGTTTTATACTTTTTTCAATTAAAGGAATAGGTTTTCTATGCCTTTTAGGACAACCAATTATAATAATTGAAAATGTGGAAAATTCCAGAAATTTTACACAATACAATATATTGGCATGCACATGCCACTTTGAGGACCACGTTTCTTCTTAATACAATAAGATAGAGGTAGGCACAAAAGTAATTATCCTAATGATAGAGACTCGGTATATAAAAGTAATTATGCTTATTGGATTTTGGGCCCAATGCTCTAAAATATGATTTATGCCGCTACTTTGCTCTTACATAGTTGAAGCGCCACCTTAGTAGATGTAAAAATTGTTGGATTGCTGAACTTGGGGAAGCTTGAAAAAGGGCAAATTCTGGGACGCGCTCGGCTGGAGATGTTATTTCTGGACGCCATGGATACCCAATCCTTATATTGGCAAGCTTGAAAAGGACAAAAACCGAAGCATGTCTGCTAGATTGATGACCTCACGTGAATCAGAGGATTCATCCCAAATCGAATCATTAAACCCAGATTTACGTCCTGCGCCGAGCTTGAGCACGAGATCTCACGCCTGAGTTTCCCGTCGACACGCCCAAGCTTGAGCAAGAGAGAAGGTCGACGGAAGGCTTCCGGGGCACTCCTGCACGGCGAGGGGAACGCGCGCGCGGCAGTGCCCTCGCGCGGGAGCGCCCGCGACGGCTTCCGGAATGCGGCGTCGATGGAGCTTGCCGCCCGTCGATTGGGCGGCCAAAGCAGCAGGAGATGGCGAGGGGGTTATGGGAATCGGTAGAGTACCGTTGAATACGGCCGTTTTGGCGTCTCCATGGTCGCGGCGACCCCCGGACGACTGGATTCCGGCGGCGGATGGGGATGGGGGCATTGGTGCGCAAGGAGGAGGAAGGGGCTGACGGGAGAAGAAAATAGGGAGGGGGAGGAGGGTGAAAGAAGTAGAGTCGAATTTTGTGAGCTGGGCTGCTGCGCCAGATTTGGCCCGTGGGGCGGGCTGGCTGCCTGTTGGACCAAAGCTTTTTCTTCAGCCGCAGATGGTGTAATTTTTACATTTTGGCCCTTTTAGAAAAAGTTTTTCACAAATAGACCCTTGGGAAAAACATGTCTAGAAATGGACCTTTTTTCTTGGGCGCCGCAACAGCTGAGCGCCGGCATATATGGCGCCCACCCCTGCCACGTCAGCTGCAGGGCACGCGCCCGTTCTGCTGACCTGGCAGGGGTTGAGCGCCGGCATATATGGCGCCCAGATTGTGAGCGCCGCACCACTTGGCGCTCACCCCCGGGCACAGAAATGTCCTCTCCTTCTTTCTCCTCTTCCTCTCATTTGCTCACTCCTCACGAGTCACAGAAGCTGCATGTCTGAAAAGAGAGATGCATGCATTGCATTGAGGCAGTGATGCATGCAGTAGAGTCACTGTTCGCGCATGCATGCTCTATCAATGTCACATTTCTTTTTTTGACTACATGGTCCTTGGATGCCCTGCGTGTTGCTGTGGATGCAGTGATTATGGTCCTTTCATTGACGCAGTGATAAAAGGAGAAGAATGCCGGAGTGTAGTGATTGATTGTGGCCCTGCCTTTTACTGTGGTCGTTGGATGCCCTCCTTTTACTATGGTCGTGTTTGGTCGTGCATGCCCTCCTTTCATTGAGAAGCATAGGATGCTCCGCGTTGTCTAATGCAATCATGGTGCACTGCCTCCTTTTACTGTGGTCGTGTGTGGTCGTGCATGCGATGTCCTGTCTGGCACCGGAGTGTAGTGACTGATTGTGGCCCTGCCTCCATTAGATGCATACGCTGCCTGCCACCAGTGACAACGAAACAAGGGCCGCATGCGCTGCCTGCTTTTTATTGTGGCCCTGTCTCGATTACTTGCATGTACGTAAAGGACTGGTCCGCATTCATAGCAACCAGACAACAAATGGACATGAAAATAATAAAAGCAGAAGAACCCGCCTTCAACATTGATACTTAGCACGCAACATACATAGAATGAGGAGGGAACAATGGCGTGTTTCGATGCACATGACAAAGCTACGTGTCCATCGATCTACTCCTAACACGCCTTAGGGAAATAAATTTCACTAACAGTGAACGTAGTATTCTATGAGGTGGAATGACATATGAGGTGTCTACTGAGTGCAACGGGGATATTTCCCCTTTCTGAAGGCATCCGGACCTGCTGCCCTAGCGCGGCGAGCTCTCTCGCGCATCCTCTCCCTTTCGGCCTCGCGGGCCTCATAAGCAAGCCGATCTTCCTCTTGTTTGCGCCTTCGTTCCGCCTCCTCTCTTTGCTTGCGTTCCGCTTCGTAGTTGCGTCGACGCTCTTCGTCCTCCTGCCTCATCTTCCTGCGTTCCTCCTCTCTCGTTTCCTCAGCTTCCATATCAAGCCAATGCCTTCTTGCACGTTGAGCGACACGGTACACATGGGCTATATCCTCTGGTGTCTGCTCAGTGTCAACATACTCGATGAACTCACACAGAGGCGGCGGGGACTGCAATATTATGAACGTATTAGTAAGTAAGAATCAATGGTGGAAGCAAAGAATGCCGAAGTAGAAGTAGTTACCCTTGATCTCCTATCGGAAGAGTAAAGACGTTGCGAAGGGTCATATTGGTAGTTCTTGCACATCCAAAGCCTTTTGCCGTAGTCATCACCGAGAACGAGTGATTTCACTAACCTGCATGGAGTGCCACAGAGGCACATAGGAGCGATGAAGCCATCTCCGAGAGGTAACGTCTCTTTGTTGTGGGGTGGATCGTTGGGGAACTCCATAGCTATGGGAGAAATTTCGGTGTTGGTTATATTGCGAAGTGGTTGAGTTTAACGGACAGACGATGTGTGCATTTTATAGGCATAACTAACGTGGTCTATAGACCAAGACTACAAAGAAAAGAAAAGGAGATGTCATCATCGTATGCTTTGTAGAAAAGTCACCGGATGCTCTGATGAATTGATGGCCACCGGACACATCGATGCAGAAAAGTCACGCATGCTGTGTGACAGTCACGCATGCTTTGTGGCATGCATGCATTGACACAGTCACGCATGCTTTGTGGCATGCATGCTTTGGGGCATTGGATGCTCTGATGAATTGATGGCCACTGGACACATCGATGCAGAAAAGTCACGCATGCTGTGTGGCAGTCACGCATGCTTTGTGGCATGCATGCATTGACACAGTCACGCATGCTTTGTGGCATGCATGCTTTGGGGCATTGGATGCTCTGATGAATTGATGGCGGACACATCGATGCAGAAAAGCAAGTGCATTGATGCATTGGTGCTTCTGGCAGGCACTGCGTCGAAAAAAGTTTTGGCCCATAGGATGCTCTGCTAGGTAGTGATGCACATGAGGAGAATCAAACCATAGATGCTCTGCGAGGTATGACAAAGCGATAATGAAAGGAAAACAACCCGGCTTTAACATTCATACTTAGCATGCAACATACATTGATTAAAAGTGAACAATAGCGTGTTCCAAGCACATCATAAACCTACTCGTGCATGGATTTAATCGTAACACGCTTTAGGGAATTTAAATGGACTAACAACAAACATGATACAACGACATAATCCGGGTATCTGCATAACAGCAAGCACTAATCATCGCCCAGGGTGGACGAACCTAAGTAGCTGTCATCATCGTCATTCCTCTTGAAAGACCCACCTGCCTTGAACTTGTCACGAAGCTCATCCAACTCCCACTTTCTTTTCAAGTTCACCCATTCTTGGTCTTTTGGAGAGATGGTGTCATCGATCCATTGTATGAAGTCACATCCTTTGGGGAGGTTGGAATATTTGCTCCACGTCTGGCCACGTTTTGCATGTTTCTCTCTTGAAGCCGTCTGTACAATAAAATTTGCGTTAATCGACATTAAAAGGCCGAAGCGTTTGTATTGATATTGATATATCATACCGTCGAGGGATATGTCTCCAAATCGTTCAAGGCTTCTTGCGGGCACTTCCACATGCGCCGGCCCCAAGTGTCGATATCCTTGGAGGCAGAAGAAACACACCTCCTTCCGCAGTGGCACTGGGGGGCACCCTCGAAGCCTGTTGGTGGTGGCCGCGGATTGAGGAAGGTATCTCTGTTGGGGTCATTTGCAGGAGGTCCATCTTCCCATTCTGCAAGCTCCTCATCGAGCTCCCTTCGCATCCTAGCAGAAGACATAAATTCTAGTGGTGGTGGTGGCTCGTTGTTAGACATTGTGTGGCGCTTGGTCTTGGAAGGTGACCATCCAATGCTGTTTATATAGAAAATGAATGTCTGCATAGGTGGGCACTCATGCAGGAATCCAATGCATCTTTATCGGAGCGATAAAGGAATCATTTATTTTCAAAAGTCTGCATATATAGCATAGGTATCCAATGCTAGTCAGTGATGAGTTATCGTTGTCACTGGGAAAGTGACCCTGCCCTGCCCTACGCAGAATAATTGACATGAAGCCGTCGTGGTCGAAACTGTGGCATAGGATGCCCTGCCCTGCCCTACGCGCAATAATTGACATGAAGCCGTCGTGGTCGAAACTGTGGCATAGGATGCCCTGCCCTACGCACAATAATTGATAAGTGTTGCCGTCGTGGTCGAAGCTGTGGCATAGGATGCCTTGCCCTGCCCTACGCACAATAATTGATAAGTGTTGGTCCTCATGTGGGCGCCAAAACTGACGGCGCTCAGGTAGGACACCTCAGCGCCGTCACCTTTGGCGCTCACATCGGGCACCTGGGCGCCGAAGGTCCCACCGAAGCAGTGCCGCGGGGGGGGGGGGGGGGGGGGGGGGGTCGAGGTGGCCCAACGTGGGCGCCGTCACGTTTGGCGCCCATGTGGGCGCCGTATCATTTGGCGCTCACCTCGGGCACCTGGGCGCCGAAGGCCACGCCAAAGCAGTGCCGCAGGGGGGGTCGAGGGTGGCCCAAGGTGGGCGCCGTGACGTTTGGCGCCCAGGTGGGCGCCGGATCATTTGGCGCTCGTATTGACTACCTGGGCGCCAACGTTCTGTACGATGTGGATGGCGTCGGGGCGCCAATATGTGAGCGCCAAATGCATCGGCGCCCAGGTTGCTCAGTTGAGCGCCGATGGATTTGGCGCCTACCTTGCGTACCACCACAAAACATCAACGCCCACATTACATGAACATCCATACAAAGTCATCAGCGCCCATATCAGCGCCCATATTACATGAACATCCATACAAAGTCGATATAAATCAACGATATGACTTGTCTCCAAACACGCCATCTATACAAACAAACAATACGACTTGTCTTGAAATCCATACACGCCATCCATAGACGACATCGAAGTGCACATAACAACATAGAAACCATCATCAACCGCCCCTCTTTCCCTTGCCCTTACCTTTGTTGGCCAAAGCATTGGTTCCAGGAGTATACCGATCAACTGGCCGGCGTGTACGTTGTGTTAGCTGGCTTGAGGCCGGGGCATCCTGCAGCTGCGATGGTCCAATCACATCCGGCGCCTCATAGTCCTCGTCGTTGCCATCAGAAGCATCTGAGGAAGACGAGTCACGTGCACGAGAACGAGTGCGCGAAGAGCTTGCACCACGCGATGTAGAAGGACGACCACGTGAGGTAGAACCGCCTGATGCACGTGAGCGAGAAGCGCCAGATGCACGTGACCGCTCCGGACTGACAACGGGAGGAGCGACATCTTGCAAAGTCTGGACGCGGCAGCCACACCTTGCAGCAACTCTACGAAGCCTCCGCTGCAACCGCTGCACCGAAAAGAAGAAAATAAGATAATAGTAACAAGCAAAAAAGAGAACATGCAACTAAAAGGAAAAAATGACAAAGGGCCAAGTTACCTCCATGGCGGCTCGAAGGCGGCTCTCTCCATCAGGTTGACCCGCGGGGAATGCCATGACGTTGCCGATCTCATTGACAGACCGCCTAATGTCTCGCCCCTGCAACATGAATTACATAACCAAACGCACGGAACTAATACATAGAAAAAAGGAACGAGCCCAAGTTAGAACACTTACAACGCGATCTAAGACAGGTGCTATCTCGACCACCGTCCCCTGACGTGTCGCGACATCATAGGGGGTGTTCTCATCGTCGGACGATTCTATATCAGCATAATCTCTATCAGTCCAAGCCTGCCTCAGACGGTACCGTGTCGACGACTGGTACCATTCAAGGTACCGGCGGAACGAAGAGTCGCGGTGCATTGCATGAATGCGCTCGCAATTGTCCTCAAATCTTCGCCATTCGTCAAGGTAGGCACGATGGTGATGAGCAAAATCAGTTACCTTCTTCTGCTTTGATCGATCAAACCTGTAATTGACAACATTAGTTTTCATGCACACAAATAGAAGGGAAAAATATCGACGACCAAGGGAAGCAATGCTTACTTATGCAGCTCGATCGATGTGGACACGGTGTCAGGTGGGAATGGCTGCTGGCGACCGAACTGCCTCATCACTCTAATTGGTAGGTGGTACTCAACAGCGTAGAAGCAAATGAGAGGGCACCTCATCGTCCATAGGGCTGCATCTCGACGGCACAACGGGTTCAGTCCCAACCCGTTCTCCACGGCTGCGACATCGTCACCACAATAGGGCCACCAATTGACCTGCAAGTTACAAATCATGCATTACAAACTAGTATATATGAAACTAAGAAACTGAAAATGCATGGACGACATCGAAAAATCACTTACACAACTAGGTGTGAGGGCATCAAGCTCGTTGCTGAACTCGACATACGCCCGCTCTGTTTCGGCGTAAGGTGCCCCCACGTTCTCCCACACGTAAGCGGCCGTGGGCAGCTGCTCGGGAACACCCTCCGGCGTCCAAGGCTGTGGTGCACGGACCCTGGGCCTCCCAACAGGCAACCTGGACCACATCCATAGCTGCAGCAAGTAGACACAACCACCAAGAGAGGACCTCGGCTTGGTACGCCTGCAAGCCTCACAAAGCTGCCGGTACAAGAAGGCAAGGACCGCCGACCCCCAACTGAACTGACCAGCAGCATCCCAGTCAAGGAGGCAAGGGAGGTACATCCACGACGCGGCATCTCCTGTGCCGTCAGGAAACAGCACGGTCCCAAACATGTGCATGACCCATGCCCGAGCGTGGTAAGTCACCGTCGCATCATCAGCACCCACAGGACACGTACCAAACCGTGCCCGAAGCCAGGACAAAGGGACACCAGCTGAACGCCCTCTCTTCCCAGCCTCAGGCAACGGTGGCTCCTCCCCCAAAAACTCAGCCACACGTGCCCGCCAACCCGCACTGTCACACCTCCCAGTGGCTGGCTCTCCTCTGATAGGCAACGCAAGCATCATAGCAACATCCTGCAAGGTGACAGTCATCTCACCACAAGGTAGGTGGAAGGTGTGCGTCTCCGGCCTCCATCTATCAACAAGGGCCGTAAGTGCTGGCCCATTCAAAGGAGGCATGCCGCGGGCAACGACGTTCGCCACACCCGCAAGCTGAGCCCGAGCAAGAAGCGGAGTGTAGCGCGCGTCGTACTGCATCACCGTGTGCCCATCGTGACCGCGAGGGCGTAGAAGCGGAAGGACCTGCATACATGTAAAATAGAAGTGTTACTATCACATAGAAATGTTGCAATGTCGAAAACGGTGACAAAGAAAGTAAACATATGTACCTGACCCTCCTCGATCAGACGTGCACGGTGCTTGTTCTCGTAGAACTCGTCAAGCAAGAGAGGCCGCGCCATCCTGTTCATGAAACAACAATGTTAATAAAAATTGCAAAATTACAAGCTTTATGAAACAAAAATAATGGACATAAGATATACAAAAAATTAACATATAATAAAAAAAGAAATGAAGCGTCAAGCAATGAACAATGCAATAACTACCTAATCAATTTTGCAAGTTTTCCGATTGTGCCCACTCCCATGGCACTTGCCACATCGCTTCTCTTGTGGATCTTCAAAGAATGCAGCACCTTTCCTCTTCTTCTTAGATGGCTTAATCCGGTCCATGTCCATCGTGAAACGTACCCTCCTCTTCGGACCCTTCGTATGAACAAAATGCTCTGGATCAGCCACGTATCGTGGCCCATCATATGGTGCCCATTTATCTTCATCAAGGAATGGCTCGAACCGTGGAGACCAAGTGCGAACCATAGCTTGCACAGATAAATATTGAGGGATCCTAGCGCCACCGTCATGAGCAACACCTCGAGCCCTACATGCCGCTACCATATGGCCACAAGGATAATGTAGCAACTGAGGCACTCCACATGTGCACGTGTTTCTCGTGATCACCACCTTAAACTTTCGAGCACCACGATGTTCACCGCCGACGGTGGTTCCACCACCTTCCATTACTTCATAAGTACATGTCTGAAAATCAAAGCATGTGGCAACCATGTCACTACCTCGATTCAAAGACTTGGCAACCTGTATTGTCAATGTAGGTGCCCATTTCTCCCTCAAGCCTAAAACAACATTTGCTTCCTTCAACCGATGAACAAACCACTCCGTTGTTTTGTAAAATGTGAACGATGCAATAGCAGTCAACGGCAACGCACGAACACCCCTCAACAAACTGTTGTACATTTCAGCCATGTTGCTAGTCATGAATCCGCATCGCGCACCACCCACATCATATGCAAGCGACCACTTCTCCCTTTGTTCGTATATCCCATCTAAGAATTGCCTACCCGCGTCAGTGGTCCTTGTCTTCAATGCATCAAAGCCCTGTTTGAAAAGGTCACGTTCAGTTTGCCGACAAACTTCCTCAAAGAATTTGAAGTTCTCTTTGATATGATCAACCTTCAACAAATTTTGTGCTAGATGCCGTGTACACCATCGATGATGTATACGACCATACCCCGGCAACTCCTCTTGCACCGCATTAAGTATGCCAGCATGCCTATCGGAGATGACACAAATGTCACGGCCGGGACCAACAACCACTTTCCTCACAATTCTCAGAAACCATCCCCAGCTTGAGGTTGTTTCTTTCTCAACAATTGCAAATGCCAAAGGTACAAGCTGCCGGTTAGCATCCATTGCGATGGCAATAAGCATGGTGCCCTGATATTTCCCAGTGAGGAAGGTGCCGTCAATAGAAATCACAGGCCGACAATGCTTGAAAGCCTCAGCGCTTTGCGCAAAAGACCAATATGCTCGGAAGAAAATCTCCCTTCCATCCGCTCTCTTTATTTGTGACTTAGGGACATACTCCATATGCATGCCCGGGTTTTTGGCTTTCATGGCATGCAACATTGCAGGCAGGCGCTCATATGCTTCTGCCCAATCGCCGTAGCATGTCTTCAGAGCGCGTTGCTTTGCCCGCCAACCTTTCCCGTACTTAATGCGGTACCTCCATTTCAAACGTACCATCTCAATCAGGGAAGACACCGGCATCGTTGGAGTATGCTTTATGATATTGACAAGTCTCTGAGCAATAAATTTGGAGCTCAGCTGTGGGTGGCTGTCATCCGGATTGTCAGATCCACAAGTATGAGGCTGCACCACACTTGTAATCTTCCACTTCGCATGACGAGTCTTCCGAGCGCGTACTGTCCAAGGGCAGCCACGCTTGCACACAACAATGAACCGTCGCTGCTTGTGAGAATGCTTGACACTATGAGGACGGCAGTGCAACACGGAGTACTCATTCAACCACATCTTCATTGACTCCATATCCTGAAAGATAATACCCTTCTGAATTATTTCAGCTGTTTCTACCCGTGGCACAAGAGTCTCGGTCTCCTCTCCATCAGCAACAGCTCTATGACCCTGGCTCAAATCCCGACAATCAGGGACTAATGGATCACGGTCCGTAATCACTTGCCTCAACATTTCCTTCTCCCATTCTGCCAATCCACCGATAGGGCGATCATCATCCGAATCCTCCGCTCTCTCCTCCTCATAATTTGTATCATCACCAAAAACCGGAACATCCACTAGATCGGTAGCAACACCATAGTTATCTTCATTAGGTGCCACTACTTCATTAGGTGCCACTTGAGGACCCGTTTCAATGTCCGGCAGAGTTTCATCCCTACGATCATCACCACAATTCGGAACGATCGAAGGCATTTGGTCTCCAACCGAATCAGTCATCACTACGGTTGCTGCAGAATTCCGTGCCAAACCGTCATGCACACTTGCTTGTGATGGCTGGGTTAGGTCAATTTCTACTTCATTCGAACAACCAATACCTACGCCTCCATCCACCACTACCTTCCGAACCACCAAATCTAAAGCTCGAACTTCTGAATTCATAACAATCTCAACATATGCTTGCCATTCCTCCTCACTACCCACTGGAGCCATTATCTTCATGCGTGGCCCATTCGACGAACCCACATCAATCCTTCCTTCAAAATCCAACTTAACACCCTCCTCCGTCCATCCCAAACGTTGTCTCACTCGAGATGAAAGACTACACAAAGATGGTGTCTCAACAAAAAGCAACACAACCTCTGTCATGCCAACAAAATCAACACTACCATCCTCTGTCCTTACAACTGAACCTCCATGATGCACTCTTACACATTTAGCCATCTACATCCATTTCAACAAAAAAATAAAAACATTTCCCAATTTAGCATTGTTTATATCAAAATAAACATCAAAAATAACCCTACCGAATTTCGTACTGCAAATCTCATCCACTTCATATATAACTACCTCCAATCACTCTAAATCATCAAACAAACCTTCATTCTCTACTAATTTAAGCATACAACCCTATGTCATTAACATGCCCACTAATAATTCATTGCTACTAATCAAACTAACTACAACCGAACCTTCCAAACATCAACATATCAACAACATTACACTTCCCATTGCAAATCTAACAACCAAACCTAACAAATCGAGCAATTTCAACCTCAAACCCTAGGGTTAGGGTTACCCCAAATTAGAGCCATACAAGCAATTCCATTGGATGAAATTCAAGGAGGTGGAGGAGATTACCTTCAGGAACAAATTTCTCCAAAAGATTTGGGCTCAAACCATCCGGATTTGGGGGATTTGGAGGAGGGGATGAATGGGGGAGAGAGAGAGAGCCGGCGGGCTCTGTTGTTCGGTGGAGGAGAAAGTGAGCGAAGGAAAAAAGAGAAGCTCGCGGGCGCTATTGATGCCCGGGGGTGGGCGCCAAAGGATGCGGCGCTCACCCCCTGAGCGCCAATGGATCTGGCGCCCACCCCCCGCCAAGTCAGCAGAGCGGCCGCGTGCCCGCCAGCTGACGTGGACGATGTGAGCGCCAATTCTTTCGGCGCCCAGATGTTGGATCTGAGCGCCAAATAACACGGCGCTCAGATAAGGGTCCATTTCTGGACATGTTTTTCCCAAGGGTCCATTTGTGAAAAACTTTTTCAAAAAAGGCCAAATTGTAAAAATTGCACCCGCAGATGGCTAAGGCCATATAGGCTTCGGCCCATGTAGAAATTGAGAGAGGAGCAAAAGAAAGGTGGGCTGGGCTTTTAGATTAGAATTATGCCCGGGTACGTATAGGTTGTGCTATTTTTCCTATTTTTCTACAGAATCGATTCTCAGGAATTTTAAAGAAAACTTTTCCACCCAACAAAAGTCTAATGCAATCTATTCAGCATGAAAGAAAAAATAAATTTAAGATAATTTATATTAAATGATTTAGTTTAGAAAATGATTTACTTTTGACCTGAATAAATGTGATATTAAAGAAAAATTTGAGCATTCCATAAGAAAATTTTCATTTTTTGGACTGTGAAATCCAAAATATGAAATTTTGAGATGTGACCCGAATAGCTGTACATAGTTTCTTAGATTATTCATCAACCTTAAGTTTATCTTGTTTGAATGTAATAGCTGTGGCTCGTCCCTGTGTAGAATAATATTCATGCATGTGACATTATATCATTTGCCTTTTTGTATGCAGAGGATTTATGTCCCCTGAGTTCTGGGAGAATGGGCAGTGGAGCAGGCAATATGATATTTATTCTTTTGGAAAATTAATTTTGATGATGATCGTAGAACAACAGCAGTACTTAGCAACTGATCATGGAGATATAGTACAATATGTAAGTAGTATTAATTAACTTCTATCATATATCATTATAGGAGAGGTCACCGTGGTCTTTTGTGTTTGGTTCATTCATCTCATATACTAATCAAAATGAACAGGTTTGGGACCATTGGAGTGCAGGCACACTGTATCATATCCTGCAAAAATTTGCAGAAGGCGAAGAACGCGAGCAAGCTCACACATGTCTTCATCTCGCTTTGTTGTGCCTTCAAAGGGACCGTAAGTTAAGACCTGCAATGGGTAGGGTTATCGACTGCCTGAACTTCGATATGATGCTGGAGCAGCCCCACCCTCCGGGATCCATAAAGTATACGAACCCAAACATCTCAGTTTGCAATATCAATATGTTATCCCATATACAGATGATACAACCGACGACACAGGATGAAGGAACCTCGGGCATAGAAGCAACAAAATGAGTATGTGGAAGGAGGCGCGACTAGGGGAATGAGGCGCACCCTTGAGCCATGTGTCTAAAATTCAGTTGGAAAAAAAAACGTATAGAAGAAGAGTGTGAATAGATTATTGTACATAATTGTGGGCTGGTAAAAAATAAATGTGTGAAACTTTATAATCTAAAATATAGTTTGTAATATTTTTCTCTGTAAAGGCTTTATTCCTAAGCTTGCAGAACAATGGTACAGTGATTCATGCTTTAAGACGAACATGCTTTATTTCTGCTGATCACAGTCTTTACAAATTTACTATTAGTTCCTCAGCTTTTTTATTGATGATGTTAAACTAATATTGTTAAAATAGGATGGAGTGTTTTCCGAACACAAAGTCATAAATTGTCGGGTGTGTGCTCTCTGGTATTTCACATTCCTCCTATGGTCCTACCATGAGTAAAAAGAATGTGATCCCCATCTGCAACATTTGCATAATATGAGCAAAGTCATAGACTGTTGTACATATAGTCCTGGAATTTCCAGAGGCAAACGACTACAAATGCCCGGATTGCCAGTGCACAAGCTTCAAATTTAGGTACCATGCCTTTCTTTCATGTGTTGCCTCAGCTTCCCTTCCCCACGCTTGCATTTCACTTGACTGACCGTACTTGCTTCATGTTCTTCACAGCTCACTTTGGTTTACCTATTCCTTTACTATGCTGTCTCAAAGGCTGCTGGAGATCTGCCTCCACCACCTATCTCTTCCAAGACATCAACAGATACACAACACTCATCTCCGTAAGCTCTGTCCTTCCATTCTCTAAGACGCCCAGTTTTTTTTTTGTTATTCTTCCATCTATGATGCTTCCATCAGGAATTTATTTCCCCTTGACTTATATTTGCAGCGAGCCCACTTACGATGCTCCTAATGAAACCAAAGCACGTCGTCGCTTATTCAGCAGTTTTTATCAGTATGACCAGGTTCTCTTCTGTCCCATGCTGTTTTCTAACAATCCTCTGCTTCTGGCTTCTTATCTCCTAGGAGAACCTTTGTTGTTTGATTGCGCCCTTTACCTGAGAAGAAAACAGAAGTAGTATCATACGTTTTGTTGTTTAAAACACGTAAATCACAAAGACGTTTTTGCTGCATCGTCATCTTCCTCTTTCCGCTTGCATCCCGCCTGCTCACAGCAACTCGACTGCGACGTGTCTTGACCAGAAGGGTGTCTATGTGCTAGCAAAACGGAATCGCTAGGAGCTGAAGAAGGTGATTAAGTCATCAATTTTGTTTCATACGTGGTTTATATAATTAATTTTGGGGAATTACGAGTAGGGTTTGGAAATTGGGGAAAACAAAAATCGGGATTGAGCAGGCCGATGGCGATTGGTGACGTCGGCAGGGGGGGGGGGGGGGGGGGGGGGGGGGGGGGAGGCACTGAAGATAACCAAAATAGAATTGGTAGGAGATGGAGCAGGTGATAGGAGATCAATTTTGAGGATTTTTGCGAAAGGGGAAAAGAAAGGAATCACGGGATTTGGAAACGACCATGTCAGGTACGAACCTCTCTCAGGCAGTCCAATGCAGCCTGGCCGCCGCGTCCGCGCTCGACCTCGACTTCGCGGGCTCTGCCAAGGCGGCGTTTGCGGCCGCCGCCACCGCCGCTCTTGCGGGCTCGCCTGGACGCCTCCGCCTTGCCCTCGACGGCTCTTGGACCTGTTAGCGACGCACCTGTGCCTGATCCGGCAAGTCAAGAGGAGTTGGGCGGGAAGCGCAAGAGGAGCGCGCTAGTCAAGCGCACGAATGTCCGAGTTGCTAAACCAGAATGGGCCTAGTCGTCGTGTCGTCCTGGGCTTAGCCCACTAGAGTCTATTTTCCTTTAGAATTTTTTTTTATTTTTAATCGAATTTTTTATTATATTTTTATTAATAACTGCATGTTTTTTAAATTTACAGAAGTAGGCTCTTAGTCGCCCGTTAGTAAGGCGATTAGAGCTAATCGCCCTTTAAGGAGGCGACAATGGGCTAATCGCCTGTGTATAGGGCGGTAAGTTTACTGTAGGGCCCACTGCGGAAGCCATGTAGGCCTGTCGCCTCCCGGATGGGCGACAAGGACCTAATGACCCGTTGGTTGGGCGATAACCCCCGAACAGTGTGCTCCCACCCTGCTGTTGCTACAGTACCGGACTGTGCAGCTGCTGTGTGCATGTCCTGATGCTGGTTAAATTAATGCGGTGCTCGTTTCGGCCAAAGCAAGTGCAACGATTCTACCTGGAGAGTAGTTTTAGTACTAGTACACTAGTACTCGCAGGCACTCTGGAACCATATGTGCTTTCTTTTTATTTTTTATTTCTAGCATGCAAGACAACCCTTGCACATCCACCAATACTCTGTTCAGAGCACGAGCCCGTTAATTAGAAAATTACTTGTAAGAGGACATACCAAGCTTAGGGCCCACCAGTGAAGCATGCTCCAGGCCTTGTCGCCCACTAATGAGGCTACTGGGCCCGTAGCCTGTTGGCGGGGCGATGAAGGCCTTGTCGCCCTATGATATGGCGACTGGTCTTGCTGACTTAGCACATGATGCCACATAGGCATCCTGTTGCCCTTTGGACAGGCGATAAGGCCTAATCGCCCAGTAGGGCGATTAGGTGGCTACTTTTGCAAATTTTGAAAACTTGCTGTTATTAATAAAAATATAATAAAAAATTCAATTAAAAATAAAAAAATTATTTTCCTTTATATGCACACCGTCATTTGACAAGCTGAATATAGCTGCCCTTCCTCGCCATTCCTGTGTTCTTACTTTTTCCACAATCCTTCTCCTTGCTACTCTCTAGCCATAGCTAACACTTGGTATCATAGACAATATCCATGGATCCTTACCCCTATCACTACCACCGTCGCGAGATGCCGGCGTTGTCCGCGAGGCCGTAGTTCGCCGCGGCCACCACCGCCCGACGTCGACCAAGCTCCTGCTCGCGGAGATGTAGAAGATAGAGGTCCGCCTCGATCAAAAGCTGGACGAGCGGTACCAGATCCTGGAGGAATGCATCCATCAGGATGAGCAGAAGGAGGTTCACATGATTTCGCTGGAGATGTTGATGAGTACCGAGGCGGAGATCTGGTGACCGGTGCTCGAGAAGAAGGCCGACGACGACATCAAGCTCGATATTGCGCATATCAACTGCTTCTTCGAGCATGAACACCTCGAGCATCCGAAAGATCCTTCCGGCGTGCTCCGCAACATCGAGTCGGCGAATTCCGCGCTCTCACCTGCCGGAGTTGCGGCCACAGCCCCGATGGGCACCGCATGGACAACAACCACCGGGAGTCTGGGTTTGGGTCTGTGTTTACCCATATGCTCGTCTCCCCGTCAAGAGTACATTCTCGGAACCATCCTGTCGCACTTTTGATTTCACTCCTGATCATCCGCATCATAGGCACAATAGTTGGTCAGAGGGCTTTAGGGGTCACGGTCGTCATTTACCTAAAGTGCATTTTCCCTCAGTTTTTTGGCGAAAATCCGCGGCTATGGAAATCTAGATGCGAAAGTTACTTTGAAATGTATGATGTAGGGTCTAGTATGTGGATTAAAGTGGCTTCCATGCACTTTGAGGGAACGGCTGCGTGTTGGTTGCAGTCCGTTGAAAAACACATCAAAAATGCTGGGTGGGATGAGTTCTGTAGGCTTCTGCTTGAACGTTTTTGTAGAGATCAACATGAATATCTTATTAGGCAGCTCTTTCACCTTAAACAAACTGGCACTGTCCCTGAATATGCTGAAGGGTTTTCTGGCTTAGTGGATCAACTAGCTGCCTATGATGCTAATGCAGATCTTGTACTATACAATGCGATTTGTGGATAGTTTATGAAATGAAATCAAATCTGTTATTATGGTTCAAAGACCTGTTATGGCTGCTACTCTTACTTATGCCTACGGACGAACTTGCCGTATGGCCCTTTTGCTGCTAGTGTGCCTTCTGAACTTGCCGTATGGCCCTTTTGCTGCTAGCGAATAGTCATTTTATTTATGGGGTGATATGGACAACGTGAATTGTTCAGCGAGTAAAATGGAGTTTTGCCTTCACCTTTTGATTGCTTGCAAGTAGAGCTGCTAGGATTGCTCTGGCTGGACTTGTTAGTGTGTGCGCGCTTACTTGTTCACTAGCTTGTTTAGGTTATTGACCACTAGAAGTACTAGGTTTATCTTTATCTCTTTGTGAAATTAAAGTTGGTAGACAATGTCCTTGTGCAAGAGTTTTAGTGGTCACCGATTCAACTAAGCCCCCCCCCCCCCCCCCCCCCCTTCTCCCCCTAAGGACGAATTTAAGTAAACTATCCTATCATTTGAACTTTTTCCCCTCTTGCCCACGCCATGTTTGGTGGTGGTAAGGGAAGAAATATTGTTTTTAAAAAACTTGAAACATTATTGAAGAAAAGAAACACGAATACATTTGTCTTCAAATATGCCTATCTAGATAAAAAATAAACTTTATTTCATCATATATGAAAGTTCATGTGATCTCTTGTAACCTATTCATCCGATGAACACAAAGGAGAGTAGTTTTGTTGGAATGCTATGATTTGTCACAAGCACCACCGCTTTATACTTATTACAGTTATCGCCAGCACGGCTTGATGCTTCAATGATGAGCTTGTAGTTGTGATTGTCTGTGATGAAGTCAACAGTCTGGACCCAAGCGTTCTCGACCTTGCAGAAACTAAGCGTGGTGTTTTCCTCCATCACAGCCCACTTGCCAAGGCCCTGGATAAATGGATCATTTACATAATACACCGGCCTCCATAGAGTAACGGAGTTGGCCATTGGGACAATAGCACAGATGAGGAGGAAACATGTGAGTATGAAGTGACAAGAATTCATCGCTTCTCGTAGGGTTGAAATACACTATCTAGTGTTCCTTGATTCAGTTGGATTGTTTACAAGCTTCTAGTGATTGTCGCTATAAGCCGAGGGTGGAAGGGAACTTAAATATAAAGTTGGCGGGCATGGACGCAAATATGAATTGATTGGAGCCGTATCTATATTGCTACGTGGTTTAATTACTTCCTTGTATATCATTGTTGTGCCAATTATTTTCAATTGGAAGCACATTATTATAAACTTAATAACAAGGACATTTTATGTACTTTTATTGCTGCTTGTATTGCAGAATGAATGCTTCTTTTGATTTATTGGTGAATGAAAGCATGCTTTCTTTCGAGGCCTTGGTGAATAAATACTTGCCTTTTGTGCTTGGTGCTTGAATGCATGCTCTCCAAGATTTAGTTATGTTTATTTAGGCGCTGAACAAAAGAAACGAGAAACAAGATTTAGGGATATATAAGGGATATATAATAAGGCCATGGTAGAGTTAAACTTACAGTATGTAGCACAAGAACACTGAAAAAGGCGGAAATGCCTTGCCTGGGGTTTGCAATATGGCGGCTCACGGGGGATCTATGCTTTGGACACATTACACATATACCGCGGATCTCAACATGACAAACACACCATCACCTCTCTCTCTCTACTCACTCACTACTTTCTCTCTCTAGACACACACTCTCTACAGGCGACACGGGCGGCGAACGCCGCGCCGCCGGCCTTTAGGCCCCTTCTCCCTCCCTTCCCTGGCCGCTGCTGGAGCCCGACGCCGGAAAACAACCCGGCCTGACGGCGAGGAAGGCGGCGGCTGGGTTTCCTCCGGCTGGCCAGATCCGGTGGGGCTTGGAGATGGTCGCGGCGGCCTTCCCCGGCCCGAGGACGCCGGATCCGGTAGGGCTGCGGCCAGATCTGGCCTCTCCAAGGCTGGATCCGAGGCGGCGTCGCTCGGGACGCTCGGTAGGCGGGCGGTGGCCGACGGGGCGCCGGAGTGAAGAAGCGGATGTGGATGCGGTCGGGGAGGCGGCGACGGCTGCGCGTGGCCGTGAGGCCGCGGCGGCTGTGGATGCAGTCAGTGAGGCGGCGGTTGCGCGTGGCCGTGAGGTCGCGACGGCCGTACGTAGTGGCCGGGAGGCGGCTGCTCTTGTGCAGGGGGTTGCCAACAGGATGCAGCGGCGGCCCTCCGTGCTCCAACTTCGAAGATTGCCGCCGTTTGTGCTGGCGCCTCACTGGTTTTCGGTGGTGCCGGGGGACTAAGTGCCTATCGGTCAGCCGTGCCGTGGGGGCGGTGGCGCATTGGTGGTGGTCGAATGGTGGCCACGGCGATTCGGGACATCTCGGTGGTTGTTCTGGTGAGGTGGTGAAGGACGCGTCGTTGCTGGCTCCGGTGGGCTAAGTTTCTCGTCGGTCTAGCGTCGCTTCTTTTGCTGCCTTGCCACGCTGCCGATGGGATCTCGTTTCTGCGGTTTGGACGGTGGATGTGAAGATGTGCACGGTAGCTGGTGCTGGTGAGGCTAGTCCTCGTCAGCTCTCAGCCATCGCGGCTTCGCTTCTGTCCACAGCTTGCTGTGCAGGTTCCGGAGGTGCTCATGGAGGAAGCGCATGGTGGCCGGAGCCGGTGAGGCTAGATCCTTGTCAGCTCACGACCACCTCGGCATCACCTCTACTCACGGCCACTGGAGCCTGTCTTGGAGGTAGCTGTTTTGTCGGCGCTAACGTTTGTCATCCTCATCTGAGTTCGAAGATTCTTGAAGGCACGAAGGAACATCAGTCTCTAAGTAGGCGTGTTGCGGAGGTGATCTGGAAAGTCTTCCTCGGGTTGGGATGGAGCTACAACAATGGTGTCGGCTTACTGGAGTCCTTTTGCCATTGTGTTTTGGCTGTTCTAGTTTTTTCCTTGCTATTTGTATGCGCACCGTGTAGGGTGCTTTAGCCTAAGTGCTTCTCTTTGTAAGTTTTGGCTGTGTACATCCTTTAGAGGGTGTAGAGGTTGGGTTTCCACCCATTATCTAAAAAAACACATATACCTTCTCCTATCAGTGGTCGTTGCTAGCCCTGACATCCACCCTCATGGAAATTTTTTGTGTCAGTAGTGAAAACTTGATGTTCCGTGTGGTACGTGTTGTTTTGTTTGGGCGATGAATTTTATTTCTACACCAGAGGCTATGTTTTGTATTGTTTCGCACTAAGAATTCATTGCTTCACCAGTGGAAGTTCTTTGATTAGCTATTAAAATTAATTGGTTTTGTGTTATGTTTTATATTATTTTAATGATGAAAATTCACTATTCCCCAGATGTGAACTTCATTTACATATGTTTTTGAGATAGAAACTATTAGAGCATCATATATCATTTGCTTTTATCGAGACACTGTTCCACTAATGTAACTTAATTCAGAATTGGAGTTGAAAACAAGGGTAGTTTTGCAATGGAAAAAAATCTATTTTACTCCCTGAACAATTCACTTTGTCTGTTTCACCCCCCTAAACAAGGGTACTAGCTCACTTTACTCCCCCAAACAATTCCATTCTGTATAATATACACCCTATTGAAGTTTATTTTTTATGTTTCTCAGCCTACAAGTGGAATTTGAAGTGATCTCTTTTATTTATATATAATTTAACCAGGCGATTAGGTGCTTACCCAATGCATGGATACTGCTACCACAATGCACCACAGAAACTAAGAAATCAAAACTTCATTTCAACATAGAGTGTCAATGCAAAAACAATGAATATCTTGGTCAAAAGAAAGTCAAACAGGATAAAAGGTCAAAAGCAAGCAAAAAGGAAATACATGGTACTGTAGTATACAAAAAGGAACAAACGGCGAGTCCTGTCTGATCCTCTGGAGGAAGGGGTTACTACTATTTATCGCCAGAGAGACCATATGTATTTTATTCAAATAAACATCTCCTGGAAACGTTCCATCAACTATCTACAATGTAGTGTCTCAACCTGTGATGCGTTTTCGATAACCTATATGGACCTAAATTGGTGGTCATGAATGATGTTCTTCCTCGTGAGAAGATGCTTGAGAAACCTGATTAGTTGGATGACTGTATTTCTTGAAGACCCGTTCTTGGTTTTCCCTCCACCATTCTTCAGCTTGATTCTCGGCAAATCTCCTTTTGCTGTCAGAGAACAGATAAGTTCACATAGATACTGAATTCAGGAGGAACAATGGTAATTCAAAATTCAGATCGTTTACTCCATTGCAGGGGTGGGGGGAAAGGTACCTGAATCTGACCCGCTTGAATACTTTGGTGCCATCCTTCAGCTGAATAAGTGTCACATATACGCCAGGTTCAAACTGCTCAATTAGTTGCACTTCTCCATGGGTACCCTGCTTGGGGGCAAAATCAGCTTGGGTCTTTGCGTGGCTTTCCATGATACGATGGGATGGGGATTCACTTGTGATGGAAATGGCTGAGCCACTAGAAGCACTGCCATCTTGTGACATTACCAAGTAACCTGCACCACCTGACCTATGACTGGTCATATCATATCCGCTTAAGCCGCCACTAGATAGGTGAAGATGATCACGTTCCATTGGATTAATGAACTCCGATGAATGACTTGACTGTTCCCTTAGAAGTGATTGTGTCTGAATCTGCAGAGTTCTTATGCTTTCGGCAGCATCGCTAGGAAGTTTATCTACAACACCCTTGAACTGCAGAAGAGCGGTAGATTAAGATGTATGCATAGTGTCATAAAACTGTTATTAGTATTCGTTGAATTTTATATTTTACTGCTACGTCCATTTAGTAAAAAAAAGTTCTAGTGGATCTCCATAAATAAAGATGACATCTTTTAGGTCAAATTGTATAATGTATATCCATAATATCAAGGATAGAAACACATACTACATCAAATGAAAGAAAAGGAAATATTTTAAAATACCTCATTGTCAAGAAATTTGACAAACTCCACCACAGCATTGCGTCTGGAGGATTCTTCAGCCGCCATAGAGGCAGCAGTTTTAGCTTTCTTATCAGATTTCTGAAGCTGCTCGTGTTGGGCTTCACACTTCTGTTTCAAATTATCAACCTGTGGAAAGCACGATGTTTATAGAAAACAGATAACCATAAGAAAGTACTCCCTCCGTTTTTAATTATATGACACCGTTGACTTTTTTGTTAAACTTTGACCAATAATATATATGAAAATAATTAGTTGTTTAACATGAAATGTATATTGTTGGATCAATCATCAAAAACACTTTAAGATTAACTTATATATTTAGTTGTTTGCACAAATATTTATGAATAAGACGAATGCTCAAAGTAACGAAAAAAGTCAACTACGTCATATATTTAAAAACGGAGGGAGTATAGATTTTTTTTTTGGTTCATTCACAAAAAAGTATAGATTTTTTTTTAAAAAAAAGGTGTGTTCTTACCTGAGATTGCAACTTCAAAAGTTCCTGATTCATCAGGATCTCGTTAGATTTATTATCAGCATCGTTTTTAGATAGCTGTGGAATAGGGGCAGCAGGAGGTGACTTTGTTTTCTTCGTGTATGGAGATGCAGGAGCTAAAGAAAATGGCACTGCAGGTGACATGGCTAGAGCTGGTGACATTCCCATGGGTGAAAGGCCACCGAACTGGGAAGAAAGTAGGGACGAAACTTGAGATGCTCTCATAACTTGGTCCGCTGATTTCATATCACTCCTAGCCGGTTTTGCCTCCATATACTTGACCGGCTCCGTTGGGGGTGTTGCTGCAAGCCTGGAAGGCCTTATTTCTGGCCTTTCTGACTTATCTCTGCTGTCAGTAGAGCGTCGAGTTACAACATTTCTTTTATTGGAATTGTTGTTGTTGGTCTCTGCACTTTTCAGTTTGAGGAAACATGAATCACACACACGATGCGGCTTGCCAGGAGTTGGTGCCAGAGCAGCCTTCAGCACTTTTCTTGAACTACAAGCATGGCAGTGCACTAGCCCACAGTTATAGCAATTATGTCTCTTTCTCGTAAAACCAAATGCTTGCCTACAACCTGTGCAGACTGACTGATCTGCACCTGATACCCACTTATGTATGCAGATACATGTTGTGAAGTTCGAACCACATGATATGCTTTTGACATGTCGATCTTTAAGCGCGTCAACAAGTGTCGGTGTCTTTTTGTCATTGAGGTCGCCATGACCAAGTCTTCCATTGGCACCCATCCCCCATGTGTATACTTCACTTCTTGATGTTAAGACTGCAACATGGGAAGCTCCACATGAGATCTCTTCAACCAACTCGCTAGCCAGTCTATCTTTGACTAAGCAAGGCTGTTTACCATCAGCTTTTGGATTTCCAAGCTGACCATTGTCAGCACTACCCATGGTATACACATGACCAGATGTGGTAAGAGCAACGGTAATATTCTGCCCACATGCCAGCTGATGGAAATTGTAATCAACAAGAGATTGAACACAGGTAGGAATCATCTTAGCTTCTTTGTTCCCATGACCTAGACGATTCTTATCCCCATCACCCCAGGTGTACAGCTTCTTAGATACCATATTAATGCCTGTCTGACCAGTAGCTTCCACAATTGCTGCAGAATGCCAGACTCCACATGCAACTTTTACAGTTCTACATCCATTTAAGGCTTCTACCTCTTTTGGGTATGCAACACTTTCACGATTCCCATGCCCAAGAACACCAAATGTTCCATCACCGAATGTGTATAGTTTTCCACTTGATGTAATCAGAGCCGAATGCCACGAGCCACATGCAACTGATAGTACTTGAAGCCCCTCCAGCGCTCCTGAGACACGTTTTGGAAGCCAATGGCAACCTCCAGTGTCATATCCAAGCAAACCAGCATTGTAACAGCCATCCCCCCAATTGAAAAGATCACCAGAAGCAGATATAGCACAAGTATGGAACTCTCCACATGAAATGAAATCAACTATGGTCACTGATATTGACTCAACCAGCTTGGGGCGGCTAATATCTGCATCAGTTCCATGACCAAGGCGTCCGCCCAATTCCTCGCCCCATGTAAACACCTCTCCTTGCCTGGTAGTAAGAGCAACATGCCTTGAACCACACACTATTTGATTAACATCTAAGACGACATCTGATTCTAAAGGTTTAGGAATCAAAACATCAATTTTTGAGCATGATGCGCCCGTGTATCCATCTGATGGGGCAACATCAGTCCATACTTCTCCCCATACATAAACGTCACCAAGGGACTCGATGTCATCTGTTCCAGAACCCTGACTGGAAGAACTTGGGGCACTGGAAATACTAAGTCGACTACTATCTGCACCACTTGTTCTTATCATATTTGCACGATCAGATCCCACATCTGACCTTCTGAAACTAGTGGAATTGTTCCCACAGTGACTCGCTGTGTTGAAAGTACGTGATATACTTGAGGCAATCTCTAGTGTTGAATCATATGAGTGGCGATCTTGATGATATGATACATCCTGGGATGCAACAAAAAGAGGAAAACAGAAGTTGGATCATAATGCAAGTTTCTAATCAAATAAATAACTTATAATCAAATTGGAACAGTATGAGTTGCTACATAGTAGAATATTTGAAGCATGTGCTCATGTTTCACAAACAAATCCACGGAATGAAGATAGACCTGCCAATAATCTTATTATATGCTTTTACTATGTCAATATGTTTTTAAAAATCAATTCGAGTTCTGAGTAAAAAAAACATCTTCAAGTGTAACTAGGGGAAATAGTACATTACATGTACAGTAAGTGCATTTGAAATGATGCACATACTTCTATCATGCATGCATTCTTAATATATTCACGATTAACATAAGAACATTTAACACTGACACTGAGAAATTGAACCAGGTGTGGAACTTATTCTCACGAAAGGTACAGTAAATTGTGTTAGGATAGATACTCACATCGGAAAAGGATACTCTATCCTTGTGTTCGTCAATTACAGAACTTTTACGGCATGAACTTATTAGCCACTCAAGTGAGGAAAACCACACTTCAACTTCAGCTTGATCCTTGCAAACCTATAGAATAAATAGAATTCATGCTACAACTGTCCTGTATATGTGATTCTAGATAAGCTATAGTCTACAACTAAATCCAGATGCAAAGCATTTAACATCAGTCAGTGGTTACATGCTCTCAAATTTATCCTTACCAGATCAAGGGAACGTTGTCCGTTCTTATATACAAGGGAAAATGACAGATAATCCTTCTCGGGGCGTAAAAACCGCCTAAAAACAGCCTGATTAAGAGTTTGACTGAGATTACTTTCATATTCCAAAGAAAAATGTCAGGTAAGTTTTAATATAAAGTCTACTACACTATACAAATTCATCTTTTATTGCATCTGCTGATATTCTGTTACTAAGGCTATGCCAGTAAGTAAAATCTAGGTATTTAACTTGGATGATAGTGAACTTACAGTTCTCTGTCCAGGAATGACTTTAGAGACAGAAGACAGTCGGAGGAACTTTTCCTTTTTGTGAGAATACCAAATTAATGCCGTTTCGTCCTGCATTAAGGATATTAAAAAAGTGTGTGGCAATTGGCATGTGCATATAACTCCAGTATTGCATCTTCCCTAAAATATATCGGTAACAAGATGTTACAGATACGAAATCTCATAAATGATGAACAGGTCTACATTGTTCACATTCGCCCTATCCATATACCAAGAGACGCCGATACGAAATCTCATAAATGATGAACAGGTCTACTTTGTTCACATTCGCCCTATCCATATAGCAAGAGATGCCTTTGAACATGTTTGATTAAGGAGTAGAAAGCACACAATCAGAACTGTACTCGTCCATTAACATTCCATATAACCTAAGCATCCAATGTATTAACATGATGTGTCAGTTGCTTTCAGCTGTTCCTACTTTTTCACGTTGTTGTAGACATTGTTTTATGTAAGATAGAACTGTGTTTATGAACTTACACTAGAAAGTCTGAAAGCACGGATCTTGGGTTTCCCTTTCCGGCTATACTTGATAAGCTTGCTACCTTTCTTTAGAGTAATAAGGGCCTTCAAAAATTTGACATGAATGTAAGTACAATGACAATTTTTTTATAGCAGGTGCAAATAATAAGAAAGGAAAATATCGATGTTATGTCTGCGTCCATACATTTTCATCTGGTGTCATCTAAACAGCTACAAGTCAACAACCTATTGTCAGTTCTTTTCATCCACAACTGCAACAGAAAGGAGAAAGATGTGAAACTGCGAGTTACTAGAATCAATGTATCACACGAGTGGATTCTCAATTTTTGAGACATAGAAATTTACGACAAATGCATTTGGCAAGTAAAAAGAAAGGAGACACATATTTTATCAAAAGATGGGAAAACGAATGCAATGACGAAGTAATGTTGTGATTCTTTGAATATCGAACTGGATGGTAAAAGTTCCTACGAATCTTTTGCAACGGTAAACTAGCATCACACTCCCCATGAACCCTAAGCTACATTAACCATTCGTAATGTAAGAACAAATATGGTGTCCTCATCAATCTCAAGATCTATCACCCCAGTCGCTCGTATGTATTCATATGATTAGAGTATGTGTGTGTGTGTGTGTGCATCCATAGAGGTGAGTTAGCAAAGTGTTTTAGTGATTGTCTGTATGTAATGTGTTTTGATTAAAAAATAACAATGATTGTATTCCTATTTCTTTAAAAGAAAAATTAGACAACTATTTCTTGAAAAAAATTCTAATTTGTTGGGTCACGGGCTAGAAATGAGTGTTGTGTTGCTGAGAGATGGCACATACAACTCTTTTTGGTTGGAAATCAAGTGCCAGAGAAAAAATGTTGCCTTAGTAACTTGACATTATCACGATGCAAACTGTGGTAAGCAATAATCATATGATGATTGCGCAAAATGATGAAGTAGTGTAAGGTTCTGATGCTCAACACAAAGGCCTGTAAATGATATGCTTGGTCAGATTAATTGACACAACGAAAACCAAATTTCTAACTTGAATCAATGTTCATCCGACGCCAGCGCTCCAAGCTGCATTGTTTTGCATTACTCGAGGTTGGTATAAAACATTATCCTTGTTTCCCTCTGCTTTCTTTTTGTTCTAGATAATGGCAGGTGCTGGGGTCTTGATTTATAATCTCTTTATTTATGTTGTTTATTTCCTATACAGTCCGCTGAGGGAACATCGATTCAAGTTAGAAATTTTGTTTCAGGAATTTCAGATCCATACCATTGTTTCAGGAAGAGATCAAGCAGCCAACACCTTACGGCAAGAGATCCCCTTTTCTGCAGCACAAACGGGAAAAAAAAAATCATGCTTAGGGGCTGTGTTGGGGGCACAAGGATGAAGGGATGGAGAGGAGACTCCCTACTTCGTTCGTGGCTGTTCTGTCACCAAAGTTGGATCGACGAAAGCTCGTGCCGCACCAATGATCTTCTGTCCTGCGGCCAAAATATAATAATAATAAAATGATGGTTAGGAACTGCGTTGGAGGCACAAGATCGATGAAGGGAAGCTGAGCGGAGGTCTACTCTGGTGGCTGCTCGTCGCCGGACTTGGGCCGGCGGTGAGCTCGCGCAGGAGAAGAGCAGCGAAAGGATGAGAACAGGGAGAGGGAAACGAGAGGTGAGCGCGAAAGAAGATGATGGTGAGGAGCGAGGAGCTTATTGCTATTTTGGGACTCTGAACTGGTGGCATCGGCCGAATGATGCTCACTCTCTAAAATGGGACTTCTAACGTCTGCCATTATGCAGTCCTGCAGGTTATTTTCTTTTCTTTTTTTTTTTCTAACAGCCATTGGAAAAGTCGATTTGCCTCGCTTTGAAATTCTGACCTCTACTTGCTTCTCCTGTCTCTAGCTCGCGTTTATCAACGCCAGTGATGCACTCCAACGCCGTCGAGGAGAATGAAGACCCCGGCGACACCATGCCTGAGCTCGGCACCAGAGTTCACGTCGCAGACCATCTTGGTGCAAAGTTCACGCTGCAGCTGTTGCGCCCTGAAGCCGAGGTTGTCGTCCACGGCAAGGTCGAGAAGGCGCCTCTGTTCTGCCTGAGGACGAGCTGCTGCTGAGGGCTGATCTGGATGTGGCGGCGGCGTATCAATGGGCGCGGAGGCTGCACATGACATGGTGCGGCACACCAAAGGATTTCACTTGTCCTTGAATAGATTCATTGATATTCTTTAAACTTTTTATTCATATATTGATGTAAATATGCAAAGAATAGTACTCCCTCTGTTTTTAAATATATGAGATGTTGGCTTTTTTCGTTACTTTGACCATTCGTCTTATTCATAAATATTTATGCAAATAGCTATAGATCCAACAATTAACATTTTAAGTTAAGCAACTAATTATTTTCATATATATTATTGGTTAAAGTTCAACAAAAAAATCAACAGCGTCATATAATTAAAAATAGAGGGAGTAGAGATTACATCTCGAGACTGCAAAAGCTCGAGAATGTTGTATAGAAAAGAATAAGGAACTAGCGAAATAATTGTAGCTTAAGCTTATTTATTTGAATCATTCAAAACAATATTTGGTGATAAAAAAGAGAGGATATTTTGATTATTTTTTTACATTTTTAATCTAACTCCCTATCTGTATATGCAAGGGATAAAAAAGAGAGGAATCGGTCAACCCTTTGGCCAGTCTCAATGCTTCTTTTCATAAACATTAAATTCTATGCTACATATATATTTTTGCTGACTTGGTAAGGTAATTATGAAGAGCGAGAAGGCAAACTTTTATTTTTTGTGAGAGGCCTTTCATCCTAATGAAAGGAAGCTGGCTCTCTTTCCTAAAATTTGTCTTGGAAACAATGAAATGAAAGTGTGCATTGAAAATGACCTTAGATGCTTATTTACATCCAACCCTATCTGGCAAATTCCCAAGAAAGCACTATATTAGCCATTTCTCTGTTTCTTTAACCTCGTCTTCCCGTGATTGCAACCTCCTGATATAGCTCACTGCCTCACTGTTGTGAAACCTTCTACGTCAGTTCGCCACATGCATACACACTGCCTAACGCGTCCTCTGATCCGTTCCGTCGACTGAAACTTGCTTGCGAGACTCAGGCTATAGAAATCTCCTTGCTGACCCTTCTAATGCATATGTGGCAGTGGTGAAGGTGCCATGAGCCCCTAGAACAAGCGTGAGGTCAGTTTTGAATTATAAAAGGCTAATAGTCGAGGAGGGAAGACATCATGGTTTTCAACTTTCATGTTCTACTGCAGGTGATCTCCACTCAATTGAGAGCCGTACTCGTAAATTCAATGGTACTTCCAAGACAAAAAAAAAACCCTAAGTGGATATATATTAAGTCAAGGGGAATGCAAAAACTGTTCCAATAATTGGCTAATAGGCTGCAAAATTTAAATTAACACATTTTAATCAACCACCCGAAGTGCACATTTAAATTGTCGAAAATCTATCACAAATTTTAGCATAACACATTTTAATCAACAACTTGAAGTGAGCATTTAAATTGGTCGAAAGATATCGCAAGCTTCAATTTAGGGGTCACACATCAGATCCATGCCACCATATTTCCTACCATCAACTTCAACACGATAACACTACACAAGTCCTATCCCAATCCAAAACTGTATAAGCACCACAATATAAGACCGTAGTCATTAATAAAAGCCTCGTGTGAAGCATCATAGTGAAAGATCATACCCATTAGTAGAAGCCATTCCATTCTTCTTCGAGTGAACAATCCCGTTGCATTTCTTTCTGATGCCAGGCCTCAATTCTTTTTGTCATCTTAGCTTGAGAATATAAATACTCTGTTAAGCTCCCATCAGCAAATATGTTTATTTCCAACTTATAGGGTAAATCAGAATTGTTCACTTGGTGCACATGGTGTACAGTGGACTTGAATTCGTCGAAGCGGCGAGCCATCTCCTCATGATCATGCTGCATCTTGAAATGCCTGCACCAACGCTCATACAAGGCCCACAACGATTCATCTGACTCCAGGTCCTTCTCCTCTGCCTCAAAAACCACCTTGGTTATAGGCTCGTAAGGGCCGATAACCTTCTCGTGTTGCCGGCCTATAGAAAAACAAAATCAAGCCAGTTCAGATGAGACTATAACATTGTTGTTGGGTGAGAGACCACCAGAGGCAATCGTTACCAATTGAGAAGGTCGCACCACAAAACTTAAGCAAATTCAACCTGAACAAGGAAATCAACAAATTTTATTGAAAGGGTTTAAGCCAGGAAAAGTCAGTCACGTCCTAAATAATAAGATTGTAATTTGTTGCAAACTATAACCAGCTTTGTTTTCGTTAGCGAGCGTTCTATATCGAAAACGAAATGCAACAGACTGTCAAACCTAGATCCTTAACTTGTAAAAGAAGGGATTTTTCTTACGATTAAACCCAAATTGCGCTCGAAATTAAATCAGTACCTGCGAAGGTGTTGCTGCCTTCAAGGGAAGAGGAGGGACGGATGTCTCGAGACGACGGGCGCTTCGACGAATGCCTAGTTACGTAGCAGTGCTGGTGTCGTGCGGCATACCTTTGGAGGGCCAGATCTCTGGCAACGGCGCCTGAGCGGGAGGCGCCGGATGCGGCCGGCCGGCGGCTAACTTACGGGCGACCCCCACGAGCTTGGGCAACCTGGGTGCCATGGAACAAAACGGGAGGAGATTGAGATCTCTGGATAGTTAATTAGGTCGCTAATCCGTGTTTATTTATTTATATATATATATTATATATACTAGATATTTTTAAAAAATAGACTTAACTAATGATAAGGCACTTTCTCAAGAGAGGGGGGGGGGGGGGGGGGGGGGAGGGTTGAATGGGATCGTATAACTTTTTTTTTAGATTATACAGTACAACTCAGACACTCACAACGCGTGCACACTCACCTTTATGAACGCACATACGCAAACCCTACCTCTATGAGCATCTTCGAAGACTGAGCTGGCAAATCCTTCATTTTGACGAAGTCACCACTGGCGCCTCGCTGTCGACGGCTACGTCGTCTAAAGCACAAATGTCGTTAAATCCTAGAAAATTCGCTCCCATCAGGAGTCGAACCTAGGACCTCAAATGTGCTACTCGGGTGCCTTAACCACTAGGCCAAGACCCCTTTCACGTCTCTGTAATTTTGTTGCTAATCCACCGTCCAGCACATCTTAGGCCTCCTTTGGATTGAAGGAAAATCATAGGAATTTTTGGAGGATTTGAATTCCAAAGGAAATTTTCCTATGGCTCCTTTGGTTCATAGGAATTGGAAGAGAATATTCCATAAGATTGCATTCCTATGAGCTCATTCCACAAGAAAAATAGCAAGAGCTAGGACCTCATGGAAAACTTTCCTGGCGCGAAACGTGAGCTCTCGCGCGCGTCCTCTCTCGCGCGCGTCCTTGGTCCAGTTCGCACTACCTTTTCTGTTTCGTGCTCTCTCGCTCCTCGTCGCCGGTTGCATGAAGGCTCTGCTTTCCTCTCCATCGCTCCTCTCCATGGCTGTGTGAGGCTCTGACGAGTCCGAGATTGGTCAGCAGCAGGGACTCTCCGAGGAGTCCGCATGCGGCAAGCAGGACGTATGGGTCCATCCGTTGGCTTCTTCCCGATCTGCAAGGTCCGCATCCTTTCACTTTTCTTCCCCATGTTCCAAATCTCCACCACTTGAGAATCGATCTTGCTTTGATTTGAGAAGTGTTCCTTCTACAGCCATCTAAGAATTGTGTTTTTTTTTCTGTTAGTTGGGAAAATGTTGCCTTTATTGACATAATATTGGACCTCATTATTATTAACCAAGTAATACTGGCTCAACTAAAGAATGATTCGACCCTTACTCTCAGAAGAATATGGCTGAGATGGAGGAGGCCGCAGAAGGATTATAGAGCATCGTGAAGTGCATATAGACTAATGGCTAGTTTCACATTGCAAATTTTAAATAAATATATTCAAACTTTAGAATTCCTGTGTTTTTTCCTATGTTGTAGCCAAACAAGTCTTTCATCAAATTCCTGTGGTTTTGAAATCCATAGGATTAGAGAGTACATGCATTCCAAATCCTGCGTTTTTCCTATCCTGCGTTCCAAAGAAGCCCTTACGGTTTCGATGACCGCTTAGCTGTTGGCGCTTCTGTTCGGCCCACTAAAGCCCATGACGCCCTTGCCTGCCTGCTTGCAACTAAAACACGTCGAGCGACTAACAGAGGGAAAAAGCCAGGTTTGGTTCTTAGTTTTGGCGCCAGGAAAATACATATTCCTCATCTTGCCTTACCCTTCAAAGAAATTAATCGATTTACCTCCCGATCATCATTAGAGAACAAGGCATGAAAGAAGACATAAAGTAGAAATCTTGATCCTGATCCTCGTTATCAACTTTCGAGTGTCAGCTCTTCATGTTTGGAGCATGCAGATTATTTCATCTGTGATCGAGAGAACAACATGTGAATGTTTTAACCTTTAGTGTTTACAGCATGCAGAATGTTTCAGCTGTGATCGAGAGAACAACATGTGAATGTTTTAACCTTTAGTGCGTACATCTAGTTCTATCTTAAATCAAATTTAATCCCTTATTGCTCGGCAGTAGCGTTACTACCGGGCTGTAACTACTACCGGCTCACACAATGGTTACAACCGACTAGTGCATCAGCATTTATTGCCTAATGTCGACTTTTTACCACATAAGCGTTGAAGGCGGCGAGTAGTGACCAAGGTTTGCAAAATCGATGATTATCGGGCGATAATCGCTATTATCGAGCTTATCGGTCCGACCCGATAACTTCGGTACACCGGTTTTCGAAATTCGAATTTGAAATTTTTAAAATTTTGAAAAAAATTGAAAAAAAATATGTAAATAAACTAGACGTCATTTGCAGACCATTTGTGCAAACCATATACAAAAGCGAGTTCGTTTGATGGGTGAAATAATTCCTGGAAGATTTCTGGGCAAAAAAGAATTAAAAAAATAGAAAACGAACATTATCCCTTCCCGAGTGACGCCCCCCTCGGTCCCCCACCCCACGAACGACGCCCCCCGCGGTCCCCCTCGGTCCCCATCGCTCCAGGTCGCCGATTCCACCGCTCGCCGTCGACATCCGCTCGCCGGAGCCGCCGTCCGCCTCCAAATCGGTCGAATCGAAGGCCTATCGATCCTCTCCCTTCGGTAATCGCGGCATATGAGAACGTTGTGGGTGACACACACATAGGCAAGAGGAAACACCAATCCACCTCAGCAAAAGAGAAAGGTAAAAGGCATAAGGGTGTTGAAGCACAGGTGGTCAGTAACGATGTGTCCACCGCTAGTGACCATGGCTCCGACTCCCCACCTGAGGACGACAAAGGTGGCCACACAACCGCTGCGGGAGACACATCGCAGCCACAGCGTGCTCCGAGTCCTATCCACTTCACAGGTACCTCTATTGCACATATCTATCTCATGTCATCAGTTTCACTCTTCACTAAATGTTGACTACCTTTTGCAGGTGAGACATACTTCACACACGCTACGCAGGATCAAGACCATGGCACTCCAAAATCGTAGAGGACGACCATGCCGGGGGGCACAAGTAGGCAACATCATCATGGCTATGGGAGTGAGTCCTCATACTCTAATGATTACCGCTACTACTCTCTTCCTGAAACAAGTGATACCTCAAATAACTATGGATATGGTGGTAGTGAGTCCTCAAATGATTATTACTCATACTCTATTCCTGAGTTGAACAACCAACCACGTCAAAAATAGGTTTTTGAGTGGGAAGATCCTGCTTTTTTATAACATGTTGGTCTCACAATGTCAAACAAACCATGCTTGGACTAATCAAAGCTGGCATGAGTTCAAAGCGGAGTTGTTGGCTACACAGGAAATTAACATCATGTCAATCGACGAGTACAACTCCATGAACAACCCACAATCGGATGTCCCATGGGTTTGAGATGTACGTTTGTATCCATTGTTGTAGTATGTTGAAAACTATGTGTAGTATGTTGAAAACTATGTTCTATGTTGTATTTATTCATGAACTATGTATCGGACAATTTATGTTGGACTTATTATGACTTGTGGTATGTTGGATGAATGGTATTGGTGCTATGTTTTATGTATACTATATTTTCAATGTGTGTCTAAGCATATTGAAAATATTTAGCAAAGGTCATGGCAAATTTTTCTACATTTTTTCCATTTTTTTTGCGATTTTTCTCACTGTCTCGGTTTTCAGTAAAATCGTCGATAACCGACACAAACCGGTCGGTTATCAACAATATCGGTCGGTTATCGAGATTTCAAATTCAAATTTCAGAATTCAAACTTTTACTCGGTTTTCGGTCGATTTTGTCGGTTATCGCAAAAACCGGTCGTATCGGTCCGGCTCGGTTTCATTGGTAGCGTCGAAATTACAAACCTTGGTAGTGACTGGTCCAGCACCACCACAGCCTTGCAGAACGCGCTGTGGCCTGTGGCCATGGATGGATCTTATGTGCAGGCAGATGCCACCCCCGCCCCCCCTGGCGTTGTCCCGAGCAGCCTGGTAGCTGGTCGCATGAAGCCATCTGCTTGTTTTCTGCATACTCTCGTGTGACATTGAACAAAATGGCATTGAACATGTAGCTGTCAATTTCATCCATGGGCAAGCACCAAGGGAGGTTGCTCCAAGCCTTTTTGGAATCGTGCGTCTCAAAAACAGGACAGTAGCAAAAGAGCTGCAAAATAACAATTCTATATATCTTGGCCATTAGAACTATGAACACCGTCTGGAGAGGTACAGTCAGCAAATTTACAGCCGGGACAGGAGATACAATCACTTGCTGCTGGTGCTCCGATGGTATTACACGGCTAGATCGGCGTATAGAGAACACTTCATAGGATGTCATCCTCCTTTCAAAGCAGCAAACATCTGGAGAACACGAGTAGAATCAAAGTAGCACTTCATAGGATGTCATCCTCCTTTCAAAGCAGCAAATATCTCGAGAACACTTGTGTGTGTGTGTGGGGGGGGGGGGGGGGGGGGGGGGTTTCACGGCCCCTTTTGCTGCATGATTTTGCGGCTTCAGTGTACCATCCAACATCAATCGAGAAATGGAAAGGAACAAATTTTCTCCCTCCTTTTTATGACAACCACCAATATCTCCACTCCATCAACCTAAAAAAGGATCTTGTTTATTTGAATGCAAGTTAAATAGTTGTGGCTAGTCTTTTGTAGAATAATATTCATCTATCTTCCGAATCATATATTTGCCTTCTTTATGTGCATCCATTTGTGAAGAGGTTTATGGCCTATTTTTTTCAAGCACAGGATTTTCACAGGAATTTTACAAGAATTTCACAACAATTCATGCAGAAATGGGGAAAAAAATACCATTCCAAACGGGGCCTTACTCATGATCATAGAGCGGCAATAATACTCAGATCACGAAGACGTTGTACAACATGTAAGAACTATGTTTAATTGTCACATGGATCTTTATATAAGAGGGCATTGCAATGCTGAACATGTGTGGGATCACTTGAAGGCAGGCACACTAGATCAGATGCTGATAGAACAAGCACAAAAGTGTATCCATATTGCTATGATGTTGTATGTGATGCTAGAGAGGCCACACCTTCCTGTCTCCATCAAGTTTAACAACTCCAACTACCATTGGTGGATACAGCCAGGGGGCTCAAGCCCCCTCCCCCACACTCCACTGGCTAGGAGCCCATGGAGACATGGAGAGAGGGGAGGAAGGAGATAAGCCCCCTTGAGGCCTTGACATCTGTCATGCCTGCGCGCCACTACTGACCACAAAGGATGACAAAGCCTCAGGCATAAAAGAAATAGACTAAGGTTATACAGAGTATACTTTTATTTTTGTTTTCAACCGTCGTAGTTATAGCTATGATCAACGCGCTTAATCACCTACGGGAACTGATATATAGATTAGTCAGGCTATTTTTGTAAAAATGATACGATACATATGTAACTGTGATTGAATATTGCTTATACCTGTAGATTCTTTGCTCATTTTGTATGCATAGTCGGTTCCAGTGCTGCAGTATATATTAGCTATTGGGTTGGTTGTCATCAGTCCTAAGGTGTACTAAGTACTGGAGTATGGCATAGGTGGAATGTCCGGAGAATATATGAAATTTGTTATTGTGAAAGTAGTGTAAAACTAATCAGAAGCATTATACCATATGCTATTACATCACAACTTATCTCAGACACTAAATACTATAAAACGCCTCAAGGGTGACAGGCTGATATAGACGGATAAACAATAACTACTCCAAGTACTTCGGCAAGATGAGGGCAGTGGCCGAGGAGATGACCTTTGCTGGAAAGCTCCCCCCCCCCCCCCCCCCCCCCCCAACCCCCAAAAAAAAAATCGTGTAAGGTTGACAATAACCACGCATGGGTAATTGAGACATTTTGAAATCCCTTATCAACACACAAGCATGGCACATATATAAGTGATTTCAAAAACATTGATTTAGGATTTATAAGTCAACCAAATTATAAATATAATAACAAATGCTACAATTTTTTAAATAATAAACACAAAGATTAGCGGTACCAATTACTAGTTAGTGAGATCAGACCACAACAAGGAGCTCGGACTTTTAAGATCAACCCAACCGAAATCTGATCTTCAAGACCGGCCATTCACCGAGAATCTTTTCAAGAATGGGAAATATAACAGGCAAAACACAAATTGAAATGGCCAACCATAGGAGACGAGGCGCTAGAACAGTGTAAACCCATTGCGAAGGCTGTGGTAGTTGCCATGTATGCAAACCTCATAAAGTTTCCTGGTAAAAGATCTGTAGTGAAGCAAGAACTCAAGATCCTCCCATCTCGCTACGACCCATACGAAGGCCACAGCAAGTGAGGAGCACATTGCCAAGGTGTCGGAGATTAGGAATGCTTTGAATGCAAGGTTCCTTGTCATGCTGTGAAGGCCCTCATTCCCAGGGTCGTTACTGTATCCTCCAGGCAAGGTGAAAGCAGCAGCAAAGGTAATAGTTGCCATAAGGATCGCCACTAGTGAAGTGTTGCTTGCTTGTGTATGTTTTGGGTCAGTGACCTGACATCCTTCCTCGATGCGTTAGAGCAAGCCCAACAGTTGGCTTGTAGCCAACAAAAGTCAGATTTTGCAGCAAAAAGGTAAGAGATAGAAGGTGTGTTGGCGTGTTTGCAGGCGTCAAGCAAGCCTGGGCTCCAAGGCCTGCTGTGGGGTTAGTTACTTATTTCTACTCTCTAGCATGGTGTAATTTTTACAATTTGGCCCTTTTAGAAAAAGTTTTTTACAAATGGACCCTTAGGAAAAACATGTCCAGAAATGGACCCTTTTCTGAGCGCCATATGATTTGGCGCTCAAGTTGAACACCTGGGCGCCGCAATAATTGGCGCCCACCCCTGCCACGTCAGCTGGAGGGCACGCGCCCGTTCTACTGACCTGGCAGGGGGTGAGCGCCGGAATCTATGGCGCCCACCCTATGAGCGCCGCACCATTTGGCGCTCACCCCCGGGCACACAAAAGTCCTCTCTTTCTTTCTCCTCTTCCTCTCATTTCCTCACTCCTCACCAGTCGCAAGAGAAGGCCTTGTTGTATGTTGTGGACTATGATGCGGAACCGTTGGTTTCAACTAAGTATTTGTGTAATTGTAGTATTTTGGTAGCTATATTGCAATGGTAAAGATGTAGAACCCGGCTTCATTAGCTTAATTGCAGTGAAATGGAATTACATACGTACATAAATTGCAATGATATGTTCGGTACACATGATGACTAACCTATATGTGCACCGTACTAATCCTGACATGCCTTTAGGGAATTGAAAAATGCAACACTTGAATGACGAGAATGTAACATTTAGCCAGGTTTTGGTAGGAAATCTAGTCCCATGGACTGTAGTTTGACTGTCCGCCAGACTGAGAGTAGCCATAGTCATTGTACCCACTACCACCGTAGTAAGGTGGTGGTGGTGCTGGTGGAGCTTGTGGTGGTGGGTTGGTTGGGCCTGACTTGTGGTGCGGACATGGGCAGTACGGATCAAGGCAATAGGTGTCGGGGCCAGCAATGCCAATCACGAGCTCTTGGCTTTGACGTGGAGTTGCCGTCTCAAGTTCTTGTTGTAGGTCGAAGATGCGGTTTTGCAGGTAGCTAATGTATTCAACGGTTGTGCTGATAGGCTTAGGATCCACCCACCGCGTGAAGCCACAATTGTCTGGGTCCTCGTTATTCTGTAAAAAAAAGGTGTGCAAATGTTGAATAAAGATGAAGAGGCTTAAAGATGATACTCAAAGGCGAATGAGAAACAAGTAAGAATTAAAACTCACTTGTCCATTTGGGCATCTGAAGAATTAAAACTCACTTGTCCATTGCATGCAGGCGCTCATATGCTTCTGCCCAATCGCCGTAGCATGTCTTCAGAGCGCGTTGCTTTGCCCGCCAACCTTTCCCGTACTTAATGCGGTACCTCCATTTCAAACGTACCATCTCAATCAGGGAAGTCACCGGCATGGTTGGAGTATGCTTTATGATATTGACAAGTCTCTGAGCAATAAATTTGGAGCTCAGCTGTGGGTGGCTGTCATCCGGATTGTCAGAGCCACAAGTATGAGGCTGCACCACACTTATAATCTTCCACTTCGCATGACGAGTCTTCCGAGCGCGTACTGTCCAAGGGCAGCCACGCTTGCACACAACAATGAACCGTCGCTGCTTGTGAGAATGCTTCACACTATGAGGACGGCAGTGCAACACGGAGTACTCATTCAACCACATCTTCATTGACTCCATATCCTGAAAGATAATACCCTTCTGAATTATTTCAGCTGTTTCTACCCGTGGCACAACATTCTCGGTCTCCTCTCCATCAGCAACAGCTCTATGACCCTGGCTCAAATCCCGACAATCAGGGACCAATGGATCACGGTCCGTAATCACTTGTCTCAACATTTCCTTCTCTCATTCTGCCAATCCACCGATAGGGCGATCATCATCCGAATCCTCCGCTCTCTCCTCCTCATAATTTGTATCATCACCAAAAACCGGGACATCCACTAGATCGGTAGCAACACCATAGTTATCTTCATTAGGTGCCACTACTTCATTAGGTGCCACTTGAGGAACCGTTTCAATGTCCGGCAGAGTTTCATCCCTACGATCATCACCACAATTCGGAACGATCGGAGGCATTTGGTCTCCAACCGAATCAGTCATCACTACGGTTGCTGCAGAATTCCGTGCCAAACCGTCATGCACACTTGCTTGTGATGGCTGGGTTAGGTCAATTTCTACTTCATTCGAACAACCAATACCTACGCCTCCATCCACCACTACCTTCCGAACCACCAAATCTAAAGCTCGAACTTCTGAATTCATAACAATCTCAACATATGCTTGCCATTCCTCCTCACTACCCACTGGAGCCATTATCTTCATGCGTGGCCCATTCGACGAACCCACATCAATCCTTCCTTCAAAATCCAACTTAACACCCTCCTCCGTCCATCCCAAACGTTGTCTCACTCGAGATGAAAGACTACACAAAGATGGTGTCTCAACAAAAAGCAACACAACCTCTGTCATGCCAACAAAATCAACACTACCATCCTCTGTCCTTACAACTGAACCTCCATAATGCACTCTTACACATTTAGCCATCTACATCCATTTCAACCAAAAAAAAAGAGACATTTCCCAATTTAGCATTGTTCATATCAAAATAAACATAAAAAATAACCCTACCGAATTTCGTACCGCAAATCTCATCCACTTCATATATAACTACCTCCAATCACTCTAAATCATCAAACAAACCTTCATTCTCTACTAATTTAAGCATACAACCCTATGTCATTAACATGCCCACTAACAATTCATTGCTACCAATCAAACCAACTACAACCGAACCTTCCAAACATCAACATCTAAACAACATTACACTTCCCATTGCAAATCTAACAACCAAACCTAACAAATCGAGCAATTTCAACCTCAAACCCTAGGGTTAGGGTTACCCCAAATTAGAGCCATACAAGCAATTCCATTGGACGAAATTCAAGGAGGTGGAGGAGATTACCTTGGGGAACAAATTTCTCCAAAAGATTTGGGCTCAAACCATCCGGATTTGGAAGATTTGGAGGAGGGGAATGAATGGGGAGAGAGAGAGCCGGCTGTTGTTCTTCGGGCGAGCTGGGTGAAGGAGAAATGAGGAAAGGAAAAAAAAGAAAAGGCCCGCGGGCGTTATCGTTGCCCGGGGGTGGGCGCCAAAGGATGCGGCGCTCACCCCCTGAGCGCCAAAGGACCTGGCGCTCACCCCCCCCCCCCCCCCCCCCCCCCCGCCAGGTCAGCACATCAGCCGCGTGCCCGCCAGCTGACGTGGAGGAGGTGAGCGCCAATTCTGTCGGCGCACAGATGTTCTACCTGAGCGCCAAATAACACGGCGCTCAGAAAAGGGTCCATTTCTGGACATGTTTTTCCCAAAGGTCCATTTGTGAAAAACTTTTTCAAAAAAGACCAAATTGTAAAAATTACACCTCTAGCATGCAAGACCCACATATGTGTTGGAGTACTTTAAAAGCCCATGCGATGCACTTTGGGCTGTAAAGTGGCTACGCCCCGATCTCGCATTGGGCTTGCTCACTTTATCCTTGACAGCCTTCTGGAGATTGTAGATGGAGAGGTCGCGTGTTGTGGATCAGCTTTCAGCATCAGCATGGAGACTTCATTCTGGACGGATTCAAAGAAAGGTACGTGCAAGTGAAGATCTCCGTAGAAGGAAACCAAGAAATTCTACAAATTGTTTTCAAGGGAAACCAAGAAATTCTACAAAGAAAGGTGCTCTGCTTTTTCATTAAGAGGAGATAAATTCTACAAATTGTGAGCGTGCAATTTTATGTTGTGCTGTTACTTTGTAGTTCTAAAAGGCACATTTTGTTCAAGAGAAGCTTTATCTTTTTTAACGGGATCAAGAGAAGCTTTTTAATGGATCAACAAACGGAGAAATGCCTACGTACCCAGTTCAAAGTCTTGGCGTGGTCTTGTCAGGGTTCCGATGCCGTTAGGTACTCTGACGTCGATGTCGCTGTGTATGTAGTAGCAAGGCAGCGACCATCCTTGGATTGCTCTTTTTGATTGCGACATGCAAAGCAGCGTCTCCTTGGTTGTCTTGCATTTCCCTCTTTAGTCTGCGGCCTGACCCACGTTAGACACAGTAGCCACGTTAACTCGTCATTTTTTGACCGCATGATCTCCATCCGTTTGTTTAAACCTTGCCTGGTTACCTTTCATGCGGTGAAAAACCTGCTGTTGTACGGTCCTGCCCGTTGGTTTCGGTGCTTACCCATCGATCGGAGAGGAAACAGCGGTTCCGCTCGCGTTGGTCACGTATCGCACGTCGGCAGGACTGTTTTTTCGCCGTCTGATTTCCATCCGTGTGTTTTAACGCTGCGTGGTCGTCTTGCATCCGGTGAAAAAATCCCTTCTTCGACGATCCTCCGTTGATCTCGGTGGTTCGCCATCGATCGAGGGGAAAAAAAAAAGGCCGCTTCGGTCGCTTGCCGCCTATGTTGCCCGGATACGCCGATACGGATACGGATACGCGATACGGCGACACCGCGATACGGTATTTTTCTAAAAACATCGATACGGCGATACGTCAATATATATATTAAAATAATAAATTAAGGAATTAGCTAATGCATAAAAATATGTAAATAAATTTGCAAAAACGGATGACATAAATACGATATTCATTGCATATTAAAAAGAGAGAGAGAGAGGAATGATTATGTAGAGGCCCAGCAAGCCCACATGTGCGCTGAGCTGCCCATATACCTTCGTGTTCACACCAACAGCCGCATGCCTAGTCTCAAAAAAAAAAAAAAAAAAAAACAGCCGCATGCCTTATCCCTTCGTCTTTCTCTGTCGCCTTGGCTTTGCTTCATCTCTCTCGATTCTACAGCAGCAGCAGAGCACCTTCTCTGAGTCCACTTCTCTCTCCCTCTCTAGCAGCGCCTTAGGCAAGCAGGCTCGCCAGCCCCGTGTCTGAGTGAATGGGTGGATCCGGTGGCGGAGCTCATGGATGGGACCGCGTCGGAGTCAAGGGCAGCGGCAAGCTCTAAGGCGCCGCCGTGTGGTTCAATCGACTGCCCGTAGGTGAATCTCGTTGGCGGCGATGGGGGTTACGTATCGGGGAGGTGTCCCGCTCGTATCCAAGAAGTGTCCGAATTATTTTAATTAACTGGAAAATCCAAAAATAGGGGATACGTACGGGATACGTATCAAGCCGTATCCGAGGCGCACCCGTATCCGGAGGCGTATCAGATACTGGTACGTCAGTTTCTGGCCGTATCCGCGTTTCGTAGCCTGCCGCTCCCTCGTTCGTCGCAGCTACTGTTTCCCCACGCGTCGCCATCTCTTTCGCGCGTCGTGCAGCGGGAACTAATGGCGGCTCCTGCTATTTGGCCGCGCGACTCCTCCGCTTCCTCCTTCCTCACCTCATTTGCTACGCCGCTCCCGCATTGTTCTTGTCTTTGGTCTCCTTCTCCGTTCCTTCGATCTGCCCAGGGCTGCATCGGGTGAGCTCCTCGCGTCGTTGCTTTCTTTCCATTACGGTTCGATTTCGTCCGCGCGCCCTTGGTTTCCCCGTCGATCTTGGGTGCTTTTGTTCCTGCGTCGTTTCGGTTGCTCGTGCTTCCCATTCTTGTTGTTTGTTCGGTTCCCCGCGCTAGAATCCTGGATCCCATTGCTGTGTTTAACGATCTGAAGAGATTAGGATTTAACGATTGGTTTTGGTTTCGTCCCTGTCAGGAACGTATTTGTGCCCTGTGTCCTAGAGTTGTGAGTTTGATTCTTTCAGGTTATGGTTCCTTTTGCAGGTTCGTTGTCCTTGGATTGGACCTGTTAGTGCCATTGCTGCCTGCTGTTTCTCTACGCGTTGTTCATGCCATGGGTGGCTTCGGGTGAGGTATGTCAGTGACCTTTGGCTTCTCCCCCTGTCGACGCTTTTTTTTTTTACCGCCTCCATGCCCTGATGCGTTCTTTCTTCATGCAGGTCCTCGTGCTCCCTGTTTCGCTTCCGCTCGAAGCGCCTCTTCCTTTGTCTTGCTAGGCTGTAAGGACCTCCTTCTCTTCCCTTTTTTTTTTTTTGTCCCGTATCGCCTGTTCCTGTCATGCTACGATGTAAGTACGATTACCGTTTCCCTGCTCTAACAATCTGTTCCTATCAAAATCAGTTCGTTGCTCCTCCGGCTCCTTGCGTCCTCCTTCCGTGCATTGAAGAGTGCTGTTGGGGAGCAAGGTCCGTTGTTACTTCTTCGTCTTTCACCCTTTTGTTCGATGGCCTTGTTACATTCTGCGTTGCCTGTCCATTTCATACGAATGCTTCTGTTGTTACTGCTGCTGTCCGTTTGTTCCCCCTTCCTGTTGCGCCGGTATTTTTTCACCGCTATTCGATGTGTTGTAGTGTGCTCACCTTTTACTTCTGCGACAGATAAATACTGAGGTCCCCCTTTTTTATATTATGTTCCTCTATTTCTATCTTTCCTGTGTGGTTCTCCCGCTGCCTTTAAGCTTTTAAAAATTATGCCCTTCCTTCCATGTTTTAGTTCCCTGTGCCTTGTGCTGCTGCTGGGCCTTTTGTTGCATGGTTCCCATGGGTGGCAAAAGAAAAAGTATGTCCTGCTTTCTTTCCCCTTCCCCTTTTATTTTCCCTGCAAACAAAACAAGGTTCTGTGTTGTTTTTTCTTCTTTGTGCTTCATATGATTATTTGGTGCTGCTTTTTGGGTAGGGGAACTCTTTCCAATATATAGCTCTTCAATTTCTGCTGAGAATCGTCAAAGTAGGAAGCGGCGGTTCGATCAGAAACGCTATAAGCTGGCTGGTGGGTTTCGCTTGTTTAGGTGTCTCTTTTCCCCCGTTCCTGCTTGTTGTGCCTTTCCTTCGCCGCCTTGTTTGTGATGCTTTCCTGTGCCGTGTGGGTAGGGCCAACGAAAGGTTGTTTTGTGACAAGCAAGTATGCGCATTTCACACCGGAGTATATCGATTTCTTGAAAGGTAGTTCCATTATTTCATATCCCATCCTGATGCTGTTTATTTTTTTCCCCTCTTTATTTTACTTCACGCTGCTGCTTACTTTATTTTTCCCTTCCTTTGTTGCTTTCCTTTCCTTGCCAATGCACTGTGGCCATACCAGAGAGTCATCCACAGAGGTCGTACTTTGGATCTCCGGATTACGAGTGCGGCCACTGTGGTGCTGTATTTTGGTATGCTGAAAGGAGTGCTGGGAGTTCTAACACCAGAGGCGGTAGTCCTCAATATTATTCTTGCTGCAAAGGAGGAAAAATCTACATTCCTCCATTTAAAGAACCACCGTTGTTTTTGAAAGAATTGTTGAATTTTGATGGTGACAGTCGTGCAAAGAAATTTTTGAGGCATATTCGACAATACAATTGCTTGTTCAATTTTATCTCCATGGGTGCTAGAATTGATCATGATATTAACAAACGTGGAGGTATTTATGTTTTCAAAATTAATGGCCAGACATATCATCGAATAGGTTCTTTGCTTCCACCTGATGGTGTGCCGCCTCGATTTGTTGAACTGTACATTTATGATACCCATGACGAAATTAGTAATAGAATTCGTGCTTTGGATAAAACTGAACGGATAGAAGATGATTTGGACCGAAGTATTATCCAGGGTTTGTTGGACATGTTTGATCAGCATAATCCATTGGCAAAAAAATTTAGGATGGCAAAGGATCGGTTAGAGGAAAACAGCGATGAACGTGTAGGCATCCGCATTGTTGGTGCTCGTGAAGGTGATCCCATTCAGTACAACCTTCCTTCGACTGATGATTTGGCGCTGTTGGTTATTGGTGAATTTTCTGTTGATACTTTTAAGCGTGACATTATTGTTCATACTGCTGATGACAGACTCCGTAGAGTATCTTCGTTGCATCCAGCGTTGATGGCTTCACAATATCCTATTTTATTTCCTTATGGTGAGCGGGGGTTCCAAGTAGGGATTCCTTACATTAAAGTTAGTGCTGATACTGGAAAAAAGACTAAGAATACTGTTAGCATGAATGACTTCTACCGTTACATGTTTCATTATAGAAAGAACCAGCCAAATCCGTACCTTTCTTGTGGTCGTCTTTCTATGCAGGCTAGAGTTGATGTTCGTGCTTTAATAGATGAACATAATTTGCAATGGGTTGTTGATAATCAGAAAAAACTTAGAGTTCATCATTATCAAGGGATTATTGATGCTGTTGCTGGCGGTTGTGTTGATGGTGATGCTGTTGGCAAACGTACTTACCTTCCGGCTAGCCATACAGGTGGTAGACGTTACATGCTTCAAAATTTTCATGATGCCGTTGTGATTACTAGAGTGTATGGTCCTTGTGATTTTTTCTTGACTTTTACATCAAACCCAAAGTGGCCTGAAATAACCGAAGCTTTGAAATTTGAACCTGGTCAAAAACACAATGATAGGGCAGATGTTGTTGATCGAGTTTATCATATGAAATTGCAAGAATTGTTGACAGATATAAAAGATGGAACTTTATTTGGCCCGATTAACGCAGGTTCGTTTGTTTTTCCCGGTTTTCTTGCAGTGTGCCTTCGTTTTTTTTTTTTCACTCCTCATTTGTTTGTCCATCGATTTTGATGCCTTGTCTTCCACTTTTTCCAGTTCTTGATACTGTTGAGTTTCAGAAACGTGGTCTTCCACATGCACATATGCTTATATGGCTCGCCACTCCTGTTGAACCAACACCTCATGTCATTGATTCATTCATTAGTGCTGAAATTCCAAATCCTGAAACTGATCCACTTGGATATGCATTGGTTGCTGAACACATGATGCATGGCCCATGTGGCGTCCATAATAAAGATTCTTCTTGCATGAAAAATGGAGTTTGTTCCAAAGGTTATCCAAAAATGTTTAATGAAGAAACTAAATTTGATGATCAAGGGTTTCCTTTGTACAAACGTTCTAATAATGGTAGAATTGTCAAAAAAGGTAATGTTGACCTGGATAATAGATGGGTGGTGCCGCATCATTTGGGTCTCCTTAAAAAATTTCAAGCTCATATCAACCTTGAGTTGTGTAATAAAGGCCATTTGCTTAAATATTTATTTAAATATGTTACAAAAGGCCCTGATTGTGCTAAGGTTTATGTTGAGCGAATGAAGAAAGGCGAGGACACACCACATGATCCTGAAACAGCAACTAAAAATGAAGTGAAAGAATATTTAGATGCTCGGTATATTTGTGATCCTCATGCATGTTGGAGAGTCCTTGGTTTTGAAATACATGCTCATTATCCTCCTGTTGAAAGAATGCCTGTTCATTTGCCTGGTGAGAACTTTGTTACTTGGGATGAGTCTGAAAACCTTTGCAAAATTGCGACTGACGAGCGATTGAAAAGGAGCATGTTAACTGAATGGTTCATTTCTAACCAACGTCATGATAAGGGATTAGATTTAACATATTGCGAGTATCCTACAAGGTTTACATGGATAGAAAAAGATAGATATTGGAAAGAAAGAGTGAATGGTTTTAAAATCGGCCGCCTGTATTTTGTTCATCCAGCTGCTGGTGAGCGGTATTTTTTACGAATGTTGCTTATGGTTGTCAAAGGTGCTACAAGTTATGTTGATTTAAGAACATACAAAAACATTGTTTATGATACTTTTAAACAAGCATGTGCTGCTCGAGGTCTTCTGGGTGATGATAATGAATGGTATGCTGCTTTTAGTGAGGCTGTTGCTTGGGGCTCTTCACCTCGGTTGCGAAAACTTTTTATTGCTATGTTGCTTTTCTGTGACATGAAAGATGAATATTCTTTTTTTGAAAAAATCTGGCCTTTGTTGGGAGATGATATTCAGCGTGGTTTCCAGCAATCTCTTAAAAATAGGAATTTTATTCTTCCACCTCCAGAATTAAAAGATATGGTCATTGATGAGATTGCTTTGTTGCTTAGTAAACATGGTGCTAATATCAAAGACTACAACCTTCCTTTAAAGGCTGATAATTCTTCTGGTGTTTTTTCCAATAGACTAATAGATGATGAGTTGTCTTACGACATTGATGAACTTGAGGCTAATGCCATTTCTTTCTGTAGTAAATTAAACGATGACCAGTTGAAAGCTTTCCATGAAATTGTTGATTCTGTCTGTGAAGAGAAACCGGGTTTCTTTTTTGTTTCTGGCTTTGGTGGGACTGGTAAAACCTTTCTTTGGAATGCTATTGTTTCTTTCTTGAGAGCGAAAAAAAAATTGTTTTAACTGTTGCTTCTTCTGGGGTTGCTGCTTTGCTACTGCCTGGCGGTCGAACCGCGCATTCACGTTTCAAAATCCCTTTGGAAATAAATGACCGTACTGTTTGTGATATAAAAAGAGGTACAATGTTAGCTGAGCTGATGAGTAAAACATCTCTTGTCATTTGGGATGAAGCATTAATGACCCATAGAAAATGCTTTGAAGCACTCGATAGAACATTGCGTGATGTTTTAGCTATCGACGACCCAGGTGCAAAAGATCTTGTTTTTGGTGGAAAGGTTGTTGTTCTTGGTGGGGATTTAAGGCAAATACTTCCTGTTATAGAAGGAGTCAAATTGTTAATGCTTCTGTCACTAACTCACCTCTTTGGGACCATGTTACTTTACTGACACTTAAAATAAATATGAGATTGGCTTCACCTGATCTTGATCCTGTTGTGCAAAATGAGATTAGAAAATTCAGCACTTGGGTCCTTGCTCTTGGGGATGGAAGCCTCCCTGCTACGAAACATAATGATGATGAAACTGAACCGACTTGGAAACAAATACCTGATGAATATTTAGCTCGAACTGATGGTGCCAAAATACCGTACATAGTTTCTTTGGTTTACACTGATTTTGAAGCTAATTTTTCTGATCCATCGTATTTGTGCAAACGTGCTATTTTGACTCCTACAAATGAAAGTGCAGATGATGTTAACGCTCACATGCTGTCTCTTATTCCTGGCGAAGAGAAAGAATATCTAAGCTATGATAGTATATCAAAATCATCTGACACTGGTGGAGATCCTGACTTGCTGTACCCTGTTGAATTTTTGAATTCTATTAAGCTAAACAATTTCCCGCAGCATCGTCTTGTCTTAAAAAAAGGTGCGCCAATCATGCTGCTGCGGAATCTTAGTCAGGCCGATGGTTTATGCAATGGAACACGACTCATTGTTACTAATCTAGCTGATTTAGTCATAGAAGCAATGGTCATTACAGGAAAAAATGTTGGAGACATTGTTTATATTCCTCGAATAGTGTTGTGCTGGCAAAAAAGTAAAATGCCATTTATATTGGAACGTCGTCAGTTTCCAATTAAACTTTGTTATGCTATGACGATCAACAAAAGTCAAGGGCAAACTCTCGACAGAGTTGGTGTCTATCTTAAAAAGCCTATTTTTACACATGGTCAGTTATATGTTGCTGTTTCTAGAGTCACTTCTAAGAATGGCCTCACTATCTTGATTGAAAATGAGGATGGCTCTTGTGGTTCTGAAACTAGAAATATAGTTTACCCGGAAGTATTCCCATCTATGTCATAGTCAGTTATGTTGACTTTTGTTGTTATGTATATAGTTGTTATGTGTCCAATCTGTTCCACAGTTTCGAATCTGTGTTTCTCGGCCTCTGATATTTTGCCTTGCCATGTTGGTTCTCAGCTGTTCTGTTATTCCAGTTTGTTTCTACAAAATTTGTTGTGTGTCCTTTCCCTGTTGAATATTTCTGTCTATGTCATAATGAATAATGCAGCCTTCTGTTGTTATGTATATAGTTCATTCACAGTTTGGAATCCGTGTTTCCTTCTTCCTAATGTTCTATCCAGGCATATTACTGTTCGGTTACTTCACTTTCCCGGCTTCTTTTTTTTTCCCCGAAGTTCGTTGTGTATCAATTCCCTATTCGTTCAGTTGGTGTCCGCGAAAGTATCTATTGTGCCCTCTGTTGCATATCTCTCTTCCTCCTTCCATTACCTGTCAATCCTTTTTTAGCTATTTTGGTACCTATCCGTCCCTAATTTCCCATTACTTATTTGTCCTTCATTTCAGTAAATAGTCTATTTGCAGGTACTTCTGCCTCTGCTCTTCCTCTTGGTTTATTCACTCTGGATTGCACACACACACACATACATCTATACATAATATCTATATATACATAGCAACATAGAAAGACAACATGGCAAACCACAGGTTCCATACACCATAAGCACAACAGCTTCGCGATGTTTTTATATACATGGCAAAAGATTTATCATAACCAACATTACTCATGCAGACCAAAAGACACAGCTTCACTGCTTCTTTTGCGAAACATGTTTCCTAACGGCCACCATCATCCTCATTTCGAAGCTGAAATTTTTTTTTCAACCATCAATCAACAAAACAATATCACAGTCAAGAATATAAAAGAAAAATGCTGCCTTCCTTGACAAACCTGCAGGTTCACGGTCACTATCATGGTCGTATTCTGCCTCAAGACTACCATGCTCAGAGGGGAAATTGTAATCATAAGCGCCGCTTGGAGCTGAATCACTGTCACTTCCTGGTCCATCACCACCGTCACCTTCACGCCCAATCCAACGAGGATACTGAATCTCTCTAACAGTCAACTTAATTGGGTGCTGCCTCACCAGCTTTACGAATCCTGCTGATATCACATCCTCTACCACACGCAGCCTGCCTCCATTCTGTGGTTCCGAAATCCCCAAATAACACATGGATGGAATCTTGCTCATATCTGCAGTCCATGCCGTCACACGAACAGATGACATGTCACCGTCCAAGAACTTCGCCATGTCTATTTTTTGAATCCAGCAATACCGTGACACCAATAAACGAACATTATTTTTTTGCCACCCATGTGCTGGAATTCCATCAACTTTGATCTCAACTTTCCATTTCAATGGCGATACATCTGATTCTTCAAATCTGGTCCACTTCTTAACAGCTATCTTGAAACAACGGCTTGACACAACACCCTTTGAAGCCACTTTATTTGCAAGATCTACCGAGGCCAATTTAACAAGAAAATCGTTGGCATTAAAGCGGCAGACCTTTATCTGTGTTGGTGATATCCCAAACTGGATGGAAATAGCCCGGGATACATCATCAGGAACAACAAACCATGTCCCTTCAGCTATCTTTCCCAACAGCACTTGCTCAAGCTCTCTTTCTGCTTCCACCATTGCTGCAGTGACAGGAACATAACAAACCTCGGCAACATTTTTCTCCTACCAGATAAAACTAAATCAGTCAATAAAACAGCAAACAAACCGCTAAAAAAAAAAACCTAGACATATATTGCATCGACAAATTGCCTTATTTGTCCAATAGATGCTAAGAATGCACATTTCAGATCACCTGGCCAACTAAACAATCAATGGCGCCAGTACATTTTAATTTATATAAAAAAAAAACAAACTCCCTAGGATTGGACCACGCATATACCCATGAGGAAAAAAACTGTTCTGGCCCCTGCGATCATCACATTACATAGGACGAAACAATCCTTAATCTTCCTGCTTATGAAAAAAGCAACAAAAAAACAGACATCTCTTCAACTAACATTGCAACAATCAGAGGCACCCACACATCTCCATAGAACCCAAAAAAAAAAAAAAAAAAAAAAAAAAAAAAAAAAACTGTTCCTGTTCACCAGCTCCAACAGATTGCCCTTCTACTCCTGTGACAGAGGGCCCGCTCTTCCCTAATGCATCCATGGCTTCCCTCTCCCCCAATCGCTTCACCCCGTCGTCCATCGTGATCCGTCCGCCGTGAACAAGAAAGAAACAGTGAACGAACCTTCTAGCACGCACAGGACATCGACACAGCAGCCGAACGGCTCCCTACCTCTTTTGCCCCTGCCTCTCCGTCTCCTCCTCTTCCAGACAACAACAAACTGATCAGCCAGCCCACCGCAACAAAGGCCCAATAACACAGCCTCCGGTCGGCCCAACCAAATTAGCCAAAAGTACAGCCTCATTTTGTGTAATCATCTTCCTAATAACCATATATAATAATCACAAACCGTATCGCTCCTCCATCAGACAGCGCGCAACAGCGCGCTGCCTACCACTAGTGTTGACTAATTTCCAAAGGCATGGGTACCCTAGGGGACATTGCATCCATTATTGTTGTCTTGTTTCAAGAGCGCCGCCTCGCGCAGCAGCAGCTGCTGCTGCAGATCACCTGAGCAGAAGAGAAGCTAACGAGACATGGCCGCTCGGCGTCTCGCCGTCGGCGTTGAAGGCGGCGAGGAGTGACTGGTCCCGCGCCGCCACAGCCTTGCAGAACGCGCTGTGGCCACCAGGATGACAACACACTCGTGCACCCACGACATGCTTAACACTTGTAAAATCACTCGCTGTAGATCCAAGACCGAGCCCTGACGACGGGTGAAGTCCAAAATGCCATTTATTTGTAACGATGAGGAAATAATTATTATCTATGCCTATTCGATGAAGAAAATGATTTCTTTCTTTCTCACTGAAAATCAGTAATGTCGTCTCAAAAATAAAAAATCTGTAATGTAGCCTAGAGACATTTTAATGACATTACTTATCCCATATTTTGGGTTGGTGTCAAAGATCAATAGGTTGTTCGAGGAATTTTCTGTGACATACGTGTACATTTTTCAATGGGCTGAGCTGATGCAAATTTCTAGAAGAGACGCAACATTTAATTTTAAGTGATGTGGAGGGGAGAGTGTGAATAGAGAGAAACAATGACTGCTAAAAAGATTCAGTCCATTGCTGTTTGTACGTTAAAAATCAATGAGAAACATGCAAGGGCCAACAGCTGCACAGCCACAGTATTTCCTGGCTTGCAGAATTTGCAGAAAAGTAGCTACAGAATTTACAGAAAAGTAGCTACAAAATCTGATAGTACAATGCATTCCCGTTGATTTTTAGCCAGACATCACAATCAAAGCATGTCCTAGTGCTTTCCCAGGTTTTCTACGTACGAACAACACAACAATATTCACTTTGCAGCACAATCGTGACGTTTACACAAAAGGATTACACCACTTGAGTCCTGCATGATCTTGTGATGATGCCTTCAACGTATCATCCAACATCAATGGACAAATTTGCTGCCTCGCTATGTGCAGTTTCTTTCTAGCATGCCACGTTAGCGACAATCATCCAAGCAATAGGAAACTGAGGATACACTGCCTGTGCAGCCCACACAGAGAACTATTCAAGTTAGTAGAACGAAATGTTGTATGCGAGCTTCCGCTTGTGCTGCTTCTCGAATGCAATCATCAGGTCGTCAATGATTTCTTCCCAATCGCCATCAACTACTTGAAGCTGAAAAAAAAGGGAAACGAATTAACTTCTTGCAGCTCACCAAAACAATGGATGACTTTGTTCGTAAATCAAAGTTGTAAGCAGTAAATTTAGAAAACAAATGGAGAGATGGTAACAGTCAGTCAAAAAGCTTAATGAAATATAGCAACATACACATTATACTTTACATTGCAATATTATATAGCAAAAGTGCAAAGATTAATGTCGACTACATTCATAAAACAATATCCCATGCAAACATATACCACAACAGATAGAATACAAGCGGAACAAGGCAAAAGGCATTCTGTAACAACAGTTGTTTTGGGGCAACACGTGAGGAAACAATAGAAAGACCTCAAATACACAACAGTTTATTAGATAGTTTATGAAAAGTGGAAGATTCATGCCATTGAAGGTACTAATTCATACACAGTTTCACACTGTACCAGGAAAAAGGGTGTTTTTGGAGACATACTTTCAGCCCAATATATGGTTTATTATATATTTGATTGGTCATCTAAATTCTTGAGGAAACAGAGTATCTGCCTTCATTTTCATCATACTGGATTTGAATTTTTAGAGGCCTATGAATGTTGGCAATGGTATCAACATCCAAGCAGAAAATCAAAGATTTAATGTCACGAATTTGAACTTATTAATCTAAATACACCAATAAATATAGCACTCATGAAAACAAATTGTATGCACCAATCAGGAGAAGTGAGTTTTGACAGAATCCCCTTCACACTCCCTTTCGCTCTTCCTTTTGCAATTCTTTACCTCCCACCACCAACAGCAAATCAAATACTCCCTCCTTTTTAATTATATGACGCCGTTGACTTTTTTTCGTTACTTTGACCATTCATCTTATTCATAAATCTTTGTGCAAATAACTAAATGTATAGGTTAATCTTAAAATGCTTTTGACGATAGATCCAATAATATACATTTCATGTTAAGCAACTAATTATTTTCATATATATCATTGGTCAAAGTTCAACAAAAAAGTCGACGGCGTCATATAATTAAAAACGGAGGGAGTATCTACCAAGATGTTGGGTTAAGTCTCGCAACGAGCGCAACCCTCTTGTTTAATTGCCACTATTAGTTCGCCCCCCTGAACAGACCACCAGTGTTTCCCCTTCTCTCCAGTTTCGAGTTGAGGTTTTGCCTCCAATCAGTGAGTGTGCACAGTGATAAGTGGATGACAACAGCAACCCCCAAAGTAGATTAGGAGAATAATGGATGGTTTATTTCTCTTTTGGTATTGACTCATCCAAATAGTATGTAATTCAAGTTATATCTTACAGTTTTTATTCACTTGGATTATCACTTAAATTTGTTGTTTGCACACATGGTTCCAAGCCTACATGGCACTAAAGCCTGGGGAAGCTATGGATCACTTCATGATCATCATTAGTAACAACATAGCCAGATCAATAATTAACAAGCTAACAGATGGAATAGGTTATTCTTAAATATGTTATATTATGTTTATACCTTCTGACACAATTCTAAAGCAAGCTTTGCCCCAACACCAGCTTCTTCATGGTTATCTTTGACATCCATATTGATTATCAGCACGCTCTTCATCAGCCTCGGCTCGCGGTTATTCATATCTAGACACGCACAGACAATATTGACTTCCATTAGTTAATCTTTACACAATCACGCAATCCAATAACACAGGATTTAACTGGCATCGCTTGATGACTCTCCTAGACCAAAATCATGCCCACTTCGAATCAATTACCTTCATTGACCAAGTCAAAGACCCTCTCCTCGAAGGTCAGTACCATATCAAACACGCCATCACCAGCATTGTCCTGCCACCGCTGAGGCGCCAGCTTCACGGAGGTGTTCCTCTTCAGCATTGGCAGCAGACCGTTCCTCTTGTACCTGGATGGTCCACCGACACAATGAGCAAAAACATTTTACCAAGAGCAGGAAGTAAAATTAGGTAACCAGGATGTCCTAAGTAGACAAATAACACACATGAAACAAACAGGGGAAAATAACGCTACAAAATTACTGACCAAATCACCAGGGAGTATGTTTACTATGTCTAGTTCAATCAAATGTTACTGCAAAACTGAGTAGTACGTCTAGTTCACCAAAATCTATGTCTAGTTTACCTAAATCTTTTGACAGAATTGCCTAAACAGAGGACATTTTGAACAGAACAAAAACTGCACAATGTTTAGACCGCTGCCATTTGCTTCCATCAAAAGATCAAAAAACAACTAATCCTAGGAACCCATCCAAAACACTGGCAATCTCCCACCTGCACCCAAACCAACCAAGAAAAGGGCAAAAATCTGCCTACTTGCAAGATCACCAAGAACCAACGGAAGACGCTGAAACAGAGTAGAACAGGGGGAAAACGGCGTTGAGGGGCAGTACGGACAGGTCGGGGTCCTTGCGGCGGAGGTCGTCGTAGATGGTGCCGTAGGGGGTGCCGAAGTCGTAGACGTTGGGCTCGTGGATGGAGGGGCCCGGGAGCTTGACGTGGGTGCCGGTGCCGTAGGAGGCCACGTCCAGCCCCGCGCGCCCCAGCAGCGAGTGCGCCTCCATGCTCCGGTTCATGTTGGAGGAGCACACCATCGCGAACCGCCACTTGCCCTCCGCACCCATCCTCCCGCCGCGCCGCTGCCGCGCGCCGCCGTCGGCGAGGTAGGGGTCGAGCTCTCCGTCGACCTGGCCTGTGGCTTCTGTGTTCCGCGATTCGGGCCGGGGGTTGGTTTGGGCCTTAACGGCGACCTCCTACATACAGGCTACCAAGACCCAATAATAACTGGGCCTCCATTCGCAAAAAAGATAAAGTGGGCCTCAGCCCATTGTATCAGACTGGCAACTGATTGTGCTATGGCCATATTGTGGAGGAAATTTTTGAAGGAATACTGTGCAGGAAATCAAAGACAAGGCAAGATAGCTTCATTAGTCGAGGTTGTGCATGAGCATTTGAGACTGTAGATGTGCACGTGTTAGCAAGGAGTTTTGAGTACTTTTGTTCAGATTCTACATATCATCACCTTTATATACACCTATCAACGAAAACATTGCCTTTCACCAAAAGAATAATTAGCCATAAATGCGAACATCAGTGTGTAAGTTTAAGACTTGAACCCTGACAGGACTCGTCGTAGCCGAGTGCAGGACCTACTGCCCGAAATGCAACCCTCAGTGCTAGCTGCAGACTACTCTGCCTCAAACCATGACAAGACATGCAGCAATGAATATTGTCTTATATGTATATATACTAGATATATTGCATATGGCCTTAATAAACGATCGTGGTTGAGCAAAATGAACCGCTGCACGGTAAATGTTATTTTTGTCCTTTTAATACCAGAACCGGTGCACAGTATGATTAGGACCTCTGTCCGGAACGATCGATCGAGCGGAGCTCCAGCGAGCCACGGCGCGGAGAGCCACTTCCATCCATCTACACACCCGCGTACGTAGAATAGTCGTGCTACGTACGTACACGTGTACTTACCTACAACTATTAGGATTCGTCGTAGCTAGCTAGCGCTCGAATGCAGTATACGTACAATGACACTTGGTCCCGGTACGTTTTGCATCGAGTTATTAGAGAGGAAGTCGATCATGTGCGTGATCGATCGACCGATGGATCGATCAATGGAGCCAGCTGCCGGCGTCGTTGCCGATGGACCTTGTGTCGGAGATCGCGGCGCGCTCCGACCCGGTGACCCTGGTGCGCTGCGCCGCCGCGTGCAGGGCCCTCCGCGGTTCGTCGACGTCGGCGCATCGCCGTCGCCCGAGCCGTTCCGCTCCTTCCTGTCCGAGTACTCCGACCTCTTCGAGTTCTACCAGCCGGCGGACGCGGCGGCGGCCTCGTTGCCCTCCGGTCCGTCACTGATGGCTGCGGCGCCGGCGTGTTCGACCCCATGACCGGCCTCCTGGAACTCTTCGGCTCGCCGGCGCCGGGGGTCACGGCGGCGGCGCAGTCGTCGTCGTACGTCTTGCTCACCGACGACTGCGACGGCCGCTTCCGGCTGCTCGCCACCAACCTGTCGGCGGCCGACCGTGGCTGCCGCCTGCGGACCCAGGCCTTCTCGTCGGACGCAGACGCCTGGGGTGGCGTCACGGATACCCCAGTCCCCGGCTTGCCTCCCGACGCCGCGTTCGTGCGCCCTCGTCCTCGCCGGCGTCGCCCACTGGCTGTGCAGGTCGGGGCAGAGCTACTACATCTTATCATTCCGCGACGACGAGCAACCAACAACGACGATCACCGCCATCCAGCTAGACGACGACCACTATTGCCGGCGACTGTATGAATGCAAGCCGGAGGAGCTGCTCCTGGTGTCGTCGCCGGTGGACGGGCGGGCGAGCTTGCTCGTCGCGGAGCAGCGGCTGGAAGTATCTCTTTGGACGCCTCCGGATTCTGCTGCCGGGAGATGGACCCGGCAGGTGGTGATCGGTAGTGACGAGGTCCGGCAGGCCACGACCAATGCGCTGCCTGGGATGGCGTGGAGTGGCAAGCTTGAGCTGAGGTGGTTCGGGGAGAAGAGCGGCGCCGTGTTCGTGCGGATGGCGGCGGGTGTGTGCGGCGTCTCCTACTACTACTTGCTGGATATGAGGACGATGAGAAGGATATGCAAGGTTTGCAGGCTCCGGGACAGGGATGTGCACGTCTTCTTCCCCTACGAAATGGACCTCTCCTTCTGGCTTCCAAGGATTAGTGACTCCTAACTTTCATAATTTAGCTTACATATGATTCAGAAATACTCACCGAGCAACCACATAATGTGCGCATAATCCGTTTTAGTGAATCTAGAGGCAGGAACGATTATGCTAGCTAAGTTAACCTTGTTCAAAGTGCCTGGAAATGGTTTGTTCCTCGTGTTTTCGTGAAAAAAAAAAAGAGTAAATGAATAGTAAGGGAGTATCATTATCCTATATTTTTCTTACTCGAAGGATACTATTGGATATGTCACATACTCTTTGTTCGGAAACTGTGGAAACATCTGTTGGATCCGATGTTTACATCTTTTTTTGCATTTGAATTTTTTGGGAGAAAATGGCTCAAGGGCGCAACTCCTTCCACTCTTTCTTCTGTGTCCAAGTATCCACCATACTGTGTGTTCATCTGTGTAGCTTCTGGATCTAGGATAGAAGGTCCATATTGGTACTTGGGATGTTCAAGTTGGTCAACAACTTGATGGAGGGGGGAAGGAGTGGTTTCTCAGCATCACATCAAACTATAGGTTGTCAATAACTCTACCTACACGCGCGCGCGCACACACACACATTCGGGGGGGGGGGATGCCCCCTTGGCCTCGAGTTGGATCCGATGTTTACACCTTTTTTTGCATCTGATTTTTTAGGGTTGAAAATGGCTTAAGGGCGCAACTCCTTCTACTCTTTCTTCTGTGCCCAAGTATCCACCATCCTGTGTGTTCATCTGTGTAGCTTTTGAATCTATGATAGAAGATTCATATTGCAACTTGAGATGTTTAAGTTGGTCAACGATGGAGCGAGGAAGGAGTGGGGTTTCTCAGCAGCACATTGAGCTATAGGTTGTCAATAACTCTTCCTATAGTGGCCCTCAACTTTTGATCATGCTAGAGGCAAAGAAGAGTAATATGGATATATTTTTGCATTGTTCAGGCTCATCGCTTTCTGCAAACTGTTTCAGAATCTAATCCATCGTCCCACACCTGTTCATAGAAAAATAAGTAGATATGAAATGAATTGACATAATACGATGGAGAGGGGACTAGATAGTAATATTGGCTCTCGAAAAGTAGCTAGCAAGGATTTCATAATAGAGAGCCACCAAAATTAGAGAGTGAGTTATACAATATGGTGTAGATACTTTTTACTTAAATAATAGGTACATTTAACTTTACAAGCCTTTTTAGCTATTCTTTGGAGTTGCTCATCCTTTGTGCATGCAGCTAAATCCATCCGTCCTATAAACTCGTCTTTTCTTTTTTGATTAAATATGATTATGTGCATTTATATATGACTAGATGCCATATAGCTACTGCTACTGCTGACTAACCTAATTTCAGTTCGACATCTTATTCTTATTACCCTATAAATGGTGGCATGATCTGATCTCCACACCTTTGCCTGTAGGTAAGGTGAAATTTGTGGCCCATGCCAAGGTCCTCTCTCCAAAAGCCTCGCACCAGCGCTCATATTGAAATATTTTTTTTCATAAACACTCTCACCTCAACCAAAGAAAGACTGCTACATAATTAGAGTGTCTTACAGTAATGAGCCATGATTTTGCAATATGCTCTACCAAATTATATAAAGATAAGTTTGAAACAGTCAATTCACCAAAACTAAGGGTCTGATTGTGCTAGCTGCAGTTGTGGCTGAAGAAAACTTCCTCTCTCACCATTGCAGCCACAGCTTGCAGCAGCAGCAACAAGCTGAAACGATCAAGAGCTTGTTTGATTCCAGAGGCTAAAATTTTAACCCTGTCACATCAAATATAATCTTATCATTTAAGAGTATTAAATAAAGTCTAATTACAAAACTTTTTTACATATGAGTGCTAATTTACAAGACGAATCTAATGAGCCTAATTAATCTATATTTTGCTACAGTAATGTTACAATAATTATATTCTAATCACGGCTTAATTATCCTCATTAGATTCGTCTCGCGAATTAGTACTGAGTTCTGCAATTAGTTTTGTAATTAGACTTTATTTAATACTTCTAAATAACAAGATTTTACATGGCTAAACTTTAGCCAAAGAAACTAACATGCCCCAAAGCTTCAAGTGTTTTGCAGCAAAATTCACATTAGTAGTTTATTTTAATAGACATGGAAATGCAAAATTAAATTGGTTGATTCACCATGTCTCTTTATTGGTATTTTTTTTTTTGCAAAAACTGTCACCTAAAAATCAAACACGATTTTCAAAAAGAAAAAAAAATAAATCTAAAACCCTTCCCCATTCCGCCGCCTTCCCCCAACCCAACTGTAGCCGTTCGCCGTGTTGAGCAATTAGTAGGGTTCTCCTCTGTCCCTCTACCAGCCGACTCCGCCGCCATGGCGCGCACCGCCGCCTCCAGGCTCGCCGCCGTCGCGGCCTCCTTATCGACGGTGAGCTCCCATCCTATCCCGCCTCTCCTCATCCCTATAATCCTGATTCCCAACGGCTGAACCCTTACCTCTGTGCCAGCGCGAGCGGTTCGCCCGCCATCTCGCCGCCGCCGCATCCTCGGCGTGGACAGGTCCATCGCGGCTGCCTAATCCAGGTGAGTCGTCTCGCTTCAAGAGTTGGATGCTTGTTGAATTAATCGTTTGAGGGAGGCTGTGTACGTGTGTTGCTGACCTGGTGAACCTCGCAGGCAGAGAGAGGCGGAGCACGAGCTGGTGGTGCCCGAGCAGGACGTTCCATGGTGCGTGCTCTGATGGTTTTTGATGTGATCTTTGGTGTCATTTCACTTTTTTTTTGGGTCATACACAGTAGTTCATCTTGTGAAATGGTCATGCGGAATTTTACTGTGGTACCTGATCTAGTTAGTTGTGGTTGAAATCTGACGATGTTGTTGTAATAACGATTAGTGACAATTGAGACCTATATGTCATCTTCTGATGATTAAATTTGGCTGCCTTTCTCCTTTCTCTCCAGGCAGCCATTGATTTGATATTGGTTCTAATTTAAGTTTCTGGATGTAATGGTAAAGATCAGTGGCTGTATGGATGTGGCTAACTAGCTTATGAGTTTGGTTTTCTAGGAAAGCACAATTTTACAGCAGCTACGCTATCTGATCAGACATAGCCATTTTAAGTGACGCGCTAGCAATCAGCACTCAATCAGAGTCCCTTTCTAAAAGACTTCAAAACACTGTATTACAAAATGAAATTCATGAGCCCTGCTGTATTTTTTTTCTGCATGCCACTTCTTTGAAATGCAATAGACAAGTACAGATAAGACAACATAGAGATTACACAACAGTTAAACAGAATAGCTGTAATATTTTTTCCACTGTCCTTACTGCTATACTAGTTCCACATCTAATTAATGGTTATCATGCAATTGTTCTGGAACATTAAGGGTAGTTTTGCTCTACGTTCTTTTTACTAATTCCATTATTGCTATCGTCATCTGTGTTTTTGCCTTTAGCTTCCTAAGAAAGTTTGCTAATCCTTAATCGATGTGGCTCAATTGGTTTAAATGATGGAACACATCTGTGATTAAATCAGGATTGACTTTGCTGCTCACTGATGCTTATTTTTTGTTGCACTATGCTAGGTGCTAAGAGTTGCTAACACAATTCGGATTTTTAAACCTGCTGCTATTAGTTCTGATACACAAGTACATGTAATAAAAAAACTTTTATATTTCCATGATTCAGCCACAAGGAGTGTGAATGCAAGGGATTACTATGATGTGCTTGGAGTGAGCAAGGATGCCGGTGCATCGGATATAAAGAAGGCATATTATGCGGTATGCATTTTTATTTGTGTTGGTTAGAGTATGATCTATTGATTGGACATCATTAACCTTTTGGAGAGAAATACATCCCTTAATTTCCGAATGCTATTGTTAATACGAGTTTGATGTGTCACCATATGCTTATACTGTGTAAATTGTTTGGGCCATTTGGCACAGCTCCACGGAGCTGATTCTCAGGCAGATTCTGTGAAGCTGTGCCAAACTCTAGGCCAGAATCACCTAGCTGGGATTCGAATGGATTCTATTATTAGGAACATGTTTCCATTCCAATCCATATTGCACCTGAGGATTGATTTGTTCTTGTGACCAATTATTTATGTAACCATTTCGTGCATGCTTACCATCTCTTCTCCATAATTGTGTATTCTTCCATTTGTGCTCCCATTGATTTGTTGCTTCTCCTTCCTGCAACCTGTTAAATTCATTTGTTTTTAACTAAACTTGTCATGCTTTTCCAGCTTGCAAAGAAGTTCCATCCCGATACTAATAAAGATGATGCTGATGCTGACAAGAAGTTTCAAGAAGTTAACCGTGCCTACGAGGTATTTCCCAGAACAAGTTTTAATTTCCTTTCTTGTATCAATACAGCTTTAGTAGAATGCTGATATTACATATGCATTCCACAGGTTTTGAAGGATGAGGATAAACGTGAAATATACGACCAGGTTAGTGGTGTTTCTGCTTTTTATGAAGTAAGAATAGTGATGGTATAAGAATGGTCAGATACGGACAGATAATTTCAATAATGAATCATGAAAAAAAAAAACTTTTATCCTTTTTGTTTATCTTGACTTTCATACCGCATGGTAGCATTAATTCCATGGTCTCATGAAACCTTCTTTTACTATTTCTAATAAAATATTTTATTGCTTACACCTTTTACACACAACTTTGTATTTGCCAGGTTGGACCAGAAGCATACGAGCGTCATGCTTCAGGTGGTGGTCCGGACGGTTTCCCTGGAGGGCAGGGGTTTCCTGATGGTAACCCATTTGGCGACATCTTTACCGACGTAAGAGCCAATGAGCCATTTTTCCGCGCCCAGGCGGGGGGGGGGGGGGGGGGGGGTATTTGTTTATCTGAAATTTGCCATAGATTCATCTGTACGTGTAATGATATATTTTCTCAATTGTCTTGCATAATGGGACTTACCAAACATGCGTGGAGTAAAATTTGAAAAATTGTATGCAGAATTGCAGATGGTGTTAAAAGCAGATGAACATGAAAATCCATTCTGTAACGCTGTGATGTTTTCCATCTAGTGCTATTAATTTGTTTCTTCAGTCAGTGATGCCTTTGTTTATGCAGTAACATGTAATGACTGCATGGTTTTAAAATTTATGTCATATTGGCCTTTCATGTCTGCCTGCAGGCTAAACATGATTCAGACATTACTTGTTCGATACTTAGCAAATGCCTCCCCTCACATTTTAGTTCATTTATGTTATAGTTCCAATTGTTATCTGCAGTTGAACTACCTATGAATTGCTGCGCGAACCTAACATATTTTTATTTTGTCACATGTATTCATGTTTACCAGATCTTTGGCAATGCATTAAGAGGAGGCCAAGATGTCAAGGTTTAACTAGTTCTCATTGCAATTGTTTGCTTTAAATCAAACATATTGATGTGTTGCTTATTTCATCCATCACTCAAGCTGTAGGTTTCTGTTGAAATATCATTCATGGAAGCTGTCCAAGGCTGCAGAAAAACTATTACTTATGAAGCTGATACATTGTGTGGAACTTGCAGTATGTGTTGTCACTTGCATATTCTTCCATTGTTAATCCCCCTCCCATTTTGTGCGCGTCCGAACTTCTAATATGTTTGTTGCAGATGGAAGTGGTGTTCCTCCTGGAACGGTGCCTAAAACATGTAAATCTTGTAGAGGTGCTGGTGTGGTATGCATCTTTTCACATAATATTGTTCCATAGCATGTTTCAAATCACCACTTCCAGTGAAAAGAAAATGACGTTTTAGCAAGTTGATTTTGCTTGCACATACCTGTTATAGTTGTTAATCAAAGCAAGATTTTTCACCAAATGCCCCTGTAACTGAAGCAATAACTGTTTCCTTCCTCTTATACGCGTAGAGCTCCAACAGCAATTAATTTGGATTAGGATCACTCTGACCTTTCTTTTTCGGGGCCTTTCGAATGCAGATATACATGCAGAGGGGTCTATTTACTCTTGAATCTACTTGTCCCCATTGCAACGGGAGTGGGAAAATTGTGAAGGTGCATATTTTTCTGTTTCAGTGGCAGCATATTCCTGACATTTCCCTCCTGCATTTTAAGTTCTATAGTAATTTGAAATTGTAACATCTCATTTGTCACGGGTGGCCCATTGCAGTGAGAGATGTTCAGCCATATTCTTGTCACTATGTATACTCTTAAGTTTTTCCGATACGGGATGTGGGTATGTTGATACGGCGGTGGCCCAAAAACAAGGATACACCAAAACGCAAGTATATATAAATATGTATATGCATTTAGTTCTTGTTAACAATTCACTAAATATGCTAGAAATAGATTTGATAATTAAACTTGTGTCTAAATAGGCAACAATATAACAACAACATAGCAAGTAGTCCAAATTCGAAAGGCTAAACCTAATATAAATGTTAATGGGCTGATATATTGTGATTTAGTTGTTTCTAAATTAGATGCTATGGCACAAATGTATTGGGTGAAGGTATTGACAAGTATCTAGAATTAAATTATTTATTTTTAAACCATATTTTTCTGATACTCCAACGATACGTGTATCGAGCTGTATTGGTGGATTGGATATGTATCGGTGTATCGGATATGGGTACGGCGTCCTCCGCCAAGTATTCGGGAAAACAGAGTGTATCCTTAGTTTTTTGAGGAATGAGTGTATCCTTAGTTATGGTTGGAAAAAAGTGTAGACCATTTTATAGAATACATATTTTCTTGAATTACTTGAGATAAAATTGTTTACATTTGCAGTGAAATATATGTTGCAGAATGTGATTCTATAGTAATTTTGTATTCGCTGAATTTCTATGGTTTATCTCTTGTGCTGATGTTCTAATTTCCAAAATCTATTGAAGAGTTTTTGCAAGACATGCAAAGGAGAACAGGTAGTTAAAGGGAAAAAGTCAGTCAAGCTAGACATAATGGCAGGTGAGGAGGAATTGCCTTTGCTGATATACATGGATGCTAGTCATGTGAATGTGAACTTGCAGTTTGAATGTTCTGTTGAATTGCAGCACATTATGTGCATTTCTTCTTGTTTTCTGGTAGATTTACTAGTATGACAGTAACTGGATAACTAGGCTATATGAAGGGCAAACTTATGGTATTACTACTAAGCCAATAGCTAGCCTATTAAATATAGTGCTACTGAAATACTGAATCGTTCTGCATTTCTGCTTTTTCGGGTAATATTTGTCTCTTTCTGCTAAGTGTGCGATTATAAGCTTTTATTGTGGAATGCACATTGCAATACATGCATTTCACTTATTGTATAAAACTGTAAACCTTCTTCAGGAGCTGATGATAACGTCACCATGAAGGTTTTCGGTAAGGGTGGTGCAGATCCTGAGCGTAATAAACCTGGCGACCTTCATGTTACTATCAAGGTTCTCTTGGTCTCAGTTTAATCAGTATGGTCTTACAAGAAAAAAAGTGAACTTAAATTCATTTTCTTACTACAGGTTAGAGAGGATCCTGTCTTTCGTAGAGAAGGCAACCATGTGCATGTTGATGCTGTTCTAAGCATTGCCCAGGTCGTCTTTCTTTCTACTAACTTACCTTTTTGTTGGTTGGTGTTTTGATCAAAGTATATACTGTTTTGTTGGTTGGTGTTTTGATCAAAGTATATACTGACAGTATGCACATTTCATATATTGTTTCTTCTAATAAAAATGCAGAAATGCACATGAATAGCGGCACACAATAAGCAATCCTTCTCTATTCTTTAGAAGAGATTCATAGTGTAACTGGTATTATTTTTTTTAAAATGGAAATTGACCAAAGATATAGAGCTAGAAGTACTAAAGTGCTTATATATGTTCTAATCATCCGATCCCAAACACTGAATGTTCAAAATCACCTTTCTTTGAGACACATCATATTTACCTGCTCTTTTGCCATCCCTTCCCTCACATCTCATAAATCTCAGGGCCTGAGTGGCATCAACTTGCCAATCTGCCATCTGTGCCTTTCAGGTGACCTACCGGCCAGAGGAGCAGACATGTCCTCCTGCTCCTGCCAAGCCTTCCAACTCCTGTAGGCACTAGGTGACCATCATTTGATAGCCTCTAGTGTCTGCTGTTGATTTCATAACCTGTAAACATGTGCACAAGCCCATGGTGTTGTGTTTGCAGTCTGGTAGGAACGGGTGTGTAGGGTTATTGGTTGCAGATGTAGAGGTGTGGTGATATAAGGTGTGACAAATGGTAGACGGGCATGGTTATGAGCCCAGACTGCAATGATGGAGAGCATTTTGATTGATTACGAGGCACACATAACCAGGGTCATGAGTTTGGGTTTTGGAGCTTCCGATGGTCGACGGAATACTATTGTAGAACAGATTTTTTTCATAGATGATGAGAAGCTCTAATACTGCTTCATCTGCAGGCTGTCCTAGGTGGAACTGTCTCAGTGCCAACCCTTACTGGAAATGTTTCAGTTAAGGTATGTGTTAATTCTTGTGAAGTTTCACATTCTTCCTGCGTGTTGCTTGCCAATTGCTGGAGGATAGCTTTACTGGATGTCATAACTCATAAGGCTTGCTTGTGATATTCTATGCCCAGGTTCGCCAAGGTACCCAACCAGGAGAGAAGGTTGTCCTTCGGGGCAAAGGTTGGTGGTTATTAGAGTTATCATAGAGCCTTGTCACTCTGCCTTTTTTCCTTTAACAATTGAAGAAAGTGATTAGTGCTAGTAGATGAGGAAATCCTTTTTTCATATTAATGTTGGTATAGTAACTAACACTTGTACGTTATCATATTTGCAGGAATAAAGATGAGGAATTCCTCGTCATTTGGGAATCAGTATGTTCACTTCAACATCAGAGTTCCAACGTATGTCTCTCCAGCAAACTGTCTCTTCATTTTTAATCTATCCAATTTAGGACTTTCCTCCTGTTCCTATCAAACAAAACCTTAGTGTAAAATTTTTTCCTGTTTGCAGGGAGGTAACACAACGGCAACGGGAGTTGATAGAGGAGTTTGACAAAGAGGAGTGCGCCGACAAGGAACGAGTCGCTGCTGCCTCGGGTTGAAATTTTGGTAGTGCCATTCATTGATTGTTCCAACACCCAAAAGTTGGTTAACACAATCCTATCTATAGATGCTGTAGGCACCAGAAATTATTGTAACATTTGGACCCTTATATAGCAGCTATCCATGTATAATGTACATACATTACAACACATGACCCTGAATTATTGTAACCTTCGATACTTACGTAGCATATATTCCTTGTGTGAGGAGCTGGGTAGTAGGGACACACAAGTCTGGTGAAGCAATATTTTTGGAAGGCACTGTATACGCCACGGAAGGGCTGCTACCTGGCTAATAATCAATTTTGTATGTACGCAAAGTATGTATAACTAAATTTCATATCCACAGCATTCATAACATTCAGCTCCTACAGTTGCGTACTTCGTATCATGAGACTTCGGTCTGTACTGTATCATGTAATGTAGGTAGAAAAAAGGGATTAAATGAACGACATATTTTTTACCAGCACCTTAATTATGCCCTGTGCCATTTGTTTTCATCTCGTGTTATCAACCTCAACGACAGCTCAACTATATTTAGGGATGAAAGCGGTCGGGAATCGGTCGGAAAAGGGCTAAATCGTTTTCAGTTTCATATTTTTTCACAGTAGCGAAATCGATCGCGGTACTTGCGGAAATGAGTACGGCGTCGGTATTACGGGAATATCGAAAATAAAATTACCACGACAGGAATATGCGGTATCGATCGGGAATCGATAATAAATGTCAGTAACAACTGATCTGCGTGAGGGAGAAACCAACTGATCGCGTATGGGCGGACTTGCGGCGGCTGATGAGCTATGACTCCGTTCTGTTTTCACGTGATAGGAAAGAGCTTGATTTCTTTTCCTAATTACATTCGGCTTTCCCGGTGCAGCCAATCTTTTTTTTGCACACAGGGAGGGAATGCTAAGATTAGACTTAGACCAATCTTGATTTATTGCCTATTTTAATTTAGAATACAATATATATATTTGATTGACTAGCCTAATATAAAACGGTAAAATATCAACGGTAATTTCCGGCTTAAAACGGAAATTGTCGGAAACGATCGGTAAAGTCTAAAATCGTTTTCATTTTTGTTTCCAACAAATACTTTCACTTTTGTTTCCATTTTCTCGGTATTTCATTTCCAGCTACTACGGTCGGGAAAAGTCGGAAACGAACCTCGGTTAGCCGATAAATTCCGTTTTTCTTTCATCCCTAACTATATTCATCAGATCAGATATGACAAGTCAGCGCTTCCTTCCATTCCAAAGAGAAAATTAAAGGAAGGGCCCATCTACTCGGCCCAGACTAATGGGCCGGTGTTTGGCCAGAGCCCGCCTAACAAGCTCAGATCAGGAAGGGATTGGTGGGGCCAGGCAGTTTGACAACAAGCAAGCAAACGCCGCCACGGGAGAGAGGAACGCAAGTGGCGAGAGCTAGCCAAGCCTCTCGCCTCCGCCGCCGCGGCGTCGTCCTCCGTCGCCGCCGCCGCCTTTCGACCCAACTAGCGCCTTCGCGGAGCTCCGAGACGCCCTCGCGCCGCCGCCTTCGGGAAGGTACGCGCGCGCCGCTCGCTCACCCTCTCTCATTTCCGTTGATGTTTCAACCGCTCTCCAGGGAGACGATGTGTGTGATTGGGGGCGTATGGGATGGGGCGATCTGAGTTCCGGAGAGGACCTCGAGTGAGCATAGTGGGATGTCATCGTGTTCCGGATAGGACCTTGAGTGAGACTAGTGGGATCTCACCACCGAGTGAGCACAAGAGTGTTCGATTCTGGTTGCTATATGCGTGCATCGTCTGTATCTAGTGAGCATGCCCTTTTCCGAGAACATGCCTTAGATAGCATGTACTTTTTCCTTAAGAGGAAGTTAGGACGCATGTCCTACTGTTTAATCCTGTGCAGATTGAGTCGCACGGATTAAATTAGTTGGCACGGTCACCTTTTTCCGTTGCTGCGCTTGAGCATAGTGGGGGAATGTTTGTATTCATTAGGATAGGGGAGGAGTACGTACAATTAAGATGGGGATGGTAGTCATGTGCCAGCAGCTAAATATTGTTTTTCTCAAAGATGGGTAGCTTTGCGGAAAGTGCTGTCCTTTTCTGGTTGGTTGACAAGTGCTGCGCTCAATTTCCTGTGTATAATAAATTCTGTTAAATATTGTTACTGCTTGGACCACAAAGTTAGAAAGTTTTTACCTCATGAAAGCTACTTTCCTGCAGGTTTGTTTCTTCGGAGCGTATGTGAATCTGTCGTTTGCCTCCAAAAGCCAGTATAGCTACAAGACTGCTCTTACAGAAGTATGAATCCTTATTTTGTTGGCTTTCTTGTCCCCGTCGCGGTGTCCCTGCTGCTCCGCAAGAGGAGGAATGGGGAAAGGAAGAGGGGACTGCCAGTTGAGGTTGGCGGAGAGCCAGGATACGCGATCCGTAACTATCGTTTCGAAGAGCCTGTTGAAACACACTGGGAGGGGGTGACTACGCTTGCTGAGCTGTTCGAACATTCTTGCAAGGAGTATGTCCACATGCCGCTCCTTGGCACCAGGAAGCTCATTTCAAGAGAAACTGAATCGGGGCCTGGTGGGAAGTCATTTGAGAAGCTTCATCTGGGCGAGTATGAGTGGAAATGCTACGCTGAGGCCTTCAAGAGCATTTGCAACTTTTCATCTGGACTAGTTCGACTTGGCCACCAGAAGGGTGAGCGTGTTGCTATTTTTGCTGAGACACGGGCCGAGTGGCAGATTGCATTGCAGGTACTCTTCTCTTCCATTGTACAGATAGACTAATGTTGGACTTTTTATTTCTCTTTATTTGCAACCGTGATACTCTGACTGTGTCTGAACTCCTTAAGTATGGAGTTATAGCATAGTGGTGTGAGTTATACATGAACTTTGCAATAGAAAATTAGTGCTCCCAAAAGGACTACACTGTAGGTCACTTTGTAATTTAGCAATTATTATTATTCAAGTAATACAACGATTTCCTAACACCATTTATAGTTTTCTCTAGCATTATCATGTCAAGTAGAGAGGACACAAATATATATATGGTTTGTCATCATTTTGATAATAGTTTTATGCATGTGCCAGTATATCAATATATTATTTGTGTTGGCTACCTTGCATTGTTTTTATTATTGAACAAGCATTGCCATAAAAGAGTATAGTGCCTGATGGGGTATTTAGCAGGAACAGTGTGCATGATGTGTGTTTATCGGTATCATTATTATTTTTTAACCCATTTTCACTCTCGCTTCATTTTCAAACTTCTTAGTAATGTGCTACATCGATCCTGGCACCCTCAAGTTCTGAGTTATAGTTTTTGTATTTGCAAGGCATGCTTCAGGCAAAATATTACTGTTGTCACAATATATGCTTCCCTGGGAGAAGAAGCATTGTGCCACTCGCTAAATGAGGTCAGTACAGTCACTTGTATCTCATGTTTTCTGTACACTCAGTGCTTGTTAGTTTCCTTTTGATCTGTCTTGTGCTTTATTAAGACCACATCAGTCTCTTCTAGTATTACCGTTTTGCACCAGTTTCATCTAATCACTGACCAATCTGCGATCTTTATGTTTTTATGTTTGGCTAATTTTTCCTTTTGCTCTCCAGACTGAGGTCACCACTGTAGTTTGTGGTCAGAAGGAACTGAAAAAGTTGATTGATATAAGTGGGCAACTTGACACTGTTAAACGTGTTGTCTATATCAATGAGGAAGGAATCTCAGCTGAAGTTTCTTTAGCTCGAAACAGCACTAGCTGGGTAATCGAGTCATTTGAGGAAGTGGGTAGACTAGGAAATGAAGCACCTGTTGATGCAAACATGCCTCTCCCATCTGATGTTGCTGTGATAATGTATACAAGTGGTAGCACTGGGTTGCCCAAGGTTTGCCTAACTTGTTCTTGTTCTTTCTGCAGCAATATTTCCTTCTTACTTGCTAGACCTTTTGTAGGGAGACACTTAATGATATGCATTACTTCAAAAGGAAGTGCCATTTCTATTCTTATATTATTTGTCAATGAAGTAGCATGTATCTCAAATATTTGCAGGGAGTTATGATGACCCACCGCAACGTCTTGGCTACACTCTCAGCAGTTATGACTATCGTCCCTGAACTTGGCAAAAAAGATATCTATTTGGCCTACCTTCCACTTGCACACATTCTTGAGTTAGCAGCTGAGGTAGCTCTTAAATGGTGTCTGAACTCTAATCACATTATTATTTTATTGATCTTTATTTACTGTTTCAGAAAATGGTTTTGTAGGCACTTATGGCTGCTGTGGGAGCCTCCATAGGATATGGGTCACCTTTGACTCTGACTGATACATCAAACAAAATTAAAAGGGGAACTCTAGGTGATGCTTCTGCACTGAAGCCAACACTAATGACTGCTGTTCCTGCTATACTTGACCGAGTTCGTGATGGTGTGAGGAAAAAGGTAAGTTCCGTTATGTCTATTTAAAACAGACTGTTGGTCCTTTATATCTATTTTGATCCAGTGTTCATTATTTATTGACTGCTACTTTTCATGATAAAATGGCATTAGGTGGACACAAAGGGTGGTGTAGCAAAGAAATTATTTGACGTTGCATATAACCGCCGTCTCGCTGCAATCAATGGAAGTTGGCTTGGTGCCTGGGGATTAGAGAAACTCTTGTGGGATAAACTTGTGTTTGGCAAGGTGCGTGCAGTTTTGGGAGGAAAGATTCGCTTTGTACTTTCAGGTGGGGCACCTCTCTCTGGAGATACTCAGAGATTTATCAACATATGCCTTGGGTAAGATTATGTGCTATCCCTTTTCTTGTTGTGTGATGGCAATCATCTTGATTATCCTAGTTTACCATTCATACATGTGAAATAAAATCATATATGTCCATTTCATCGTGTTTAAAGTCTGAAATTGACAGGCTTATGCCATTTCAGGGCTCCTATAGGACAGGGGTATGGTCTGACTGAAACTTGTGCTGGAGGAACATTTTCTGAGTATGATGACCCATCTGTTGGCCGTGTTGGTGCTCCACTACCTTGTTCGTACATTAAGGTTAGCTTCATTGTCTTAGCCATATTCCTAGGTGGATCCTTTTTTTCAGGTAGCAAAGTTGTTTAGTCCTGTCATGTGACTTTTTTTTAACCATGATGTCATGTGATTTATATGGGCATATTTCATAATTTCTTATACTTAACAAGGATTGTGCATTGAAGATCTGTTAGAGGATTAAGTTGGTCGCTGTTCTTCAAGATCATTGACAAACTCACGTGTTGCATCTCGGAATTTTTTTTCTGTATCTAATTAATTCCTGTGATTGGTTAGTCAGCATGTACTGTTGGCCTCACACATTTCCTGACATACTGATAACTATATTTTCAGTTGATTGATTGGCCTGAAGGTGGATACTTAACAACTGATTCACCCATGCCTCGGGGAGAAATTGTCATTGGGGGTCCTAATGTAACTAAAGGCTATTTCAAGAATGAAACTAAAACAAATGAAGTATACAAGGTATATTGTTACCAATACATTTGCAGGTTCATGAATTTTGATAATAATTTTATATTCAAAGTTTTTGTAACCTTACATTGCATCTTGTGAAGGATGATGAAAAAGGTATGCGTTGGTTCTATTCTGGTGACATTGGACGTTTCCATCCAGATGGCTGCCTTGAAATCATTGACCGTAAGAAAGATATTGTGAAGCTTCAACATGGTGAATATGTATCTCTCGGAAAGGTACAAAATATTGTTGTTCTGAGTTAGACTGTTGATTGCTCTTCTTAAACTTAACTGATTGGACAATTACAGGTGGAGGCTGCTTTGAGTGTGAGCCCATATGTTGATAACATCATGATTCACGCTGATCCTTTCCATAGTTACTGTGTTGCTCTTGTGGTACCTGCACACAATGAGCTTGAAAACTGGGCCTCGCAGCAAGGAGTTAAATACAGTGATTTCTCAGATTTGTGCCAGAAGCAAGAGGCTGTCAAAGAAGTGCTTGGATCCTTAGCTCAGGTTTGTGTTCTCTATTCACCATCAGTATCGTGCGTCAGACCAATCCTGTGTGCCAGACAACAATTCTGATTGCGCTGACATGCACTTGGTTTTTCTTCAGGCTGCAAAGCAAGCGCGACTTGAGAAGTTTGAGATCCCAGGAAAGATCAAATTGATAGCGGAGCCATGGACACCCGAGTCGGGCCTTGTCACTGCTGCCCTCAAGCTGAAGAGGGAGGTGATCCGGAAGACCTTTGAGAATGATCTTGTTCAGCTGTACGCCTGATGGTTCTGCTACCCTTTTTGGCACTTTCTACGTTCAGCTGTGGAAATGATATGTGACAATAGTTATGATTTGCCATTCATGTAAATCGGTCTTGAGGGAGTGCGCTTTTGCAGCAAGGCAGGGCTGGAGCCTGGAGGTAACCTGAAACTATTTTCAGGCTTCTCTTGATACTGCGATGCAATTTTGGTCTTAGAGAACTCTTTGATGTAGCCTTATTTATACATCTGCGATCAGCATAACGACGTTAGTTACCTATTGTGCATTGTGCGTTCATCTCGTGTACTAGTTAGGGCCATTATTGGTACCATGAGGTCTAACGATTTCCTCTGTTCTCTTATTTTCCCCGAGTTGTTAATACAAGTCAACCAAATCGCATGGAAAAACTGTCGGGTTCTCCAGCGCCCGATGCTGCTTTGGGTTTCCGCACTGATCGGACTACTCTTAATGACCCAAACGATATGGCCTGTTCAAACAATATTTTCTGACATTCAAAATACACAGGAAATAGGTCCAAACGATATGATCCTGGGAAACTTATTGCTCTCGAAGCAAGACCATACTAGTGAAAGGATGAAAATCAGGTGCGGTTTATACTTTTAACGTTTAAACCAAGCAGGCGAAAACAAGAAATTTTACGGCCGCTTCTCATCGTGTGTCGATCCTCACAAGGCAATTCGTTTGCACGCGCGATTTCGCAGCGATGAATCACTGTTGCTTCTTGCTTTCTTCCGTTCCTTTTCATAACAAAACAGAAAAACAAACAGAAAAATATCAAATGAAACAAAGCAAGCAAAGAAATAGTTCCAAGTCAACAGTTTCATGTCAATCAATGTTTAAGCCCATCTTTTTAGAGAATTTTTAAGTTCCAAGCAAAGTACAATATCAACTCCAAAAGTTCCAGTTTACAAAATGGTTTCCATTCCAAAATCTTCAAGTCTCATGAAAAATCGAGCATAGGCTATGGAGTTCACACAAACGTGTGGAGTAAGCATGTAGCCATCCAACAAGAACGCTGCTATACGTGACCCGGTCGTATGACAAGCACAAATGGGCAATCAAGAATCAGGGATTAGCAAATCACAAGCTGGCAACGCATCATCTGACCGCTCGATCACCAGCAAGTATGGGTCGTACGACCCAGCCGTACGTGAAGCATTTCCGACCCAACACTGCCATTCTATATGACCACAATGCCAAGGGTTAGATGTCAGATAGTTTCGCAGGGTAAATACCCGTTGGGGGCGTGGATGCGGGCATCAATTTATGCCCGCGGGTAAGAATCGAGTCCAACTGGCATTCCTAAACGGGCGAGAAAATGCCTTGGTCACTCCCGCAAATCCTCTTGCCCGCTTGACTAACCTGACATGTGGGACCGACATGAGTCAAAGTATAGATTCTCACGGTTTCTCTCAATCTCTTTTCACCTCCCTCCACCACCCCACCCTGTCCATCCCCCCCTTTCCACATATGAGGGTAGGAGGATGTTGATTAGGCCTGGCAGCTTTCCCGTTCGGACGGAGCCCTGACCCATTTGGAGCAGGGATGAGGCTTGATTTTGCCCCGCGGAGCGAGCGGCCCATCTAGCGAAGGCTGCGTTCAACCGTCGATTGAAGCGCACAGTCGCAGCGGTGCCGCAGCTATTGTCCATTCGATAAAAAATCCAACAGTTAGCAGCTGTTGCAACACTTAAAATGGCATCTGATCTGCAGAAGACGTATATAAACTACTCACCCCTCTCACGCAAAACCTACCCCTCATTCTTTCCCCTCTCGCGCCGCCATCTCTCCTCACTCTCTCCCGTCCCCCCCCCCCCCCCCCCCTCTCACTCTCTTTCTCCCGTCGCCATCTCTCCCCACCCTCGGTCGCTCGACTTGCTCCTCTCTCCATCATGCCACAAGACGCCGCCGATTTGCCCGCGGTCGAGACCGTCCCACGCCGCCACCTCTCAATTCCCTATCACGTTGATTCCGCCGATCACGTTTGTGCCGTGCCGCCGGCGTTGAGTCCGCCGCATGCGGCCGCCCATCGAGTCTTTGGCTCTGTGCTGCATCGCATCAACCACCCTCGTGGGGCCCCTCCAGAGTTTTGAGATCTGTCGCGACCAGGGTTGGGGCTGGATTTTGCCCCGTTAAAGCTACCGGGGGTGGGGCGGGGATGGCTCTCGTCCCCCCGGTCCCGTCCCAGCCTGTTGTGTGGGCAAATCCAGATGTTCATGGTTTTCCCTCTCTCTCCAGGTAAATCGCTCTAACCTATAACACTTCTATATTTGCCCGTAGAATTTAAAGTGTTTCCCAGAATAGGAAGATCTAGATGTTTCCCTCTCTAGTAGATTTATTAAACTTCTCGTGCTCCTCCCTATATCTCTTCTATCTTGTTTTCTTTAAAAATTTAAGAAAAAATTTACGAAAAGTGACTGAATAAATCTCTTGACTTATTTTTTGAAAGCTTTTAGTGAAAAGTAAAACTACACTGATATCAATTTACTTACAAAAATAACAAATAGAAAAGCAAATAACCAATTCAGAGCACAACAGAGAGCCACGTTGTTTTGCCACCTAATGTTATGCAAGGAAATATATAATATAGTTTACATTTTTTTCTCAGATTAGTGAACAAACTAGTACTTATTATTATTTTCTTGATGTCCGGGAAACTCGTCCGAGAGTTGACTCTGGAATTCCTGCTGCTCGGCTGACATGAAGAAGTGCAATGAATTTCTTCTACTGCTGGCTGACACGAAGAAGAGCCATGAATGTTTCGGCTGGATTTGCACATCTTGTTACGCTAGAGTACGAAAAATCCGTCACTCTACAGCTCATATACGTTTTCCACGTCAGATTAGGTGATGGAAGGAAGGTTTAGACCGGGGCACGAGAAGAAGGCAGCATCCGTTTCGGCGCCCAGACACGGCACGCCGGAAATCGTGAAAAGTTTTGCTGTTTCCGTGACACTCCGTCACTCCCTCGAGGAAATAAGGGGTGAAGGAAAAAAAAAAGAATGGAATGAACGAGTGACTCGTCATCTCTCCTCTTTCGCAAACTCTCCCTTTCCTCTGGCCTGCTGCTGCTGCTGACGCCGGCCACCGCTTGTCCGCTCGTTCGCCCGTCGCCGCCGCCGACCTTCAGCTCGTCAGGACGCCGTCCATGGCGAAGGATTAGAGGTACGGGAATCGATTTAATAGTTTCTGAGTACTTTCGGTGGTTGGGAAGATTGGTCCGTATCTCATCTAGCTCGCGACGCTCCTGCCTGCTAAAGATAGCATTTTTTTTTCAATTTTTTTGGTGTAGCTACGCAGACGCGAGGATTAGGTCCAAGTTCCCGGCGATTTACGGCGACCGGAGGCATGTCGTCCGCCGCCGCCGCCGCCGCCGGTGGCGGGGGAGACGGGGAGGGCCCCCTCCCCTTCGTCCTCGGCCTCCCGGTCGCGCTTCCCCTGCGGGACGCCGTCTCCCGCATGGACGCCGGCGTCCCGCGCAAGGCGCGCACCGGCCGCCAGTTCCCCCGGCCGCCGCCGGCCGGGTGGCTGGCCTTCCGGCTGCCCGTTCCCCCGCCGGTGAAGGCGGAGAAGCCGCCGGCGGCGAAGGCGAAGAAGCCGCCGCCGGCGAAGGCTAGGCCTGTCCTGGGCTTGCTGGCGCCCTCCCTGCCTGATCTCGGCGCCGCCGCCGCGGCGCCGGACATGGAGAAGCCGGCGAAGAAGGCGCGGATTTGCGTGCAGTGCGGGTCGGCCGAGACGCCGCAGTGGAGGTCGGGGCCGATGGGGCGGAGCACGCTCTGCAACGCCTGCGGCGTCCGGCTCCGGGCCGCCGGCGCGCTGCGGGAGACGCAGCCCAGCCCTCCGCCGTCGGTGCCGGCGCAGAAGGCCGCCGTCGAGACGCCGCCGGCGCCGGCGCCGAAGCAGGAGCCGGAGAGCCCGGCCTCGGACTCCTCCCCGGACAGCCCGATCTTGCAGCGCCTGGCGCCGCTGGAGGACGTGTACCTGGTGAGGAAGCCGCCGGCGCGGGAGAGGCGGCCTCCGCGGAAGGACTCCTCCTCCCCGGCGCCGTCGCCGCCGCCGTCGCCGGCGGTGTATCTGGTGAAGAAGAAGAAGCCGTCGAAGAAGAAGTGCCGGCCCCGCAACACGGGGCAGAAGTGCCTCCACTGCGGCACGACGTCGACGCCGCAGTGGAGGGAGGGGCCCATGGGCCGCCACACCCTCTGCAACGCCTGCGGCGTGCGGTGGAGGCAGGGCCGCCTGCTGCCGGAGTACCGGCCGGCGGCGAGCCCCACCTTCAAGGCGTCGGAGCACGCCAGCCGGCACCGCGACGTGCTCCAGCTGCACCGCCTGCAGCAGGGCAGTCAGCAGCAGCTTGAGCCCGTCGTCGTGGACGGCGGCAAGTCCGGCGACGCGCCGGGGAGCGACATCGAAGACGACAAGAAGAACGTGTTCCTGGTGCGCCGGGAGCGGCCGGTGAAGGAGTACTACCCGCCGACGCCGCTGCACCAACCGCTGCTGCTGCAAACCGTGAACGACGACGACGACCCGCGCGTCGGTGGCAACAAGGACTCGGCGGCCGGAACGGAGGCGGCGGGCCGCGGCGATGACGCACTGGACCTTCTGCTCGGGCCATCTGCGCCGCTGATCGTCGACGGCGACGACTTCTTGGTCAGATAGATGCTATTGCTAGCTAGTGAGCCTAGGAATAATCCGGGTCTAGCTGAGAAGATGAATCCAGGTCTAGCTGAGATGATGAGACTAATCAGTTTTTTTCTTTCTTTCCTTCGATACAATCGTTCGTCGACTTTCGTGGTGGTGATGACTGGTGGTGACTGCTTGTTCCTGTGTTCCGTCGTGACAATTTTCGTGTAGAATCTGGGTTAATGTTATCATGGCAGGATTGATCTTAATCTGGGTACTCTGTTATGCTCTCTCGTTCTAGCCTGGCTGCAGTAGAGCTCGTCCCTGACGTGATGACATTGCCTGTTCATGCTCACAGCTCACCTAGTACATTGCTGCATCTAGGATACGCATAAATCATGCTTCTGTCGTGTCTGTAAAGTTCAAAGTGTATGCGATCCTCCTTGCAGTCAGTGAGTGATGGCCAGATCGGGCAAACATTCCTTTGCATTGAGAATCTAGGCCTACCTATTCCTAGAGTTCCAGATTGCCCAAAGTGACTGGACCTTCACAAAGGAAAAACTCAGTCACACTCACCTGCCTAAGAATGAACATCCTGAAATGCTTCACTGAAACTGGAAAAATCCCACCTGCTTTGAGCGCCGTCTAGTCCTTCCCACCATACTTAGCCACGTTGCAGCGGGGGAGCAGTAGAATCAGCCGCTACAGTGTTCGTATTTATTTTTTCAGCATCCGCTACAATGTTCGTAGTTATTTCTTCATCATCCGCTACAGTGAAGCAGCAACTTCTAGACTCGCCGAATAAGCCCAATGGAGACGGTCGGCCTTTCGTTTGTGCTTCTGTGGAGCTCATCGGCAACCTTCTGCGACGTCTTCGGTGTTGGTAAGTCCCTGCTAATGCCCACTCATACCCATGGGCGTGAGCAGTCGACGGAAGAAAATATAATTTAGTAAGTTGGAACCAGAGCAATTAGTTTCTCTGTTTTGATTTTCTGGCATCAGCTAAGTTTGAAACCGGTGTGCACAGTGTGGAAAGCGATTCCTCAAATCAAAACTGCGATTTAGGAATCGGTGGAGCAGTAGACTGTGGAGGGCAGGCCTTAGGTTGGTTCATTCTAGCCAGGCGATCGATCTTTTCCTGGGAAATCCTAGGCAGCTGACAATTTGAAAATTGTCAAGCTGGTGACAAAAAAAATTAATTTCCTAGCAAAAGATCAGTCTCGCATAGAGTGAACCACCCTAATCCTCCCACAGTGTACTGCACCATCGGTTCCTAAAATCACATTTTTTGGCTTGAGGAATCACTCCCCCCCCCCCCCCCCCCCCCCCCCCCCCCCCCCCCCCATGCGCACCGGTTCTCAAACCTGGGAGGACTACTTGCTCTGGTTCCAACTTACTTAAAGTTAAAATATTGTTTCTTCCAACGAGAGCTCACGCCATGGGCTAAGCTACATGGAGCTAGGGTGGTGTCATGGCACCATGGTAAATCAAAATCTCACTTCTAACAAGCTTATTTTCACCATTCATTTGCATTTTAAATTAACTTGTCCACTGCATGGCACTATCATGGATTTTATTCTACCTTCGCCACTGCCCTCACTTCCATGGGGATCAGTGGGCATCATCGCGAGCTTATGGACACCGGAGACTCTGCAAAAGGTCACCAATATGCTCCATAGAAGCGCAAAAGAAAGGCTGATTGTCTCCACTGTTCCCACCTACGATTTATTGTACTGCTTCTGATCAAATCCTGCAGCCCCCCGATTGGCCATCGGGCAAACGCCTCCTCTCGGGTTCCTTGCGACTCCGGGCCTCCGGCTACTCCGCTGTTCATGCACTGTATTAGCTAATACTCCATCTGTTTTTAATTATATGACGTCGTTGGTTTTTTTTGTTAAACTTTGACCAATAATATATATATAAATAATTAATTTCTTAACATGAAATGTATATTGTTGATATTGTTGGATCTATCATCAAAAGAACTTTAACATTAACTTATACATTTAGTTATTTGCACAAATGTGAAAGGGGTCTTGGCCTAGCGGTTAAGGCATCCGAGTAACACCTTTGAGGTCCTGGGTTCGACTCCCGGTGGGAGCGAATTTTCTAGGATTTAACGGCATTTGTGCTTTCAGCGGTAGGTAGGCGACGTGGCCGTCGACAGCGAGGCGCCAGTGATGACTTCGGGAATCTGAAGAATTTGCCGGCTCAGTCTTCGAAGATGCTCATAGGGGTAGGGTTTGCGTATGTGCGTTCATAGGGGTGAGTGTGCGTGCGTTGTGAGTGTCTGAGTTGTACTGTGTAATTTCTAAAAAAAAAAAAGTTATTTGCACAAATATTTATGAATAAGGCAAATGGTCAAAATAAAAATAAAAGTTAACATTGTCATGTATTTAAAACGGAGGGAGTAGCTTTTAGGAAAGTAGTAGAGTAAAAAAAAAAAAAAAAAACTGGCTTCACCGGCTCCCGTCACTGTCTACCGCTTGGATGCCGGCGTGCATCGCAAGGCGCGCATCGGTCGACCTCTCCCTCGAGGGAAGCCGTCCAGATTGTGGGCCTTCCGGCTGCCCGTTCCCTTGCCATAGAAGGCGACGACTTCTTGGTCAGATAGTTGCGAATGAGCATAGGAATAATCCAGCTGAGATGAGACTAATCTTTTCTCTGTTCTCCGATACATTTGTCGATTTTCGTGGTGACTGGTACTCCTGTGTTCCATCATTATAATTTTCGTTTAGAATTTGGTTATCTTATCATGACAGGATTGATCTTAACTAGTTAGCCGGTATTACGCTCGTTATTTAGTCTGGCTGCAGCTGAGGTCATACATAGACATGTCATCACATGTTGTACCTGTTCATGCTCACCTAGAACATTGCTGCATCTAGGATCCCAACATAACTCATGCTTCTGTTGTGTCCATCTAACGTTGAGTTGCATGCGATCCTCCTTGCTGTGTGTGATGGCGAGATCGGGCAACATTCCTCTACACTGAGAATCTGAGACCTACCTAGAATTTGAGACCTACCTATTCCTTGAGTTCCCGATTTCCCATGATAAAACTACTGACCTTTGCAAGATTCGTCAAAGCAAAACTCACTGTGGGCAATTTGGAACTCTAGAAATAGGCAGGTCTCAGATTCTCGGGGCTTGTTTGGTTCTTTCTTAGTAAACATTGCTTGGCCGAGGCAGATGGACGAAATCTAACCCGAACACGTATCTCCTGAAGTTACTGCACGATGTGCCATGCCCACTGACACATGGGGCCAGGCCCACCAGTCAGTGAGCACGATTCACGTCAGGGGATCCTCGCTCATCTAACCCTTGGGAGGGCAAAGAAGCCCTGACAAGTACATAGGACTATTGCCGGATCTGACCACCACTCACTTCAAGGAGGATTGCATGCACTTCAACATGGAGAGGACAGAAGCATGAACGGGGATCCTGGATGCAGCAATGTACTCGACGTGAGCATGAACAGGTAGAACATGTCATCAGATCACGTCATGTATGAGCTATGCTGCAGCCACCAGACTTAAATAACTTTGTATTTCCCCTTTGGACAAATCAGTCGGCACTGCACAACCTGGGTAAACTTCCACAAGGACTACGATAAAGTGCTTCTATAAGAAATTGCCAAGCGTCGCACTTCAATGCCACGGGAAACTCAACTTTTCTGCTGCCAGCTTTTCAAACTTTCCTGATATCAATGTGTCCGAGAAGGGAAAGGACCATGTAAAGATCAAAGCAGGGGGATTGTTTCCAAATTCGGTGAAGAATTTACGGGGAAATCTGGAAGTCAAGGAATAGGTAGGCCCCCTAAACCTGCCTAGAATGAACAATCCTGAAATGCCTTCACAGCAATTGGAAAATGCAGTCTGCTTTGAGCGCCAGCTAATCCTTCCTAGAATGAACCATCAAAAGATCAGTCACCACCCTAGAATGAACCATACTTGGTCACATTCATGTCAGGAAAGTTAGGAATGTTTGAATTCCCAGCAAAAGATCAGTCACCACCCTAGAATGAACCATCCTATGGGTGAGTTTGAACCCACTGGGAGCAGGCGAGGCTATTTAATTCTTTTTGGGTACTCCACCGGTTAATTTTAACATGAGTGAGAACCATATCCATGTCGCGATATGTGAACAATGGTTGTAGTAGGAGCCATCGTCCTCCGATTCTGAGATGGCGGCTTGCGAGATGACAAATCATGATACTAAGCATGCATTCGGCATCCCAATCAAGCACAAGAGGATGCAGAAATAACAGGAAAATGACAAGTCAAGGACCCAATCATGCATTCGGCATCCCAACCGAGCATAAGAGGATGCAAAACTACCATCTCGACGGTTTAGTAAAAATAGCCCTCAATTCCTAACGAGCACACAATCAAACCCTAGATCTAGACAATAATGAAATATGGCGTATGAAATTACCAGAGACTTGAAGACCAAGTATTGCTAGATGTCCTCGTTCTGACTGCATGCTGCTCGCCCCCACAAGCACGAATGGCGCCCGGATCGGATGAGCCCACCAACACGTTGTCTTACCCACGGATAGGACCTAGTCGAGCAGCCCTTAACGCCCTCCTACTGAACATGGCGACGTTCTTCAGCAACGGGGACGAAGAAGGGAGATCTACGGGGAGGATGATGGGGAGGGCGGCGGTGATGGCGGCGGAGAAGATAGGGAGACAAGCTGCGAAGTGGTGAGAGTGATCGATGCCGACTCATGATGTTAGGGTTATGCGTTGCTTTTGCGGGCCAGTAACCACACGAGTTGGCCCACACGGTTCCCGCACCCGGCCAGCACACCAAACACCATCACCGCTGCTTTGCTAGCCAGCCCACAATGCAATCACCAAATAAAAGCTAAGGCGGGTCAATAACTAGCCCAAACACGTCTTGTTTTGGGGTGACATGGGCCAAAAGCTAAGGCCTGTTTGGATCCACCTAGATTTTAAGAATCTAGATTTTAAAAGCTACTCCCTCTGTCCCCATTTAGGTGTCGTTGTAGGAGAAAAAAATTGTCCCAAGTTTAGTTGTCGCTCTGCCACTCCCAGGCCCATGCACATCTTGTCCACCTGCAACAGCCGTCCTCTAATCAAATAAAGAAAGGAAAAAGCAGTCTCGGTCTGGGGAGAGAGGGACGGAAGGGATGGAGAGCAATGATTGTGGAGCTCATCAATTGGACCTACACTGCCATCTGATAGGGGTAGCAGGGTAATTCGTCACTCTCCTTGTTTTCCACCGGACATGGCTAAAACGACACCTAAATAGGGACGGAGGGAGTATAGGGAGTATGCACCAGATTCTAGAATCTATAATTTTAAGAATCCTGTAATCTCAGCCTAACCTAGCTTTTAGATGATTTTGTTTGTTAAAAGGCCCACTGCCATTAAATGATTTTAGATAATTACAATTTGTGCTACCGCTCATAAAAAATATAGGACGAACAAGCTGGTCATTAACCATCTCAAAAACTGAATTTTAGATTTTAAGAATCCAGGATACAAACACCCTCACTCGATATTTTTAGAAAGGAAAAAGTCCTATTTGCCTCCATCAACTCTCACATGAGGTGCAACTTTTACCTTCAATTACAAAACCGGGTAGCCTGACTCCCTCAACTCCTTCTCTCACTTCAATTTACCTCCCTCAGTGGTTTTGAAAGTGGTATTGTCCGACGTGGCACCATGGGCCCCACATGTCAGATGCCACGTCATTTTTTCTTTTTCTTTTTCTTTTTTCCCTCTCTTCTATTTCTCCCCGTGTCGCCTCCACCACCCGGCTCGCGCCGCCGCTGCTCCCCGCGCCGCCACTGCTCCTTGCGCCGCCCCACCCCGCGCTGCCTCCGCCGCCTGGCTCCTCTACCGCCTGGCTCACGTCGCCGCCCCTCCCCGCGCCGCCACCCCTCCCCGCGCCACCTCCATTGCCCGCCCCGCACAGCCTAGCTACTGCGCGTCGTTGTGTCTCCTCGAGCCCGACGCCTCGGCCATAGATGCAAAGCTCACCGTGGCACGTATCGTCGACGGGGAGGGCCGGGAGTGGTAGTTCGTTGGGGAGGTGACACAGTTCAATGGACGGCGGTAGGGAAAACGGCTTTTCCGACGACCTTGACTGCGGGGTTGAATGGAGGTCAGGTCAGAGATGTGCGCGGGAGGATCGTGGACCTCCGGGTACGAGGAATTGCCGAGGGGCTCACCGTGGAGGGAGTATTCGATGGCGAAGTGACGGCGGCTCGGTTCACCGTCGACGGAGAAAGAACCGTTCGACAGCCCAGCTTCATGTCGTCCATGAAGAAGAAGAAGAGCAGTCACGCATCCATCAGCCCTCAAGAATGGACAAGAACCTGCAGGTAAATCGAGAGCCTAATTCGAGTTGATTTGATTCCTAATTGGGTTGCCAAGCTTAAAAAAATTCAGTGCGAAATTCAGAAATCGCAAAGATGTGAGAAGCAAATGATTTGCTCTGCTTTTTGGTTACAGTAGAGGAAATTTGGAGTGGATTTAAACGCCAGGCGCGCTCGCCCCATCACGGCAGCGAACGGAACCTTGCGCAGCAGCAGCACCGGGGCTGCGTCGAGGTGGCCGGGGGCACCGTGGCCGGGTGCGTCGCCGTCTGCTGATGCTTCCCTTGCGTCATGGTGGAGGTTGTAGTGCTCGCCATGGTGCGCATGCCCGCGGCACTGTGCCGCAAGGCCGCCCACGCGCGGAGCGGCGCCGGCCGCCGGCGCTCGCCGTCCGCGTGGCAGGCGGCGGAGATCTACGACCTTCTCGTGGATGACAACGGCGTCGCGGAGGCCCGCCAAGCCCGTGATGGAGGACTCAATGGAGCTGGAGAAGGAGGTGTGGGCGAGGATCTACGGCGCCGGATTCTGGAAGAGCCCGTCTCAGCTCGAGGAGGAAGAGAAGAAGAGAGGGGAAAAAAAGAAAAAGAAAAAATGACGTGGCATCTGACATGTGGGACCCACTGTGCCATGTCGGACAATACCGCTCTGAAAACCGCCGATGGAGGTAAACTGAAGTGAGAGAAGGAGTTGAGGGAGTCAGCCTACCCGGTTTTGTAACTAAAGGTAAAAGTTACACCTCCTATAAAAGTTGAGGAGGTAAATAGGACTTTTTCCTTTTAGAAACCAGACTATAAAAACTACATCTAGAATTCAAATTCTTAGAAGCTATAGGGGATCCAAACACTACCTAAGCCGCCTAAGCAAACACATCCAGTGAATAGTACACGCTAGAGCTGGTTGAAGCCTTACTAAACCAAACGGAGCCTAAAATGCTTCCTTGAATTTGGAAACTGCCCCATGCTTCAAGCTCCATCTAGTCCTTTCCCTTCTTGCTATACCTGACCACGTTCATATCAGGCAAGTTTATCAAACTGTAATAGGAAAGTTTGGATTTCCAGTAGCATTGAAGTGTGGTCCATTGCAATTTCTTAGTACTAGCCTACTATTGTATTTCCAATGGAAGTTTACAGAAGTTGTGCAGTGACGTTGATTTGTAGAAAATATTTCCATGATGCCGTGCCACGTAGCACCAGGAAGGAACGAAATAAATTTAGGCCCCGTTTGGAATGGAGGATTTGGAATGGAGGATTTCTTCTCCATTCCTGCGGGAATTCAACTGATTCTTGTAAAATTTCTGTGAAATTTCTGTGTTTCAAACGAGGCTTTACATGTTTTCTAGCAATTAATCCGCCCACGATACAACATGAGGCATGACAGCAACCACAGAGCACAAAATGTCTGCATGACATGTCATGCTTGGCAAAGTATGGTAGCCAACCAGACTGCCTTCAAACCGTTCACGGAATACTTCTTTTGTTCTCAAATTGATGTTGTTAAAACAACAAATCTAGTTCAAAATTGAACTAAAACTGTTGTCCAAGGGACAACAATTTAAAAACGGAGATAGTATACGCATGTGAAAGTTTGAGCTAGGAATCGAATTACGTCCTGTTCGCCTCGCTGTTTTGCAACAGTTACAGTGTTCACAGTTATTTCTTTAGCAGCAGCTACAGTGTTTACAGTTATTTTTCTGCAGCCGCAGCCGCAGCTGCAGCGTGCCGAACAGGCTGTTTGTAACACATACTGCAAGCTATAACTACAAACATGAACTCAAAGTACCACCAATAATTGAATAAACCTACCTAAGAGTAACGAAGGGCAGCATTGTACCAAAATATCATTTTGAGATTTAGTAAAGATGCAATCTATCCCTCGCCGAGTCATAATCTCACATTCTTTGGCCAAAATAAGGAAAGACGCCAAATCATAATTATTCAGTATATCTTGGCACTGAAAGTTGAGGGTTGTACCGTGTTTCCTACAGACTTCGTCCACAAACACGACTACGCTGAATCCAAAAATTTCAACACTCAAGTTCTAGACATTATGTCACGGATTCGCAATGGAGTATTGGCACTAGATAGTGAACAACGAATACTAATAAATCATAGATCACAAGAACGAAGAATAATGGGACAAAGGGTGAACATAAAGTGTCATGAACACCCAATTGCATTGCATGTCTTGCTTATTCACCAGATACATCGCCGTCCAGCCAGACCCAAAAATACTGTGCATAAATAAGCATAAACCATAGCCTACCATCACGACGGTAAAAGAATGGCACAAGGGAAAGTCCTCCCTCAGCTACAGGTGTCTTTTCACGATCAAACAAAAGAACAAAAACTAGACACAATAATAACCTCTAAAGAGCTCCAGATACTTGTTTCAGGAATATAGAACATGACCCGGCAAGGGCTACGTCACCACTGACATGGCGTTGAGACTGGAAACCAAAACATGCTTAATCTGCACGGGACTGGCCAGCACGGGATGACAGGATGATGCCGACAATCAGACCGTAGAGGGCAAGCGCCTCAGCAAAGATGAGGATGAGGATCATGCCCACAAACAACTTTGGCTGCTGTGCATTTGCCCTGCAGACATTGATCAGTATTAGAACTGCAATCCAAGCAACCCAGTTTATTTGCTAATTCAATAAAATGAGAGCATTGCTATAACTGTTAGTGCCAGCCAAAGTATCAAGCAATGGAATCAACATCAACTTACCAAGCCACAGAACTAGAAAACTTCTTTTAAAAAGGGGAAATCACAACTCTAGACATTACCGCCATAAATACGGAGTAAGAGCTAAAATGGAAACATAATATTCTTACAGATGAATATTTGATAGCCTCGACTCTTACAAAAACCTAATTATTCCCATACAATCCCTGAAGGGGCACCTACACACTACAGATTATAGCTATCTAAAAGGCTTTCAGGTTCAGAAACTAGCCTTCTCTGCTTCAAAAATTGCTCACAAATGGGCAGAGGAAAGTACCGGCAGAGGAACAGGTCATAGACACAGCACATTCAATTTAAAAAAGGAAAAAATGGAACAATGTCCGGATACAAAATCGTCCTGACAAGGAAAGTACCGGCCTACCGAGCACAGAGACAACTATAAGTAAGAATCAACAAGGCCATCCATCTTTTTCCAGACAGTAATGTTTTACAAGTTCATACCAGAAATAACTATGTTCAGATTATGTAATGAGTAGCACTATGCAGCAGTCTGCCCACAGAATGGGTTGGCGTTAAGCAGAAGTGGCCTCATTGACATAAATTAGAATTCTAATGATAGTGCCATTAGCATTTAACTATTATGGATGATAAGGAAGAGCTGGCATAAGTTGTGACATACTGCTAATCAATGAATTATTCTGAAACATTGAGTAAATGGATTTAAGCAATTAATAGTGATTGAAATATCATCCTAGCTATTCATCAGCTAGTAGAGAATCTTATGAACAGATATGAACCGCAGTAAGCAAATTAATAAGAATGTACAATGAACTCCGTGGCACAATCAGTCAGTTATGACAAAGCAAATGTGTTTACCTGACACCAGCATCACCGACGATGCCAATGGCCATGCCGGCGGCGAGCCCAGCGAGACCACAGGCGAGGCCAGAAGAGAGGTGCGCGTAGCCGTCGAAGAGGTAGTAGGGCTTGGCCTTGGGGTTGATCCCGGTACTGATGATGACGGCGATGATGAGGCCGTAGATACCGAGCACACCAGCCATGACGACGGGCACGATGGACTTCATGACGAGCTCGGGGCGCATCACTCCCATGGACGCCACGCCAACGCCGCTCTTGGCCGTCCCGTACGCTGCTCCCATGCCTGCAAGGAACAAACGAGGCATCCGTCAGGCCACTAGAACTGGCTCCGCAAGCATCCCCAGCACATGGATCCACCCAAAATTCGCTCAATTTTCTTCCCAATGTTTTCGCGGATCGGATCAGAGCAGCCACAATGCGAAGATCCGAGCAACTAGAAGCATCAGCGCAACATGGATCGAGCGAAGATCAACGAACAGCAGCACTAAAAAGTTCGAGCCCCGCCGACCCCAACGGATCCGATAATGAACGCCACGCCAAACAAAAGGGCGACATGTGAGGTAACGAATGGTAGGACGGGATAGTTACATGAGAAGACGAGCGCGGCGGCGGCGCCGAGGAAGCCGAAGAAGGGGGCGGTCTCATCGCCGCTGAACGACACCATCTTCTTCCTCCTCCTGCTGCTCCTCCCTCTCGTCGTCGCCGCCGCGAGCCCTCAAGATTTCCCTCCTCCGCTTTGGTCGCAGGCTCTGATCTGATCTGAGAAGGCCTGGGTGGGGTGGGGGGAAGGGAAGGAGAAGACGGGAGGAGCACGGCGCAGCCGGGTGGACGGTTTTGCCCCTCCGCCTGTGACAGGGCCAGCACCGTCTGTATCACAAAAATCGGGTTTGCCCGGTGTTTCAACGGAAGTGTTTGGTTTAAATTTAGCTTAAACTTGTCTTAAATTGGACTCAGATACATAAAATAGCACTGTTTTGTTGTTAGGTTTGTTGGATATTTCGTATCATTTTCACCAAGAATGCCTATGGTCAGTCAATATTTTTCACGGATCAATGACAATTTGACAAAAATAGTAATGTCGTTGAAAGTGTAGTAGTGTACCACTATTCTACTCTGTAAGTGCCCCTGTCTTCCTCCCAATATCCAAATCTTGGTTTTGCTTCTATGATTTCGACACAAGCAACCCTAAATTAAGCATCAATAACAAGTTGAGTAAAACATTTTATTCAATTATCTGGATGACTTCAGTGGTATCTTGGCGAGTCAGTCGTTTAAAAAAGGTGACTCCAATGGTCGTGCTTTTTTATTTGCATGATGCGCTAGCCTTTCTACACCAAGTTAATTCGTATGTAGTTGAACCGATAGTTTTGATAATAAGATCCCATCCCATGTCAAACGTGAATCCAAATAGAGGGCAAACCGTGCTCCATCGCATTGCCCCCAAAAAAATTGCCAACCAGTAATATGTTTTTGAACCTAAGTGTGCTCAACAGGAGGTACTTGCCACCTGAGCATCATGCTCCACATCGGTGCATCCATGAACAATCTTTTTCTAGAACGTGCGTCCATGAACAATCATCAAGGGGTAACTTGGCTGGTGCTTGATATCCCTTCTAACATCTGCTGTCCAGTCCAAACTGCATTGCACGACCGCAGTACTGCAGGCAGGAGCGCTCGCGTATCTTCTTGGCCGCGCTCACCGGTGGCAACAGACCCACCCACGGAGGATATGACGGGCAAACCTGAACCGAGAGGATTTGGGGGCTACGGACCGTTTTGCCATCGCGAGGAGCCGAGGATGCGGCGTACGCTGCCACATGGGCCCCATGGGCAGGACCGTCCACCCACCTGCGGACGAATGAATAATTGGAGAGGTGCTCGTCGCCACGTTTGTGGTTCGCCGCCTGCGCCCACGTGTACGTGCGCCCGAGCCGCTGACGATAACGCGATTGGTGGGGCCGCACATGTGGGCACGCGCGTCAGCGACGCGTATGCAGTTTATCCATCTGCCCCTCCGAGAGGCATTTGCATAATTACATGGTTGAGTGTTAACTATTTAGAGCGTTTCAAAAGTAGAGGCAGCACTGACTCTCCACGTCATGTAAGAGGCAACATAAGAGTTTATATCAACTCGACTGGCCCCGCATGTCAATGCTTCAATAAATATTAGAGGTTACCTCTTGAGCAAGAGCTAGCAACCATCTCTTTCTTCTTTTTCTCTAATAAACAATTCTAAGAGTTAACTAATAAGTAACTATTGAAAAAACTATTACGAATTTGCTCTTGTTTTCAACTTTACACCATTGTTTTTTGGGACAATTATGTTTTTACCCTCACTCTGAACTCTAATTGTGATTTTACTCTCACTTTTTTGACTTTGTGATTTTACCCCTATTTTTTCAACCTGAAGCCAGAGTTGACCCCTACTGGGGGTAAAATTGTAATAGAATTATTCTGATTTTACCCCTACTGAGGGTAAGATCTGGCTTCATATTGAAAAACCAGAGGTAAAATTACAAAGTCAAAAAAGTGAAGGTAAAATCAGAATTAAAGTTCAAAGTGAGGGTAAAAATATAAATGCCCCTTGTTTTTATTATCATTTAAATTATTGCACCATTGTTGTTGTTTTGATTAACAAAAATTACGATTTTGCATCATAGTAGAAGCAATGGGCAACAATTTAGTCAAAAACAAGAGCGACGGCGCAAACTTGAAAATATGAAGGTAAATTCATAATTAAGGTATAAAACAAGAGCTTTCTTGTAATTATCTCTTTTATTTATTTTTGAAAGGCGTTGAGAAGTTTTTTTTTTTCTTTTGCGAGTTACTTCTCCATTGCATTTGAAGAAAGAAAAGAAACAGGTGTAAATTGAGCAACATCAACATCCTAACAAACAACGTTGTAAACCCCGCAGTCATATTAAGCGCTTCGATCCATCTGCTAAATAGGTATACGTTCCAATGGAATTCACAATGAGCAAAGCTAGAGGGGAAATGATGTGGGTGCCTCTTGCTAACTTTTTCTCGTGTGGGTGCATATGCACCCCGGGACTCATGTGTTGGAGGGTGAATGATAGGACGTAGTCATGGTCAAAGCAAGTCAAACATCACCAGTTTTTTGTTTCATGTGGCTGCATATACAATAATATAGTCTTAGATGTAACAATTAATCTGTAATTAACAACTAGAGTGTGATCTTGTAGACGGTGCTTCGGTGTACCAGCGAGAGATTATGCGTGTCTCTGTTTTTTTTTCTTTTTTGAGTTTAGGAGAGATGAAAAATGGTTACGAGGGTGCTTTGTTCAGCGCCACCACCAGCCACGACAAACATTCGGCGGCACACACACTTTCTTCAGCTTGGATCAAGGATGCAAATAGCCCGCTATAGCTTCGCTTTGCTATAGTTTTTTGAAATAGGTGCCGCGAAGATATTGCAAATATTATCACTAATGCCGTTAACTCCGTTTTAAGGTTAAATAGTTCCGCTAACTCCGTTATATCCGAGTTATGAATTTATGTTTCATGCTTTATGATTCATAAATCATAAGTCAACTGATATGATGCATTTTTTTGTTTATAGTTCAAATGATGCTTGCTTTCTTAATTCTGTGAACTATTTTGCCACTAGAAAATATGATAAATACATGCTAGGGCGAGGTATGCTAGAACAATGGCATATATTTTTTAAATGTGGGTTGAAATTGAAGAATTTACTAATGTTTCGGCCAGAAAATTGCTTTATTTTGCAAACCGCTATTAGCAATAGCCGCCGCTATAGCTGCGTTATAGCTTCGATAGCTTTTCTGAGAACGTGCCGCTAAACTCTATAGCCCGCTATTTAGAACATTGGCTTGGATCATGCTTAAGCTGACACTAGTACAGATCTGTTGATTGGTGACGATTTTACTGTAGATCCGTCACTATTTTGGGGGGTTTTCCCGTTTTCGGCCAACTTTATGACGTTTTTCGCGATCCGTCACTAACAAGCCTCATTTGTGACGAAAATCCGTATAAATCGATGAACAGTATTGTCCCGTGTCGTCGGTTTACTGTTCTGGGCAGGTTCTGGGTGGCCGATTCGTCACTAAAATCCCGTTCCGAGTACGGCGACCCACAATTTTCGTCATACACCCAACCCCACGGCCGTTTCTGGCCTACGTGGCATCTCTGTCAGCAAGAGGGGGCCTACATGTCAGTCAACGTGGTAATGGCACGTGCGCACGATGCGACACTACGAGGGCCTACATGTCAGTCAACGTGGGACCCATAACTTTCGTCATAAACCCCGCCCAGGGACGTTTGTGGCCTACGTGGCATCCTGGTCAGCAAAAAGGGGCCCATGTGTCAGGTTCCACGGGCCCACGGTCAAACTATTTTCGTCACTAAAATTTTATTTTACCGCGTAGAATGCCACAAGGCGCAAAGCAAAGGGCAACTGGGACCCACGTATCAGAAGACAGGGTCCCTAGACCAAGTATTTTTCGACGCTGATTTTATTTCCCAGCGTCCTAATGCCAAGTGCGCATGATGTAACAATATAAGGGTCTACATTTCAGTCAACGTGGGACCTATAACTTTCGTCATAAACCCCGCCCAGGGGTTTTTCTGGCCTACGTGGCATCCAGGTCAGCAAGATAGGGCGCATGTGTCAGGCTCCACGGGCCCACGGTCAAACCATTTTCGCCACTAAAATTTCGTTTGACCGCGTAAAATGCCACAAGGAGACGGGGGTCCGTAGACTAAGTATTTTTCGTCGTTGATTTCATTTGCCTGCGTGTTCGTGCCACACTACGCTGGTCCACATGTCATCAACGTGGGTCCCACGGTCAAGTAATTTTCGTCGCAGCTATGGTTTGCAGTTTTGCACACTAGTCTGAACGCGTCCCACAATGAAGCACCGGGCCCGCGTGTCAGCTACGTGGGTTCGTCGGTCCCACTTCTGTGACCCACCAGTCAGGCTTCACCGAGGCATACTTTTCCACTCGTCCAACTATTTTTTTATGCGACGTGCCTCCGTCGGTCACATTTCTGTGACCCACCTGTCAGGTTTCAAGGCCTACTAGTACTGTACTACTTTTCCAACATATTATTCATCCCTCTAATGCCACGTGGCATTCACGTTCGGGCCCACATCTATGTATCTTCAGTGATGGGCTGAATCTTGGTCTGGGCCAGCTGTTATAGTGCTCGATTGTACTTCACAGTAGCCTTCATCGGCCTGCTGCCCACGACCCACAGCGCTACGTGAGTCCCAAGACCAAGTAAAATTTTTGTCGTAGCGGTTTGACTAGTACTGAACGCGTCGCACAAGGAGGCATTCGTCGGGCCCGCATGTCAGCTGCGTGTAGATGAAGCAAATGGCATACAAGGTATTTTCCCTCAGAACATGTGGGTCGGGATGGCATATAAGGGGTTTTAGTTTAAGCCAATGGCATACAAGGTATTTTCCCTCATAACAAAGTACTAGTACACTAACCCCTTGTTACAAACGACAACCACAGCTAGCACCAACGCGGACACAACAGCTCTTCCGCCGCCGGTGCTTCAAAACCATCAACGGCCAAGCAAAATGTGCTTTTTATCGTCACTAGCAACGAACAAAATAGATAGGAGAGTATGACGACCAATTCTTGTGGATGATGAGGTACAACATCATCACGCAAACCAGGATCCCAACCAGCATCCAGACCCTCTTTTTCTCCCCTTCGCTGGACAGCCACCTAGCCTGCGATAGCTTGGCCAAGACAATTCACTTTTTGAGCTCATCCACCATCTGCTTCATCCTCCGCTCCATGGCCTCCTCACTCTCCTTCAATCTCTACTCCTGGTCTCCTGGCTAGGATGATATGAAAGAGATAATGGAAGAATCTGTACAGCGAGAGGAACCGCCGTCTCCTGGTCGTGCTGTTCGTGAAGTTGTTCAAGCAAGTACCTTTCTTGAAGTTGCGGGCCTTCAACCGAAGAAAAGAAACAGAGGTTCTGTTTCTTCCCGGTTGGAAGCACTAATGGCTGAACTTCAACGCGAGAAAGCCGAAAGTCGACAAGTTGAACAAATAGTTGAACAACAGAGGAGGGAGATTGATGCCTTGCAGAAGCAAGCCCAAGATGCGATAGACTCAAACCGCATTCTTGATGCCCAGTTAGAGGACTTGAAGAACGAATCAGCACGAAAGGCAACCTTGATGGCCTCTCTTATTTCTAGATCTTCATTTCTAGTCTGATTGGTTTTGGTGGATTACGGAACTCCTCTGTGTGCTGTGTTGTGCGTACGGGCACCATTTGTACTGTAACATGATTTCGTGATCTGGGCAGAATGTAAAATTTGCCATCATTTTAGTTTAAGTGTCATGTATATCTGACTCATCTATGTATCTAATAGTTGATTAATTCGGCATATGTTTGTGACGATCCAACCTGATCTGATTTGTGACGAAATAGTTGGACCGCAAATGAGCCCGCGTGAACCAGTATAATAATGGCACGCGGACCTTTCGTAACGCGAAACATGGACAAATTGAAAAATGACAGGTGGGCCAATGGCAGAGTGACACGTGGTGCTGTAGAACAACAACACGTGGACAAATAACGCGATGACACGTGAACCAATAAGGAGAGGACACGTTGTCCAATAAAAAAATGGCACGTGGACCAATAGAACGATGACACGCGGACCAACAAGAGAGTGCCACGTGGACCTGTAAAAAAAGACATATGGACTAATGGTAAAACGACATGTGGACCAACAGGATGATGACACGTGGATAGCCACGTCATCCTGCTATCGTGGCAGTGCTGCCATGTCATCTTGCCAACATGGCGTTGCTGCCACGTTGGAAGCCATGTCATCGCGCCACCGTGGCAGTATACGTATACGATGTACGGGGAAGTTTATGACGTTTTAGGATCCGTCCCCTCACCACAGCAAAAGGTCATAAATCATGACTGACCACGCTCGACTGCTGACAGACCCTAAAAGGTCATAAATCGCAATTTATGACGAAAATTTCGTCACTACAAGCAGTGGGTGACGCGTTAAGAACGTCACTAATCAGCATATCTATTCTAGTGTGAGAACGCAGCCTAATCCTTCTGCGCCGCGAATGTGGTGCCAAAATTCAGGGCCGCGGCCGTGGCAACGCCACGTTGTGACGTGGTAAAATCTGACTGGCATCAAACATGTCGCAGAACATGCCTACTGATGTTGGCCATCTTAATAACACAACTCTGGCTATTGTAAAACTTTTTGTATTAGACCATGAGGTAAAACGGTTTCAGTAAGCCAAATCATACATGTTGGTGAGTATTCATGCATGTATGTGTGTTATCGGATGTAGTTTAAAGAAATGTATTTAATTAAAAAACCAATAAATAAATAAAACAAACTGGTGTACGTACATTCACGGAATGGTGATAGGAATACCATGTCGTTGTCGTGGATACAAACATAAAAATATATGTCTCTCATAGGATTCTATATTTTTAAATAAGAAAATAGATATATGATTTCAACTTAAGGAGAAGAAGTATGTACATACCTACCACTGCAAACTAGCTCAGGCAAATGCACTGCAAGGCAGGGGCGGAGCCAGGTGGGGGCGAGCAGGGGCCTGCCCCCCCCCCCCCCCCCCCCCCCATGCTTCATCCACACATGCTTTGTACACATAAAATGACAGTGTAAATTAGAAAAAAAATGGATTTGGCCCCCCTTATGAGTTAAATTTTGCTAAATTTTGTCATTTGGCCTCACTCATGATCAAATTCTGGCTCCGCCCCTGTTGCAAGGACCTACTCCCTCCATTCTTTAATAAGGCTGTTTTAAAGTTCAAAGTTTGTCCTAAGACGTTTAGAGAACTAAGTCACATTTTGAGATTGGTGGGTGGGTTAATGGAGGGATAGATCGAGGTGAAAATTAGAGATATACTAGTCTTTTGACTTGAAGACATTTTTTTTTGTTTAGATGCTACAAACTCATATATTTGAGGATAGAAGGAGTAGTGTTCGATTTCGCTAGGTCGGAAGGGATTTACAGCAGGCATGCAGCTCTCTGTCCAAACAATCACGCGCACAATCCAGGCAGGTGTTTAGCCAGGCAATTTTGTACCCATACAGCATTTTCTATGTTCACGTTTGAAGTTAAATTTGTCTACCGGAAAGCGTAGCATGCATCGACGTGTTTCATCGGCACACATTCCCTTCGATGTCAATCCATTGCACAAAATGTGAAAGGAGTCTTCTAAAGCACTTGAGTAGCACTTCTCAGGTTCTGGAGTTGACTTCTTGTAGGAGCGAATTTTTTAGAATTCAACGGCTTTATGCTTTCAGCGGTAGGCGACGTGACCGTTGACAACAAGACGCCAGTGATGACTTCGTCAATCTCGAAGATTTGCCAGCTTCATCTTTAAAGATGCTCGTAGAGATAAGATTTGCGTATGTGCCTTTATAAAGGTGAGTGTACGTGCGTTGTCAGTGTCTAAGTTGTAATGTGTAATAAAAAAATCCGTTAGTAAAATGAAATTTAGAGTCAGGTAGGGAGGAAACCCAGCTCGGTTCGTGGATAAAATGCCGCATATAGTGTATATTATATATTTTTGTGCAGGTCATGCACAACAAACTATTGTACTCCACACATCCTGCTTAGAGTTACATCGATCAAACGAACTGGTGGTTTTTTTTTCTTCTTTTTAGTCCTGCACTGCACTCGAACAATTTTGAATTCTATTTGTGTTCTTTCTCGGACCATGTACGGTAAATAGAAACCCGAACTCTTCTTCGACCACTGCTCCCGGGCAACAACATCTTTCATTAATTCCCAGGGATGCCTTTGATCAATCTTTCTTCAGGAGGTTGTAGAAAACCTCCGGCTTTCTGTAGGTCTTGGCGCAAGCTTCCTGCAACCAACAAACAATGTCGTAGGTTAAGTTTGAATGACAGTTGGTACATTCAGATGCACGCAATTCGGAGAGGTCATTTAGATTCAGTCAGTCGTTTCAGTCACTTTTTTTTTAAAAAAAAGGCGTAATAGTCAATTTAGTCCCTCAACTATTGCTCAAAGCTCAAATTCGTCCCTCAACTATCAAAAGGTCCAATTTGGTCCCTGAACTTTGGTTGGTAGGTACAATTTCATCCCTGAGAGACTGGTTTGAACCTGGACCAGGTTCAAACCAGTCTCTCAGGGATGAAATTGTACCTACCAACCAAAGTTCAGGGACCAAATTGGACCTTTTGATAGTTTAAGGACGAATTTGAGCTTTTAACCAAAGATCAGGGACGACATTGACTATTTCGCCATGGTTGTTTTCAATGGTCATACTATAGCCCTTTTTGGATCCAAGTGACTAATTATTAGTTGACTAATTTTAGTCCATAGAGGATCCAAATAGGATGGACTGGAAAAAAAATTAGTCAGCCAGAAAAACTAATAGCAATTGGAGAACCCAACTAATACAGACTAATTGTTAGTTCACCAATTAGTCTAGCTTCCAAACAGGTACCTGAATAATAGTTACCTCACTAACAATTAGTCAACTAATTTATAGTCTAGGATTAATTGTTAGCTCGGTGGATTCGGACCTACAAACATCTTAGTGATGAAACAAGAAAAATGTTAATATTAGATTCTGGACTTGACTATTATTATTGAACAAAAATTTCTCAACAACCAATTAAATACAATATACTTGGATCATTTCCAAAAAATAAATAGACCAATTATAGATTAATGCATCTATTTTAGTTTTTTTTAAGAATGTCTAACTGAATGTCTAATTTATTTTTTCCAAAAAAAATTATGTCTAAGTGATCCTTTTGGCTAAAAGCTCAAAATCATCCCTCAACTATCAAAAGGTTCAATTTGGTCCATGAACTTTCGCTAGTAGGTTCAATTTCGTCCTTCAAGACTGGTTTGAACCGAGTAACCAAAGTTCATGGATCAAATTGGACCTTCCGATAGTTGAGGGACGAATTTGAACTTTGGGCAATAGTTGAGGGACTAAGTTGACTATTATGCAAAAAAAAAAAAAAAAAAGGAATCGTTTCATATTCAGTGAGTCGTTTCGGTGACTTGCCTGCATTGCGAATGCTATGTGGAGTAGAGTGGCCTCGGACCACGGCCTACCAATGAACTGGAGCCCGATGGGCAGGCCCTCCTTGTCATGGCCAACCTGACAAATTCGTCAACAGGTTATTATTATCATTTTTTTTCTTTAGTTGGTGTTAAAAATGCATCTGTAAATGCAGATCTTTTTTCTGAACAAATATAGTGGCAGTTACCATGACAGTGATGGCCGGCAGGCCGAGGAAGTTCCCTGCAATGGAGTACCGGACCAGCGCAGCTGTCGATTGAAGTTGGAAACGGAATGCGTGATGTTAGGACACAAAGTGTCACGTGTGGAGTGACTGAAACCATTTTGTTTGTTCTTGAGCACTGGATTACCTCCGTTGATGTAGTCGAGTTCACCTGTCTGGAACGCGTCGTCTTGCAGCGTGTAGGCGGTCACACTGCACAAGGAGTTGGCAATCAAGGAGAAGGGTGAATGACAGTGATAAGTTCTTACTAGCACTAGTAGAACATGGAAAGTTTACATATAGAAGTTTGAAAATGAGTGGTGAGAACTGAAGGTAGGTACCCTGTCATTGGCGAGACGATCACGTCAGCGGTCTTGAAGATCTGCTTGTGGAAGTACATCTGGCGGTTCCTGAATCAACGTTTTCTTGTTCAGTCGCAAAAGTAGGAGACGACTGATTTCTCAATCTTACAATGTTCAGCGAAATTTATGCAGTGTCCTTGTTGAATCAGCAACGCACGCACTCACCGAAGGCGTTGCGAGTTGAGGTAAGCCCTGCTGCTGAACGAGCCGTAGACGCTGAGCGCGACCCTCGCGTCCCACCCGATTTCAGACCTCTTCCTGGCACGGTCATAACAGGACAAAATGTCAGTATTTCAGACATAGTACTAGGTTGGTTTAATTTGGTTTGCATCACAGACAGAATGTTGGAAGTGGAATGTTCTGAACCGTGACTTACAGGTTGTCGAGGTACTTGGCGAGCGAAGTGGTGCACTCTGAACCGATGGTCACGTAGTGCGCGAGCCGCATCTCCTCGATCTCGGGAATGGTCACCTCCACAGTCTTTCATTTGCAGCCAGAAGCAAATGATCACAAGAAGAAACTTAGACCTCATTTCAAGGAATAGTATATCCTTGGAAAAAACTTGCATGGAAATTGATAGTTCAGGCACTCCCAGATACGGCGATACCGGTACCGGTACGCGATACGGCGATACCGCGATACGGCATTTTCTCAAAAACATCGATACGGCGATACGTCTGTATATATATTTTAGATCTATGTATGTATCTAATATTACAAATTTTTTGCTTAAATCTAAATGCAATTACCTAGATGGTTGAGTATAATGCCTCCATATGCATTTACCTAGCAAGAGGGAGGAGGACGATAGCTAGCATATAGGGTTTCTGGGTTTCGAGTAAGAGGCGACGACATCGTTACGTGAGGATAATAAGGAGGATGTGATCAGGGTTGTTTTATTGGTGGAGAGGGTGCTTTTATGAGTCAAATGAGGGGTGGGTCAGGGCTGGGGGTATCTGGAAAAGAATCCGTAAGGTGTCGACAAAGTATCAGAATTAATTAAATTAATTAAAAAATCATAAATATTTGTGATACGCATCCGACACGTATCGGTGTCCGATACGTATCGGAGGAGTATCGGTATCTGATACGCTGACGTATCCGTGCTTCCTAGCCAGACGATTCTTGCTATAGGGCGTTCCTCACCTGCCAGCCGTAGTGCGTGTGCAGCATCTGCAGAGCCTTGTCGCAGCAGCTCCTGATGTCCTCGGCACTGTCGTTGAACCACTGCAATATTGTTTGTTTGCCATAGCAAGATACGTTCAGAGCTGATGATTCGATTTACACTATAGCCAACGGTTAACATCCTCGCCAGGTAATCTAACCTTTGCTGATTTGGCTAGCTTGACGTTGCTGATGGACGGTGTGGAGTTCAGAAGTGGCAGGTTCAGCTCCGGCTGCAGAGAGGACACTTGTGTCAGTAACTCAAGTTCACCGCTGCTAACTGAAAACAGTAAGAAAGTTCAGAAATGGTAGTCTTTTACCCGCAGGTAAGACGGCTGCGACTGGTCGACGATCGCCGAGTAGCTGAAGGAAAGAAACAAGGTTTTATTTCATCAGGTGAAACGTTGTCGCAGAGTTAAATGGCATTGCGAAACAGTAGTATGACACAGTGACACGCTTCTGAAAAAACAGAGAGTGGGGGTGACTGACGCGATGAGGGCGTCCTCGACCGTCCCTGCCAGGATCCCCGGCATCCCGACCGTCCAGTTGAGCGGGAGCACCCTGCACACGCCGGAGCCGCAGCAGCAGCAGCAGTGTCATTCATTCATCCATTGTTCAGAGTTCAGACAGCACGGAAAGATCATCGTACCCTTGGTTGGAGAGGCGTCCGGCGGTGGGCTTGAATCCCACGACGCCGCAGAGCGCCGCCGGCATCCGGACGGAGCCGCCGCCGTCGACGCCGAGGGCCACGGGGCAGAGCCCGGCGCAGACCACGGCCGCGGAGCCGCTCGACGAGCCCCCCGCGACCTTGCCCACGTTGTACGGGTTCCGCGTCGACCTGCACGGACACATGTGTGTTTGGATCATTACGGATGTCAGTGTCTGTCACTCCCCTCTCGATCGAGTTCATTCCCGTCCGGCTGCACGTGCCGTCCGAACGCACGTACGTACGGGCCCAGCTCAGCTGGTGCCGGCCAGGGACATCATGTATGATGCATGGCGCATGCATCATATGGGATCGATCGATGGCACAGTGAGCAGTGAAGAACTAGTGCTAGTGATTAAGCTTGCTTGGGTGGCGGTAGGTCAGGTAGGTGGCGGCGGTTTATGAGAGCAGAGTCGTACTGAAGGTGATTGACGATGATGATAATTTGGCAGGCAGGCGCAAAGCAGAGTAATTAGTTACCCGTGGTGCGGGTTGATGCCGCTGGTTCCGGCGCCGAGCTCGTGCATGTTGGCCTTCCCGGCGAGCACGGCGCCGCACGCCCGCAGCGGCGCCACGCACGCCGCGTCCGCCGCGCACGGCCGCGCCCCGCCCAGCCACCGCGTCCCGCCGGTGGTCGGGTACGGGAGGCAGTCGATCTCGTCCTTCACGGCCACCAGCACGCCGTCCAGCGCCGACAGGGGCGCACCTGTCCATTCATCAGTCAGAACAGTTATTCAGACATACTAGTACTACTACAACAATTCAGGAGTTTCCACATTGCATTGAAAAAAAACGCAGTCGATCATGCAGCAATATGCAGCTGTTCAGATATATACGCTCTGTTGGATCTGCTCCAACTAAACAACAGCCACTGCTTTGCTTTACTGAGCACAACGGCCAAAATCAATCGCTACTTGCCACTATGTTTACCGTGTCGTAGTCCTATATATGTACTGTGTATAATGATCAGGTACTTCTTTTTCAAGCGTCGCTAGTAGTACAACAAATCGACTAAATTCCTAGGCTGGACTCCATGCAACGGAACAAGTAGTCCTCCTTGTCACAACTCTGCAAGTAGGACTGGGCACATAACCCGAAACCGGAAGACCGAACCCGGAACCCGAAAATTCGGGTGCTATCTCGGGTAGCAATTCATAGAACCCGAAATTAATTTGACTAGATCGGGTTCTTACTCCTGAAACCCGAACAACCCGATTAACCCGAACTATGAGTGGCCCAGCAGTTTTATTCTTTACTTTCAGCCCAGTCCATTCATTCCTCTACTCCCAGGCCTCAGTCCAACAATCTCCCAACAGCCCACACATGCCACAAGGCCCACCACAACTCCCGTGAGCGGAAACAAGGCCGCAGCCACGCACTCTCGTGACTCCCGTCGCCCTCATTGCTCACCGTCGCGATTCCCACGCCGCCGCACATATCGTCTGCCCCCGTCCCTCGCGCATCTACTGCAAGGGACGACGAGCCCTGCCCTGAACGACAGACCAGCACCCGATACAGCAGGTACTCCTTCCTAGTACTGCTAGTGACCACTGAAACGATCGATCGATCGGCTGCGCAATGAATGCGTGTGCCTTCGGTGCCGTGGATACGGATGGATCGATCCATCATCAGAGCAAGGCAACGATCGATCTGCGCCATGCAATGCACAGATGGCAGCACTCACTCCTGCCTGCCCACTCTGTAGAAAGGAAGGAACGGAGGTTCTTCACCTGAATGTGACAAACTGCCAAACTTGGGCTGTTGCCACTCCGGCGAGTTCTCTCTCTCTCTCTCGCTCGTGAATCGTGATTGAGAACAACATGTAACCGGCAGGATCCGTTCGTATCACCATTTCCTTCCATCTCTCCTCTCCTATCATTTCCTTCTTTTTACGGAAACCACCGATTATGTCTCTCGCTGTTTTTTTTTTTCTTGAGACGCCAAAAAAGAAAATTCAGAAGCTTTCTTTCTTGCACTGCTTCGTTCGGCTGGTTGCAGGTTACTACAACCAGGGTCCAGGGAGAGAGAGAGAGGGAAAAGGAAAAAACTGGACGTCACTGCACCACCTCGGTTGTTACTTGGTAGCAAGTGGGTACAGTCCAACAACAAAGTTTTTTTTTTTTTTAAACTCCAACACAAAGTTTGGTAGACTAGCTGTAGTTGTAAGGGGAAAAGGGTAGAAAAAGGTGAGGTGTGGGTGGAAGAACCCAATGACGTTGAGAGCAACCGAAATGGCACTTTCCTACTAGTAATTATCTGAAACATCGGCCATGTCAGAATCATATGTTTGGTTTTTGTCCATAACGAAGAAACCAATGTCAATGTTTTTTACCTTGTTGGTATCTGCGGGTGGACTGCTCAGCCTGCTTCATTACGTCCTCTGGGTCGCAGCTGATGAAGAAGGCCATGTTCAGACCAGGGCCTGAGCACTCCTTCACTGCCGCCAGAAACCTCTTCGCAACCTGCGGGAAACAGAGTGGCGATGCCCATCACTTAACAGTTGTCAAAGTCCCATATCATCATGCAGGAGTAACCAACTTTTTCCGTCGAAGAAAACTGATGTAATATACTGTTACTGACAAGATGCACTTTTAACCTGCTTAAACTTGAGTAATTATACCCAGTACAGTAAATTACAGTGACGGACAACTATGCAGCTTGAGTAGCCTTGACAATATGCAACCTGAAACTCACTTGTTTTTTTAAAGGAATAAAAAAAAAAAAAACTGAAACTCACTTCGACAGGTGTCGTCTCTCCCGAGCGGTAAGCGTTGGAAAAGTCCATGATCGTCCATCGCTTGAGGGCGCCGTCGGCGAGCGTCGCCTCGAGCCTCGCCGGGAGGCAGCTGACGGCCTCCTGAACCCGCTCGGCCGGCGACAGGTCCGGCTTCGTCAGGCTCACGTTCTGCTCTGGGGTGTCTGTAACCAAATTTTGGTTGGTTTCAAATTCAGAAGTTCAGAGATCATGGTCAGAAATTCAGGAGTTCAGAGCTAACCTTCCCAGCTATGTGTTGCGGTGAACAGCGGCGGCTCCGGGATGTCAGCATCCTGGACGAGCTGGAATTCAGGAATCAGAGACAAGTGTGAGTTCTAACTGCGATCACAACGTTCCGATGAGACATTCGTTGTCACTGATCTTAACATGCATGCTCTTTGAGCTCATCTCCTATTGTCAGAGAAGAGTAACAAAACACTTTTGAAGGAGATTCTCAAAAAAAAAAAAAAAAAAAGCACTTTTCAAGGAGACAAAGGGGGGATTTCAGGGGAATTCGTGGTCTGCTGCACCTTATTGATGAGATTATCCTTCTTCAAGATGTAAAGCATCATCGGTCCGATGATAGGCATCTCAAGAATCCACACGAAGATCTTCACCAGGAGCCCAGCAACCCGGGGAGCTGATCATGGAACAACAGCAAAATTCAGAAACAAGCACCAGCAGAATTCTCCCACTCTTCTACTCCCAGAACTGAATTCAAAACACCAAATTCAGAATGATCAGACCTTTGACATTGGGGCTGATGTAGAATTCGTCGCTGCCGGGGCCGAGGTCGACCTCGGCGGCCGGCTTGTAGACCTTGGCTGGCGAGCTGAAGAGACCCATGGAGGCAGCCTGGAGCTGTGGGAGTGTGGACAAGGACTGCTTGTGGCTTGTGATCTGGACGAGGATTTGGCGCTTATATACGCCGGTGACAGCTAAGAAGAGCAACAAGAACAAGGACAACAGGGGTGATTTCTTGGTGAAGAGTTAATTGGAGGGACTGGACAAAAGGATAGGTGGATGATGGAAATTTGGGATGGAGAGAAAGAGAGATGAGGTAAGGAGTAGGGACACGACAATCTCTCTCTCTCTCTCTCCAACATTTCTAGTTGCAACTGTGGAGGGGGTATCACGAAGACGGTTGCTTAGTTTCCAACGGTATCTTCCGGCATGGGGATGTTTTTCCTTGTGTAATACCACTACCCCATCGGTGCCAATAATCTAAGCCACGGTTTCAACATTTCACTTGAATACTCTCTGTTCTTGCGTATACAAGTAGAGTATTGCAAGATACGCCACCGAGGGGACCATGAATTGCAACGCGCCAACGCTCAACTTGCATATGTGGTAAAAAAAAAATAGAACCTAATAAAATAGTTGGATTATAAATTTAAATTCTAGATCCATTTCAAAGTTCAAACAAATAAACTCTGCTGCAACCGGTAAGAAAATCAGTGCAGCAATATATGACATCATTAATTAAATAATACCCTGAAATACATGTGAGAAACGCAGGGAGTCCGACCAGAGAGAATGGGCGAAATTGTACTTGGGAGGTTCCGATAGCACCGTTGACGATTTGAAAAGGTTGTTCACTTTTTCTATGGAAGATTACATCTTATTGTCAAATCAAGGGGGCTTTGTACTTGACGATATTTCGCTGTCAATTATACTTGAAATAAATGGGCCAACAATTGAAACACATTTTTCTCTTATTCCATTGAGACTAATGTTGAATTAACACGCCTGTACCTTTTTGACCAAAGAATATTGACTCAATGGTATTTAATGTCCGAATAATACGTATAGATATGGAAAAGTTTAATACTCCCTCTGTTTAAAAAGATTGTACTTAAGTTTGTCCTTAGTCAATTTTTTTATATCTTTGACCATCTTGAGATGTATTTTTATAATATAAAATTCACATGTTCTTAAATTAAAAAAGTTATATACATTTTTGGTCAAAGATAAAAAAGTTTGGCTTAAGGCAAATCTAAAATACCAACCTTTTGAAGAGAAGGGAGTAAAAGTTTTCTTCAAATTCAATGACTTACTAAAAGGAGAAAATAATTACATACCAGTCCAACTTTATATCTTGGCCTAGTGGCAGCCAGTGCCACACTTGAGCGACGGTGTCGATTAGCACTCTTTTGCTGAAACGGCAGGGATATTTTTTTTAGTATAAACTGATTGATGATGAACACCATTTAACAAAATCTCATATCTGAATATTAAGGATCCAAGAAAAGTTAACAAAGATTAAACTATAGCAAACTAAGAAATTAATGATCATAGAAAAACATTAATAAAACACTAGAGGTCGTTATCTACCCCCAAACGTGTGCCTAGTACAATTTAACAACTTATCCCCCACCAAACTCATTCCAGCTAGTCATTTCAACGAAAGCGTGCATATCCAAGACGATACCTCACTCGCTCTTTACATGATCAACACTCATCAATAAATGTCACTCGGATTTTCCAGACCAAGAAATACTATATCAGAAAAGGCTTCTAGAAGCAATATCCATTATGAAAAAAAAAGAGGGAAGATAAAAGAGAACAGGACGGGAGGAGAAAAGGAAAGATTCAGCAACCAACTATTCCAGCAATTGATTGTGCTTGCTTGCATGCCCATTTAATTCTCTAGACCCATCACTTGCAAGATGGTTAACCCAAAACCACTCAGCATAGCTCTCCCAAAGCATTAACTTGCCCCCTATGATTAAACCCTGCGCCGTGCTCACCCAAAAGGGAGGCCAATTTATTTCTTGTGATGTTGAATTCCGTCTTGTCTATGATATGGCTATGATATTCAGTGCTCTCTTATTGGCTATTGATTGCCAACATATCCAAGCCTCGGGTAAGAATTTCCCATAAGAGTGGTTCTTAAATTGGATGCACGCCCATATCTGCATAGCTCCCATCCCATGAGAGGTGCTATTTGCACCTTTTGGTGCAAGCCACAGCAGACGAACATTACACATTCCACTTGAGAATGTCTATTTGTATAAGCCCAGATATCATAGGAAGCAGAAATGCAACTATACACTTAAGTACAAGTTGTATTACTCAAGGTATACAAAAGTACATCATACCACTGAAGCAATTATCTTCCTGGATGAAACCAAAATAGAACTTACTTTTTCAATCAAATTATTCCAAAGCATAATACTTCTATGTGAGAAGAAGAGATGATCACATAAAAATGAAGCTCAAGTGGAAGAGGATATAGAAAATCCAAGTAAACTAGGATGGTGGCCTATGCATTTGTGCGACAAGCATCAACGATTCAACTATAATATTGTTTCATATTAGATGTCTTATTAACTTTTATTTTCAAATCATCGTTATTTTTTCTACCACTATTGTTTCTGCTTGATCATTTTTATAATGACGGTAGTGGCATAGTTTGGAAATTTCTATACAGGTATTTCGTGCTATTTTTCGTAATGGTAATGGTATGTAATTTTCAAAGCATGTGGAGGACATTTTGGATTAAGTTCTTCATAATGCAGCAGGTGATTTTTAAGGCATGTAGAGGGTGTTTTGGTCTATTTTTTTAATATATAATGGCGGTGCTAGGTAATTGTTTTTCTTTTCTCCCTCTCTGGTTAATGTAGTAATTTCTAAACCATGGGAGCAAATGTGGTAGCTTCTTATTTTTTTTAACAAATATTAAGATAATATATAATCCTATCAGAAGTTGAAGTTGAGCATAATTGGGTGAGAGTGATATAAACTAGGATGTGACCTTTGAGAGACGTGACCCCTTGGTAAGTCTTCAAGTTCATCTTATTCTGTCTCTTTTAGACGATATTTTTTTTCTTTGAGTCAAATTTATTACTATCTTTTTCGTGTGTATAATAACTCAAAGAAAACGAGTAAGGTTTAGCCTATGTCACACCAGAAAGCGTGCAGGAGCGAATAGACGGTGTTGTGAAAGCAAAACAAAAGAGGGGAATCCAATGTACATTGAATATGATCACACTATCAGTGGAGCATCGGATCAGCTAATGCAACCATGGGTGAACACTAAAATTCCATGTGGAGTAACAACACCAAAAATTCCCTTCCTCCAATAGCGATGAACTCAAGACAATGGCGATCGAGAGATTGAGAGTGTATATAGTACGAATTTGCGTCTCCAAATCGTGCAACAATCTCTGAAATAAGAAAACAATAGCTCTTTCCAATCTGCAATCACTGCTACGCCAACACCCAACTCTATTAGGACATGTCATGCAACAAGGTAGTGTGGTTTCCGGACACAATGTACTTAGACATGGTCTGGTGAGTTGGTGGTAGTTACAGCATAGCATGGAGCACCGCATAAGGGCACGAGCACCCTATCCTGCAGATACGAGGGTTCAGGAAAGAAAAAAAAGGTGATAGAAACCATCTAACCCGATTTGGCTTCCAGTTTAATACACTTTCTCTTCAATCATTATAGATGCAAAACAGTGAATAGGGCAATACTGAGCACTCCATCGCTTTCACTGACGTTTTCAGGTATGGCCTTTCGATGATTACGAGAATTCCAAATCGTTGGTTCAGAAGGTGTCGCCAACCAGCTGAAGTTACATCACTGCTAAGGCAGAGGCTGTGTAGCCAGAGAGTGGCGATGAGCAGGAGAACCAACTTGAAACTAATCATCTGCAGCCATGCTCCATAAACACAAACATTTCTTCTCAAGGAATCCAAAAGCAATCCAACGCGGATGTGGAATTTATGAGAAGAGTTGCGCAAGGAGCCACAGTAATTTTCATTGCTGTTGAAAGAAAGAAATTTAGCACTACGAATGGAATTATCTACCATTTTTCCACGAGAATCAAACGTATACAACAACCAGAGGTCAGTTAAAACTTTGGATCTGCACATGGCGCCAATGAGCAATCCCTGGACCTTGCATCACGCAGACACTCGGTTTACATTTTGCACCAAAGAGTATGGGCACCTTGGAATCACACGCTATTACAGTGAGATCTCATCAAGCAGGCTATAAAAACTGAGCTTGCTGGAATGGAATTCAACACACGATTCTAACAATCAGTTTCTGTGAATGTACATTGATCTACCTACATATGTGAGCATCCATGAACTGTTTGTTAGTGGATCTCTTGGCAATCTTTTCATAGCCTCCTACCTGCTCTTTTGTTCCTGTAACTGCTAAGAGTCGAAAGCCCCCCTGCAAACACTGACATCTCCGAGGGCGGGGACGATGGTTGAATCGAAGGGAGCGGTGAAAAGCAGCTCTCATTCCCATTTGGGAGGTCAAAGTCATATAACTCATCTGCAAAGACCGCAAATTCAGCATCTCCATTTCTAAAGTCCAAAGGCAATGGCATGTCCCTGGGTTCTGGTCTTTCTGGCTCCAGCACCACACTGTCGAGATCTGTCAGTGATTTCAGTTGACGTCCAAGAGAAGCAATGGTCTTCTGGCACTCAGCAAGCTTCCCAGCTGCGTTAGCAAGCTCCTTCTCCTATAAAAAACCAAATATTCAACTTGGATTCAATATGCACAGCAACCCATGTTTGAGCATTCATGTTATCACAAAATGTTTAAGCAATCTTAAGTCAGGATATTTGTAGGCCTATTTGTTCCCAGATATGATGGTTAAAGTATGTTTCGTGTTGAGAATGGGTATTAGCAAGGAAAAACAAATGTTCTAAGAGTACTCAGAATCTAGCAAAGAAATTTACCTTCTTGGCCTTCAGCTCTCCATTAGAGTTTGCGAGACGCCAAAGCTTTGCGTCACGACTATCTCTTGACAGCTGAGCCTCCAGCTTTCGACATTTATGTTCATACTCTTCAGACAGTAATCGCTCCTGTGCAATCTCCTTGTGAAGCAAGCTCACCTTGTTTGTCAGTTTTATGAGTTCCCTTTCTGCTGTTTGTAGTCGATGCTCCACAGCGACTCTCTCTGATTGTACAACCTCTGCCTGGGCAACAAACTCTTCGGCTGAAGACATCTGTTCCTTGAGTTTTGCCTCCAATGACTCCACCTTTTGCTTGAGATTTCTGGAGTCCTGATGTGCTGACTCAACCTCTGATTCTAACACTTTCTTTATGGCTTCTAAAGCCTCTAGCTGCATCTGGAGCTCTGCAGAAAACACCTTTTCCTTCTCCACATCGTGCTCAAGGGCAGTCACCATGTCACGCAGCTTTACAGCTTCCGAGTTTGCAAACTGGAGTTGTTCCTCAAATGACTCTTTAACAGACTCCACAGACTGAGTTCTCTCTACTTCATTCTTCATCTTTAATTGTGCTGAGAGTTCTTCATTAAGTGCCTTCTCTTTTTCTACCTCATTTTCTACTGCTCTGGTGACCTCACGAAGTTTTTGTATTTCTGTGTTTGCTGAACATAATTGGGCCTCCAAGGATTCTTTAACAGCCTCCACAGAACGAATTTTCTCCGCTTCAATCTTCATCTCGAATTGTGCTGAGAGTTCTTCATGAAGTGCTTTCTCTTTTTCTATCGCATTCTCTAGTTCTTTGATGATCTCATGCAGTTTCTGTATTTCAGTGTTTGCTGAACACAATTGTGCCTCCATGGATTCTTTAACAGCCTCAACAGAAAGAGTTCTTGCTTCTTCAATTTTCACCTCTACTTCTTCTGCAAGCTCTTCATGCAATGCCTTCTCCTTAGCTACCTCATCTTCTAGCGCTTTGATAACGTCCTGTAGCTTCTCTACTTCAGTATTTGCTGAACATAACTGTGCCTCCAATGATTCTTTAACTGCATCAACAGCTGCCTCAATTTTAAGCTGTAATTGTGCTGTGAGGTCTTCATAAAGTGATTTCTCCTTCTCTATATCATTCTCGAGTGCTTTGATAATGTCACGCAGTTTTGCTGTTTCAGTGTTTGCTGTACACAGCTGTTCCTCCATTTCTTCTTTAGAAGTCCATGTAGCCTCTGCATCTGCTTTCTGCTGCATGGAAAGAGCCCTCTCAGCCTGAACCGTCTCTTCCAATGATGCCACAGTTCGGCGAAGCTCTGCTTCTTGTGCTGAAATCAGTTGTAACTGTGACTCCAACTCTTTATGCCCTGAATTTTCCTCCAATGAAGTTATAACCATAATTAGCTCCTCAACTTCTACAGATTTGGACTCTAACTGCGACTCCAAAGCCTTCCTCTCCGAGTCCAATCGCTCAATGTCTTCCAAAGCAGCAAGTTTAGATTTGTTTGAGGAGTCCAGTTGCATTTGCATATCGACCAGCCTGTTCTTCGCAGCCACTAGTGCGTCACTTGAAATGTCAAGCTGGTTTCTAGCCTCCATCAGGGCCATCTCAAGCTCCCTTTTCTCGCTTGCAATTGCTTCAAGCCTTTCCTGCAAATCTGTTACCTGATTTTGCAGTTCTTCAATTTCAGCTTTTGTGTTGTTTCTTGCCACTGCTTTGTCAGAGTCAGTTTCAGAACTAGAGCTCGTGCGGTCTGAATCTGGCAATGCAGCTATCCTTTCCATCTCAAGGAAATCATCCAATATGTCAATCTCAACAGGATTGTTAACAAGAGGTCTTGAAACATCCTTGCCTCTCTTGAACTGATCAAGCTCAGCAATCAAAGCCGATGTCCATGAGTCAGAATTTCGCAGTTCATTATCAGCAACAGCCATACACTCCCCATTGTTGGAGTGGATGCTTGTCAGTGATTCCATGCAAACATTGTTTTGTACTGGCCTTGAATCATTGACCAATGATGTTTTGCGAGTTAGATGCTGCAACCTACGGCATTCTGCCTCAACCCTTGCAATCTTTTTAACACTTTCAAGGTGCTGCTTACTCGCTGCCTCTGCTGCTTGGTTGCTCAGATCTCTTTCCAACAGCAGTATCTTCATATCCTTGGACTGCACAAGAAGCTTGGCCTTGAGATCCATGTTTTCTTTATCAATTCCCTGAAGCTTCACCTTAAGATCCATATTCTCTTTCTCGATTATCTGAAGCTTTTCTTGTAGATCATGCTGTAATAACATGGAAGATGCTTCTAATCTGGTCAATTCTAGCCGTTTCCTCAGCTCAGAGTTCTCAGATTCCAGCACCTGAGACTTTTTGGCAACTATGTCGCGGATCTTCTCCTCTTGTTCTTCCCGTGCTAAACGCAGTTGCCTGACACATTCCTTGAGGGCCTTGTCTAGGTGGCTGACTCGATCCTCTAGAGCGGCATTCTTCTGAGAAGAAGCTTCAAGTAAGCCTTTGAGAGCATTAACTTCTGCTTCAGCTTGTTCCCAACCTACAAAAGAGTTATCAACAACAAGATTAAGAACAATGCAACATAGAAGGAACAGAGCAAATTTCCCATCAGTGCAGATTTGATAATTGTCATTTACTGCTGGAAGAATGACTCGATTTGTTCTCACTTACGGTGGCTTACAGATGAAATTTAGAAACAAAATAATCGAGCTAATAAACTGAAAACAGACTCGATTTGTTCTCACTCACTAAGGAGCATGATATACCTGCAACAGCCTCTTCTGTGACTTTAGCGTGCTGCTTCACCAAATCCTCTTTTGCGTTGATGGCCAAAAGTGCAGCAGAAAGTTTTTCATTCAAACTCTTCATAGTCTCCTCGACCTCTTCATCTCTGACATTGGAGGATATGTGTGGTTCTATTGATTGACCATGCTGCGAAGTAAAATCATTCAAAATAGCCCCTGCTGCTACCTTGCCATTCAACGATTTTGTGACTCCAGCTTCTTGGCTATCATTACTTCTAATAGAGGCTTCAAGAGTGCGGCCAATGCATGAAGAATTATTTGAGACAGGCCTCGGAATCTCCTGGATCAAAGTAAACTGAACTATAAATAAACTATCTTCATGGAAATAGCAAATCATTTATTTCAATATTCAAATTGTGACCAGAGCAAGCACAAGAAGTTTTCTATATGTAGGCCACATTAAAAGTGCTTAGTCATCATAACCCATTCGTGGCTTTCGCCCACTTACTCATATAGAGGATAAAGGTCAACTAAAAACCTATTTCAGTAGTCAAATCAAAAGAAAATTCTTATTCCACGAAGTGTGCAAAGAAGTTGATTGTCAAAAAAAGGGTATTTAATGGGATTAGTCTTGCACACCTTAATATTACTAGATAACAAGACCAATGCATGTAACCTCAAAGAGATAAAATCAATTTGCTCATTAAACAGCAATGCAATTTTTTTTCTCTTTTGCCACTTGCCAGATCTAAGCAAGCTAAATCAGGTGTCACAAGCAAATTAAGGGATGTAACTCCATTCAGTACGCGGCGCTATCATTGGTAAAAATCTCTTTGAAACAAAATTTGATCCAATCTGCATCAGTATCGCAAATGGGCCCCTTGCTAAAAGTATTGGGAAAAAAAAGGAACGATCAGCATCCAAGAAGGCCCCAAAACTGTTAGGTATATAGCTTTTTATTTCAAGCTGAGGTAGCAGTATTTGAATTTCATATAGCTAGCAAACATAAAACTGGGACTTGACCAAAAAGTTGTATCAATCAACCAATCATTGGGCAGTAATTGTAAAATTTGCTGATCAAATATATTTTATTTGTACTTCAGTTATGTTAAGTACCAACTATTAGAAATATTTTTATCATCGGTAGAACCGTCAGAAATTTTTAGCATCAGCAGAACTCAAAGTTTTTAGTTCGCATGTGCCTGATAAAGGATACATAACTTTAAGGGAAAATTCTGAATAGACCAGGCTAAAGTATTAGGAAACTTCTATTCTAAGAAATTTCAGTGTCCTACGAGTGAAAGAAAAGCCATATTTTTAAAATTTGTAGTGCGCTCAAATTATATGGATAAAAGAAAAGTTGCAACGGTTATGATCAGAACATGTTTTTTCTCGAACACAATCAGAACATGTTATAGTGCAACCAAACTGTGTTGATGAAATGAAAAGATCTTCATGATACAAACTTAAAGCGATGAAGCTGAACCTGATCATCAGAGCATTGCTCGGAATGTGATGACGCCGACAAAGAACTGTCGCTACCCCCGGGGCTCTTATCCGACGGCTTGCGCCTCCAGAGCCAACTCGCACGGTCCATAACCATCAACCACTCGCAAGATCAAAAGTGGTTAGGCTGCTCTCTTGGCCAGCGCTCTATGCACGTTTCACAGATCAATATCAACAGAGATGGGATTGTATTTGGAAAGATATATCTGCACCATGAACAGAGTTTTAGGTTACTAGTCTGACTAAACAAAAATGCAGCAAAATCATCGGTCGGGATGGTAACATCAAGTTGCAGAAAAAATGTTCCAAAAGCACCCTAAAAAACAGAGGAGCAGAGACTTATGAGCAGAGTAAAGCTAGAGACTAATCTTGTTGTTACCATTCTCCATGGCATTATTAAAAAATTAAAGCTACTGCTATCTACATAAAGGTTCACAGGTAGAGACAAAGTTGATCTTTCTCTATCACACTATTTTCCAATTTTTAATTAAAAAATGGTTCGCTGAACATTAGCAATCAAATCCGTCTGCCCTAATAGAATCTAGTCAAACAAGTAGTATGCGTGTTCCACACATCTGTTGAATCAAAGAAGGGGAAAAAAAAGAAAAGAAAAAGGACTCTAAGGTGATACTACAACTTGGCAGACAGGAAAAAAGGCAAAAATTGGTCCCTGTCACAGCTCCAACAGCATGTGCTGCAAGACTACCTGTTCCTTTCTTTAGCACAACTTGGCCCAAACATAAGCAATCCACTCTACTAACTATCAACACCAAATCCGACCACGGAATGGCAGGATCCCAGAAGGACGGGAAAACATTAGGATTATCACCAGGGGCTCTTCAGAAATTCAGCAAGCAAGGACTTTGCCTGAAGTATCCTTTGCCTCCAAAAGTTTTTCCGGCGGATGTTGAGGACATATCAAGCTCAAATTCGTACCCCACAAGGAAGAGAGGAGAAGCGCAACCGAGAAATCAAAATCATCTGGGCCGAAAACAAGAGGCGGAAACACAAGACTCCCTAACTGTTGCAGCTTGACGCCCTATTTATTCCTCATTTCCGATTACCCAATTTACCTATTAGTAAACCCCCAGTAAAGCCGCGGAATCCAGCACCAATCTCGTAAAAAATCCCGTCTTGCCCACGCCCAAATCAGTCCCCGTACTCACTGGAAGACTCTCGACTCGCCTGAAGAAATGGGGGGAGAGGAACGGAGCAGTACTTGACGAAGGAAAATCTCATGGAGTGGTACAGCCCAGCGGTCAGTACCAGCAAGGACTGGGAGGAGGATGGGGAGGGGGAGACGAAGCCGCCATTAATCAATCAATGGCGGAGGCATTGATACCTGGAGTTACGCCGGTGCACGGAGAATGCCGCGCATCACACAAGAGGACGGACTCTCTCTCTCTCCGTGACGAAGAACGCCGTACTCCTTCTCTCCCCCCCCCTCCCTCTCTCCCCTCCCCTTTTACCTCGGTGCAGGCAGGCAAGCAGGCCAGCCAGCTCGCGCGCAGTGTGTGCGGGTGAGGAAAAAGCGAGAAGCGTCACACCGCGCACAGCTCACCCGGATCGAAGCGGAGGCGGGGACAACGGCGCAAGAACGGAGCCGAGACGGGAAAAAAAGAAAGAAAGCGGCCCCGGAAAAGCGGAAGGGGGCCACACCACCTGCGGGTCTCCTCGCCGCCGCCATGTGAGGGGGAGGCCACCCAAGGAAGTACGGGTTGGATCCCCTACCCCTCCCTCGTATGCTCTCGAGCCTCGAGGGGAATGGCGGTGATGAAGACGAGCAGCTCTGCAGGGCGCAGGCAGCAGCCGCCCACAAGCAGAGGCGCGTGCGTGCGTCGGCGGGCGCGGTAAATGCGAGGGGATCCAAAGCTGCTGCCTGCTGCTATTTTCCCCACTCCCGAAATGGGAACCAAGAAAAACAAAAATAAGAAATTCATAAGGGAGCAGTGCACGTACAGTAGAGACGCTAGGCCGCCATTGGCGTCTTCTTCCAATCTTCTTCCTCCTCGCCGCCGACGACGGCGTCCCTCTGCTGCTCCCCGTTTCGTGACTTCTTCCCGCGCGGCGGCGGGCTCAATTGCTCCTCGAACCAGGGAACACCGCAGCCTTTTCTGGCTCTCCCCTCTCGGTCCACTCCCACTCCTCTCTCTCTCTCTCTCTCTCTAGCTCATCCTCAGCAGCATAGCACACACAGCAGCAGCTGTTGTTTGGAGTAGTGCACTGTTCGATGAAGCACTAACCACCGGATTAGCGGTGGGGGATTTAGCCGACGGTTCCCGCCTCCGTCGCTTGATTGCGAGATTCCAGCGACAGGATTAGGGACCTGTAATTGTTTATCTTGGTTTCTTTATACAAAAATTAAACTTAAATCCTTGACTTTGAGTGAAGTGAAGGCTGGTGTATGTATGCAGCTTGGCCGTTTCGTGCACCTGACGACGGGGCTCCTGTCCGCTTGCCTGACCGCACCGTTTCGGTTTGGCCGCTTTTGCGGTGGCGTTTGCATGTGGTGGGGCCCTGGCGCGCGGCAGGCGTCGGTTGCGCGTGCGGTGCGCGCCGCCGTCCGTCGGCGATCCGGCGGCCGAGAGGGAGCGGAGGCGGTGGCCGGCGCCTGCCACCGTGCAGGTAGCTGGTACTGGTTGACTGCCCGAGGGTGAATGAATGAATGACCATGAATGAATGAACTCGTTTCATCCAGCGTTTCGGTTCCCGTGACGAAACCAGCAAAAGCACGTCGTCGTACGAGTGGAAAGGCGTTTCGTGCGTGAGGTTTGATGGGGACTGGAAGACAAGGACTACCTTCGTTTCTTTTTATAAGGCGTTTTGGAAGTTTAAATTTTTTCCTAAATATAAAGCGTTTTGAGAATAAGATAAACTTTGTGGTAGGTGAAAGAGTTAGTGGAGTGATGGGATGAGGTAAAAATGAAAGGTATGGTAGTCTTTTAACGCATTAACTATTTCTGTTTTTAAATACTAGAAAACCCTACATTTAGAGACGGAAGGAGTAACACGCACGCCGTGGGTACGGAGGAGTACACTAATGGGGATTTTTAGCGTTCCAGTTTTTACAAAATGTTTCAGAATGATGAAAAAAAAAACTTACTAAGTACTCCTCACAGTGATAACAGAGTCGTGCTTTAGTCTTAAAGTTTAGTCTAGAGAATCTTATTATTTAAAGGTATTAAATAAAGTCTAATTACAAAACTTTTTTACAGATAGGTGCTAATTTACGATACGAATCTAACGAGTCTAATTAAGCTATGTTTTGTTACAGTAATGCTACAGTAACCATCGCCTAATCACAGCTTAATTACCCTCATTAGATTCGTCTCGCAAAATAGCTCAGGTTTCTGCAAAAAAAATTGTAATTACACTTTATTTAATACCTTTAAATAGCAAGACCTTTGGCCTAAACTTTAATCCTAAACGAAACGAACACGCCCTTCGACACTTTGGCGCCGACTAATTTTGTCATTTTGAATCTTTTGGGTGCGTATTGCTGAAGTCATTTGTGTGCGTAACCTTTGCCATAGCGCACCTTTTTCCTATACTCCCTAACTTAGCTTGGTGATCTCGCAGGATGGCCCACCCATATATGCGGTGACAACAGAGTGGAAACACTACTAGGTGAGACATGTCTGTCACGTTAAGCTCACTCAAACGGATCGTGGCCGTTCTGCTCAAGCAGAGGGCCCCCCTACGTTGCATGTGTCAACCGTCAAAGTGCCCGTTTCCGACGAAGTATCCGATCTGCAGCGGATTAGATTCTTAATCTGGTAGCAATGATAATGATCGTCGTAATTGCATCATTTCGTAATTGATGGGGCGATGGCTTTGCCATGCGGTACGTCACACCAACCAGTAGAATGTGTTGCTGGTGCCGTTAGATTCCTTCCTCGCCACTAATGATTCCAATTACATTCTTTCGATCGATGTTTAGTTAGACGTTCCTATCAGACTGTACTCCTAGTACATTATTTCCGTATTTGGTTTTTCAGGATAGAAGCGGCAAGCGGGAATAAAATACGGAGTACGAGTGCAAAACTGCATTTTCTTTTCACCTCCTCCCATCTCCCAAGCATGTGCCTGCAGTCAGAAGCCGGTTGCGCAGAAGGTATAGTCCACGGGACAGCCGGCCGGTCGGCGGCACGCGCAATCATCGGTGGCAAGAAGGGAATCCTGGACGAGATGATGGGGTATCGGGACACTCGCGACCTGACTGCTGACACTTCTCGTTATCCGTTCATTCAGTCCCTGTGCTTCCGCGTTGAACAGGTGTCTTCCCTCCAGGGACACGTGGCACACCAGTGACCGTCTCGTGTGGTGGTGGAGTGTCTATCAGCGTGCGTTTATCTAGACCGTGTGGTTAGTCGATAATGTAAATGTCTCACCCAAACTGAACCCTGTAATTAAGTACCTTAATCACATATATATAGTGCATTTTATAATGTGATCGTATATAAGTCCAAAATTGTATTATTGTACCGTTATATTGCTACAGTATATGGTCCAAGCGGGTCGATCTTGCATCAAGGTACGTACTACATGGATGGCCCCATGGAGAGTAGCTAGGTCACACATGGTTGTCGCTTTAAGCTCACTCAATTGCAACCCTTGTCGTGCTAAGCAGGGACCCTACCTATCTAAGCTCTCGTGTCATCCGCCTGACCTGCAGAGAATCCAACTGATTCGCCATCACTGTCTAATTATCCTGGCAACCGCCGAATTGTTTGTACGACTCTGCGTGTACGTGTACTTGTCACACCAACCGCTAACATGTTGCCTGTTGATAATCCGGTGGTTCTTAATCATGAGACAATAAAATGCCGTGGCCCCACTTCTCATGCGAAAAACTTGTGGGCCGCGCGCCATTGCCTCAAAGCAACAGAAAAGCAGGTACCGAGATTTGGTATTACGCATACATACGTATAGTACCATTCTACGGTGCCTTATCCATGTTATGATCGAGTTAAAAAGATGTTGCGACTCGTAGGCGCCACACATATGCATGCATGCCGTGTGGAAAAGTTTACCATCATTGCCGAATCCAAGAGCTTCCTTTCAAGCTACATGATCGAGTTGATGGTTCCAACAAGAGAAAAGCAAGCGAAGAACTAGGCGGACGAACAGCAACCTAGGTTCCAATCCAAGTCTGCCAGCGAGGAGATTAAACAAACTAACCACTCAATGAAAAGCTCCGATACACTACTAGCATGTGACTTGAACCACACACCGTTTCCCTTCACAACTTTTCAATCATGGCTTCATCATCAAGATAGCCATTGCACACAATGGATTAGGACCCAATCTAATCTATTGAACCGGGGACATTAAAAACTCGACCTCCAGGGGCAAACCGTCCCGCGGCATTTTATAAGGAGAAGACTTTCTCACACATGTCGAGAAAACCTCCCGAACCCCTCATCCCACCCTTACACCAGAAGCCACACACCGTGTGAGAACGGTGAGTCTCTTAACCAAGTGCTTTAAGTAGAGAGAGGCGAAGGGATTCTTTTTGTGAGAACGAGGAGTCGAACTCCAGTCGGCAAGGTGCCAGACGCACGTTTTACCGCTGCGTTGAGCGCACGTTCTCTAAACCGGGGACAGAAAAGTGTTTCGATAATACATTCTGGAAGGAAATTCTACGGACTTGCCGCAACCACACCATCATATGGGCATTATTCTTCATATCTAATTACACAATGGATTAGGACCCAATCTAATCTATCGGACACGTGCATGCGGTTTCCCTCCCGCTTTATTTGAAGCGAGAATTGCACACAAATTAAACCACCTCATAAGTTACTTGGTGTTTGAGATTCCCACCCATATCTCATTTTGCTACAATACCCAGCCATCCATCAGAGTTTATTGTTGAAACCGCACCTCAATGTTCATATGCATAATTAGGAGCAATATAACTATATTGTACAACTTACGCGGTTTGACCCAACCATAAAACTATATGTTGGGTCTACTTGAAGGCTGAATGCTTGGCTTCTTTTGAACTCAAAATTATCTACCCTCCTACATTATTGTTATTAGTGGAACGAAGAAGTCAAAAAGCCGATGTTCGTAAGATTGTTAGCAAAACAACACGAATACAATGAATAGACAATATTAAACTGTAACCTGCAGTGTTTCGTTTAGCCTTTTTTTTCACTTGAAAGCCCGGGTACCCACATGCTTCGTCACTGATCCTTACGGTGCATATGCCCCCATAGATGCCTTTTTTTTTATTGTTACTATCAAGAAGAGTATGCCATAAGAGGTTCTAGTCATATCAACGAAGGCAATCAAGAGGCCTAGGCGGTTTATAGTGGTTCGCAATTTGCGATTCCATGTAGGCTTATAACACACTAAAATAAGACTACATGGAAATTTCCTTCCATCTTTTCGATTCTCCGATGATGACCTTTCGCTGTCGCACAAAATACAATTTGACCCTCGAAAGGGTTTTCTAGACTATTTTCATTCTTAGTGAAACTATGCTGGAGCTTTTTCTTTTGCACAAGGCCGGCCAGCAATTCTTTTTTTTTTTTGGGTGCAAAATTTTGAGGTCAACGTTGTACAGAACCTACTATCGTAGATTGGAGCGGTACACAACATCGTTTCGGGTTGCATAGCTCGTTCGTTTGCGGGATCCAGAATGATCACCGATGGATTCGCAAGCTAAGGAAATGGTCAGCCAGAGCCTCCGTCCACGGCGCATGCATGGCTGCCATGCATGTTGCTCGTGATCGGCGGCCCCTCATTAACCAACCAACCAGGGATCCCCAACGCACGCATGCAAGGAGTGGAGTACGTACGGCCCGTGACTTGCACGTGTGGCCCATGCCGCATGGGAAGAGGAGGATCGCTCGAAATCTCGAACCGAACCGCGCAGCGCGCTCGAGAATCACGGCGCCTCGCTTTGAGCGAACGAACCCTATGCATGCATGCAGGACCAGGCATCAACAAACCATCCTAGATCCGATCTGCCGCAGCCTGCAGCAGGCTATATATAGATGACGGAGGCAGGGCAAAGCAAAGCAAAGAAGCCACAGCCGCCGCGAGAGGAGAGGAGAGCAGTAGCGAGCCGTCCCCCGCCGGCGAGAGGAGAGCGAATTAAGCCCGGTAGAGGAGAGGACACGTACGGCGCTTCTTGGCGACGAACATGGCTGTCAAGTGAGGTTTGGACTGACTGCACCGACGATCTTTGTCATCGGTTTGGTACCCAAGACCGTGCTTGACCGACATGTTCCTCACCACGAGGCGTCTGATGATATGATCATGGGAGGAAGCAAAGTAACCAGACGAAACAAGTCGTTTAATGGAGGTGTTGGACTCACTACGTACCTTGCGTGTGTATGCATGCATGCAGGAACGGCCGGCCGCTCCACCGCCTCGCGCATTCCGGCGAGAGGACAGTTTTGGATTGCAGCGGCCTGCTGCCTGCTGGTCCGATCCGGCGTCTTAATTTGTCATCGTCCGTTGTGTCCAAGACCGACGTGTTCTCCGCCAACTAGTCGCCGGAGGGAGAACCTGGGAAAACAAGTCATTTGATCAGTACTGTTTGCGGTGTTCGACTAGCTACTAATGAAACTGCCCTTTTGCATATGCATGCATGCAGGAATCGATGACGCCACACGTGGGTTCTTCCATTCCAGGCGACGAACCTCGCGTCGTTGGCGACCTACGCCCGACGCGCTCAGATTCCAAGACACTCCGCTCGCGGAAGATCGAAAGAGATTAAGAGAGCACCTCCTGCTCGTGTTTATTGTGTTTCTGATCGAAAGAGATTAAGAGAGCACCTCCTACATCTTCATTTTCTGATGAGTTCTTGTCGCTGCATTACATTACTTCTGTTGATAACTCGTGCAAATTCTATTTGTGCATAGAAACGTACTAGTATTTTTTTTTACACAAAAAAAATACTAGTATTGAACAAGTGCAATATGGCCAGCGTCGCGCCTGCTCTTCTCGTCCCGGGAGGCGGGCCGGACGGCCACGACGGCGCCGCTCGACGCCCTCGCACTATCCAAGACGCCACGCATGGGTTCCCGGCGACGAACCCCCATGGCGCACCGCTCGTCGTCGGCGACCTGCATGCGCCCGACGCGTCTCCGGATTCCAAGACTCTGGCCGCACGCGGAAGACCGGAAGAGAGCTCCCTGTCTCCTGCTTTTCTTCTTCCCCTTCTGCTTTTCCTCCCTCCCCTGCTTCTTCTAGTGCTGATGGTGTGGCGTCGACCGTTGAGGTTCGTCGGACCTGCGAGCTCAGACTCCTCGCCGTTGCAAGTCACTCGTAGTGCTACAACTATGTTATCATCTCCACCTTAATAATAAATAAAAGGGACATTATATCTTCATTATTTTTTTGCTGAGCACTTGTGTGCATTAATTTTGGTCGATAAAACTGTCGGTGTATAACTATTCTTGAATTCGTGCAAGTGCAACCTCTGTTTGTATACATACAAAATTACCATAAACTATTTTGCAGTGCATAACTAATATGAACACTGAATGCATATAATCACGTTTTATACATCTCGTTTTTGTTGCTGTACTATCAAGGTCAGAGTTAGCGCAAAATGTGGCACGTTAGGGGCTGGAAACGGCAGTCGATTTGCAACAGTTTCAATTCCTGCAAAAATTACATTCTACTCTATTCATTTAGATGACACTCGAGCAGTCTTTTGCAACGTGATCCCGGTCAGAGAAACCCCGTAAGTGAGGCACGTGCCGTTGGAAAGAAAGTAAGCATAATCCAAGAACTGATTTTTTTTTTTCAGGCTGTAAATCGGATGAAAAGGCGACAAGGGAACCGAGGACATTGACACGGTATCCAAAACATAAATATGACTAATACTTTTTATTATAAAATATATTTAAAGTGTACTTTCATGAAACCATATTTCAATACGAATCTACTCATATTATTTTCACATTTCTAAACTTAACACATAAACAAATATTTGAAGTCAAAGTTTAAAAAGTTTGGCTTAGGACAATCTTAAAACAACTTACTTTAGTGACATGGAGGGAGTAGGCAACATGGAAGTTGAAAGGAACCAACCACCCAACAAAAATCTCATCATAATGTGTGGAACATTAGCTTCAACAACAAGTTGCATGGTGGGTGCAAGTAAGTCACACTTCTTGTAAAATGCTCAAATCAGTCATATATTTTGTTTAAGTTGTGCTTTTGACATAAAAATTGACATCATGGTTAATATCTGACGACATGGCGTCCATGTCAGCTCCAACATAGATGATTCTTTCACAAAAACACCCTCACCCCTTAATTAATAACCATGGTTGCTCCCTGAAGAGCATTGATGAGGACATCTCTACTGATACTATTGGTCCAATGACAAGGAGTAGAGCTAAACAATTGGAGAAAGAAATGCACAATCAGGTGAACACTAACCTTGCTTTGTTAAATAATATTACTTGTAATAACTCAGTACTGCCGAGTTCTTGTTTTAATATTTTAAGGAACAATGGCATATATGAGGCAAATGGGATGATGATAA